>VWZN01011583.1:206962-358550 GCA_013396955.1 Regulus satrapa | reverse complement strand
AAAAAAAAAAAAAAAGAGCGGGGTAATAAAAGGCATTGAGAGTAAAGTAAGTAAGGATTTGTTTATTGCCTTCTTAATATTTTATCATAAAACAGACAGTCTTGCCTTCAGGGCTTGTTGGTGGTTTGTATATGTGTGTGTGCCTGTGTATATACATATTTTTCTATATAAAAATCCAATAACATCCATTGTTTAAAAAATCAAAAATGAGAAGGATTTTGCTAAAAGCATTTTGGGAAAACCTCTGCTCTCATTTTTCCTGTCAATGTTTTTCTAAGCTTTTATTTTTATTAGTCAAAATGTTTAGAATCCCCAGGAAATCCTGGGATGAACCATTTCCTCTTCGAGCTGTAGCCCTTAGGGGAAAAAGAAAAAGCTCGGATCCTTTCAAGCGTTAGAAATCTTTCAAACTGTGTTTTTTGCATATTTTTTAAATTAGAGAAAAACTAAGTTAGGAAGATGCTTAACTTCAAGCTGTGGTCTTGGGAAAGTTTGATCTCTTTGTAGAAAAGCCTGAAGATACCCTTAGATCTGGGCAGGGAAATCTTTTAGGCTTGCCTCTTAATGGGGAACTGATTGCTGAACTGAGGTATAACAGGTTCAGTTGAAAGACCTTTTTTGTTTTTCCCTAAGTAAATTTAAAAATAACATTTGCTTTTCCTCAGCCCAATTTGTGTATGATAGTTAACATGTAACAGCTTTTTATTGAGTCTGTTATTGCCCTGAAGATCCTTTGTTGTTATTAATATTAGTAACATTATAATAAGAAATAAATAATTAAATAAAATATTATTAAATTTATCTATTAAATAAATCATTACATTTGCAATACTCTTTTTTTATATACATAAGATTTTGCAGCTTCTTTTCTTTCACCTTCAGATACATTTCAGTGGGAATCATAATTTTAAACTAAGAAAAGCTTCCATCCTGCAAATCCATATGTAAATTGCTGATTTTAAACTCCTCTTGGGTTCACTCCTTGAAGTGGGTTCAGTTGCTAAAATTTAAGAAGGTAAGAATTCAGGTCCCAGACTGCAGCTCAGCAGGGATTACCTTACCCAGCTTTTAAGATGATTGTTATTCTCAGGGAAGGATGGGACACTGCTGACATAAATGAGAAAAGCTCAAAAGGTGGTGGGTGAAATACGAGAGTGAGGGGTGCAGGAGTCTTTTCATGTGAAATGACAAATCAATATAATTTTTCAGAACTCTGAATTTGCAGTCATCACATTCCACTTTATTTCAGGAAAAGTGTGTTTGTTTATTTACATAGTTCATGACAAATTCTTCACTATTGCTCTTATGATTTACTGATATACTTTTTCTCAAGTTTCTTCAGAAGGTTCTTGGAAACCAGAACATGCAAAGCCCAGACTTGGTGGTTCAGTAACTGGTATATATTACTCCCATAGTCTGTCACAAATCTAAAAAGATTTGTGGTAATTAATGTGAAATTTAGTGATCCTGTTTTTGTTTGGTTTTATTTAGTTTTTTGTTAGGGTTGTTTGTTTGCTTGGGTTTTTTTTGTTTTTGTTTGGTAATTCAAGGAAAAAATCTAATATTTAAGGACTTTTTTGTTGTTGTTGTTGTTACCCAAAATTACACAGTAAATAGTTCTTCTGGGATTGTTTGTGATTGATTGTTTGTTTGTTTGTTTGTTTTTTGGGGTTTTTTTCAGGTTTGGGATGGGGATACTGGATCAGTCTGTTGGGACAGTGTTACAGTTCTGTTCTCACTTTGTAAATGGGTGGGTGAAGGAGGAAAGACAAAAGGAGGGAGATTAATAATGAACTTCCTAAAGTTTCTCTTACTTGAAGCCTGCACAAAGTCCCAATAGAACACCTTTCACTTCAGAAGTTCAGAAGATTTTGATTTTTTTTTTTTTTTTCTCAGAAACCATTCTACTGACTGTGTGGGCTTTGGATTTCAGCTAGAGTACGGGAAACATTCAGAGGCCGTAGAAGTTTCCTCATTTAGGGATGTTTCCATTCCAGTGTCTGTCGTGGAGCAAATTAACCAGCACAGAGAGCCCATGACCCTGAGACTGTGACCTCTGAGCAGCATGTATCTGTTATGAAGTTACACCCTGTGGAGAATAAAACTGGGGAATGCTTTTCCATTTGGGAATGCCTAAAGACCATCCCTTGTTACTGTGGGCCAGAATGGATCAATGGAATAGACTTCAGGTGCCAGAACGTCTTTCAAAGTTTTGTCCTTTAGATTTGGTTCCTACTACCTTTAACTTTTCCTCTCTTTTCCTGCCTGTGTTTCTGCAGGTGCTGTTTGCTCTGAACCAAACTCTGCTCCAACACGAAAGCCTCCGGGCAGGGAGTTTGCAGGCCCCTTACACCACTGAGGATCTCATCAAGCACTACAACTGTGGAGACCTGAATGCTGTGATATTCAACCATGACACTTCTCAGGTGAGCAGAATTGTTCCAGATGGGCCAGAGAACTGTGGAAAAATCTTCTGCTTTAATAGCAGTATCCCAGTCATCACTTCATATTCTGACTCCTCTTCCCCCTCTTCCTTTTAATGCCCTGTGTTTTCTTTCCACACGTGCCTCATTTGCCTGCTGAGGGAGTGGAATTTCCCTGGTTTTGCTCAGGCCCTGGGGAATCATAGAATGGTTTAGGTTCAAAACGACCTCCAAGATCATTGAGTTAACTGCTAACCCAGCACTGCCAAGTCCGCAGCTAAACTGTGTGCCCAAGCACCACATCCACACGTCTTTTAAATACCTCCAGGGATGGTGACTCCAACACTTCTCTGAGCAGCCTGTTCCAATGCTTGACAGCCCTTTTGATGAATAATTTTTTCCTAATGTCCAATCCAAACCTCCCCTAGCATCACTTGAAGTTGTTTCCTCTTGTCCTCTTGCTTGTTACTAGGGACAAGGAGTGTGCTGCCTGGAAAAGTTTCCTAGGGATGTTCTTGAAAAAAGGTTAAATTCTGGATGTTTGGGGCTGCTGAATGCAGACCCCTCATTAAGGGTGGAGGGGGAATCTTTGTAATGTTTGAGCTTATGTATGAAGAGGAAGTGGACCTTATGTAAATACTCTATAAAGTAAATAACCCCTCAAACATGTCATAATTCAATAATTTGGTATGTCTCTCAGGCAGCCCTTCAGTCTCTGTTTATCTTAGTTATCCAAAGCTATTAAAAACTCTCAAGGGAGCAGAAATCTGTTTTCCAGACCAGTTTGATGCTTCATGGAAAACTGAGATTCCTCTTTCTCATTTCCAGTTAATTCTATGAAAACTTGGTCTTTGGATGTCATCCCCAACATCTCCTTTTTTTGATCAATATTCCCAGATTCCAGTCTCAGGTGCAGTGACTCCCTTAGGGTAAACCTGTGTAAATTTGGCAGCCACAATATTGTATGTATCTTGCTAATGAAAGAATCAAATCATGATAGCAGTCTACCATTAGCAAATGCAAATCAAGGAGAACTATGTGACATCCAGAGAGAAGCGAGAATCCGCTCAGTCTGCGGACTGCGCAGAAGTCTCTGAGACATTTTTATCTTGCCATCACTCTCTTGGGTTGCACAGGGTTCTGTGGGTCACTTGTTTCTCAGCAGAACAGCTGGGCAAGCCAGTGGGGCCCTGACATGGGATAAAACCCCTTTTGTGTCCCAGTTAACTCAGTCCTAGAAAATGAAGCCCTGATTCGGAATGAGTGAGCAGGACACACCAGAGTGGTTAATGTGGCAGCACTGGAACACAGGAGTGTGTGGTACCAAAGCTGACAGAGCTGCTCATTCAGCCTTGCACTGAAAAGTAAGGGGAGAAAGGAGGAAAGCAACTTGGAATACATCTTTAAAGGTGGGAAATATGAGTTGGAAGAGGTAGAGAGCTCATGACTTTAGAGGATCCTGGAGAAGTCAGTGATTGTAACTATTCCTGAAATGTTGAGGCACAGCACACATGATAAACAAGGAATAAGCAAGCAAGATGTAGTGCAATATTTGTCATGGATGCTATGAAAGGACTGCTAGTAGTCAAACCCATGAAGACATTCCTGGGTTCTGAATGTCCTGTCTGTGTCATCTTTTAATGTCCACCAGTGTAATTTCTCCTAAAAAGTAAAGCCTTTGTACCTGAGGTGGGTTGTGGTCATTCATAGCAGTTGCATGGACCCACAGACACCTCTGATTTATTGACACATTGTCCTATACCAGACCATGGGCTGGACTTGAGAGGAATGGTTTGCTATAAAACCGTCTTTATTCCTGCAAATTATTGGATCAAGTGTGAGTTTCAAAACAGTGTTAAAGACAGAAGAAAGAAGCCAAAAACCAGCCAGAGTTCAAGCACTGGTGTTAGTCATGGTCCCAGAGTGCACACAGTTGATGGAGATTATAACACTTACAGGCCATGGAAAATTAAAATCCCTCTATGTATGCTGGTCCCTGCAGAACTCTAAATATTGTGGGTAAAGAGTTTTTTGTTTGGTAGTGTTTTTATAAACCAGCTCTATACCATTTATTTTAACTGCAAGCAGAACAAAATAGAAAATTAAAACGTAAAATAAACTCCCTATTCAAGTCAGGTTTTGCCAGTTGGGGTCATTCCAAAGTTTGTTCTGTGAGGTTTTTTGCAAGGATGAAAGACTCTGTCTGTCACGGAGAGCTTGCCATTTGGTTACCAAATTAGATTAGCCTGGCTCAGATATTACACATAAAAAATTCTCCATGGGATGCCTCTCTGGAGACATTAAATGTAGGCATAAGGATTTATCATGTGCTGAGTCTGTTGTTGTTCAGGGCAGGTACCCATGCCAGTCTTGGCACAGGAGTGCCACAGTGATTTTAGAAGGCGTGTCCATTATTCCATGATATCCAGCTGCTGGCCCAGCTCTTTAGAGGTCTGATAAGAGTTGAAGCTGCTACTGTTAACAGAACCTTGAAAAACCCCACAGAATGGAACAAAAGATCAGGAACAGAATTGTAACAATTAACACCTCTGTGAATGCTGGAGGCCAGGCAATTCAGGAGAACTACAAAAGGTTGTGACTCTCACTCTTTGAGAACTAATTTGGGGTGCGCTTTAAGGTTATTCATGCCTGCTTGTCCCTTGAGCTGCAGAATAAAGGTAAACTATCCATCAGTTGGCTCAGTTCAGACCTGATGGTTGAGGTGGCTGTCATGGACTGGGAAGGAGGTGACAAAGTCCAAGGTTGCTGTGGGGACAGTGCAGGGAGAGGGAGGGTATTTATTTGTTAGCAGTAACTTGCTAAATGCCTCCAGTGTAATTCTTCAGAGATTAAGCAGCTTTAGTAGCTGTCTGAGATGCCTTTAGAGCAAAAATCTTCTTGGAGCAGAAAGAACCAGAAGAGGAAATACCAGCACTGTTGACTTGACATGTTACAGATGAGTTCCTTGAACCTCTTCAGCCTCCCCAAGAGAGTTTGAGAAGTGTGCTGTTTCCTGCAGATTCCTAGGGTCCTGCAGCATTCGGGAGGAGAGAGCAGAGTCCTTCTGGGACCAAGACTGTGCCAAGGGGTGCACAAACAGGGTGGTGCTGGGAGAAAAGGTCCTTCCTAGTCCAAGGCAGGTTTTAGGTGAGAGGACAGCTTCTCTGTCACCCGCGGGTAGGGGCAGGACCACGCCAGGGAGATGTTTCTCACCTTGGGAAGTGCAGCTTAGCCAGGGTGCCCAGAGTGAAGGCGTGTGAGCAGGGCTCTATGTCCCTGACTCTTTCATTTCCCAGAGCCATCAAGCCTGATGAGAGCAGAGGAGTGAACAAATCCTTCTCAGTTTCAGTGGGTTTTCTAAATTTTATTTTAATTAAGAACAGTGAAAGAGGAAACACCTCTGCTTTCCTGTGGTTTTATTCAATTCATCATTCCTCTCCTTCTCAATTTTTTAAACCTTGTTTGCAAGCAGCATTTTTCCAAATGTAAAAATCCTTATTTAAACTTCGTAAAATTTTAAGGGGGTGAGTTTAATAAGTTAGACTATGACCCAAACGTGCAGTAGGAAACATCTCTCTTTTTTTCAATAGCCTTCTTCAAGCACTTGATTCTCTTGTGACTTTTGCAATCAAGAGGCTTATGTTGAGGCTCTGGGCAGAGACTCAAAATGATACTGAAGAGAAAGTATTCTAAGCCAAAGACAGAATGGGTGTACTTTCTGCTGTTTCCAGACTATTTTCCCCTCAAATAAGTCTGTTGCTTTCTCTACTTTTGTAAATGTTCCCTAAAAGCAAAAATGGATTGGATTAGATCAGTAGTTTTAACTTCTGTATTCTGCCTGAAGCTCTCACTAGGGAGTTGAGGTCAGTGTGTCAAAAGTATTAAAATGCAAAAAATCTGTTAGTTCAAAATTAGAAAATTATCTGTCTCCAGATGATACTTTTTTTACCTGAGACAGCTGAGAAATTGCCTAATGACCCGAAGCCTCCATGAAGAAAATGTAGGGTGCAGAACAATTTACTGTGCAGGGTTTTTTGCACCAGTTACTTCCTTTGGTCAGTTCTGAGAGATTTAGTTTTTAACAAACCATTCTGTAAAGCAAATTCATCATTGCCATCATTGAATTAGCTGGTTCTACGTTTCTTGTACCCCTATCAAAGTGAAAAAAATCAAGTAAGTGACTAACCCAGTTCACAGGCTTTGTGCTCAGCTCAGCCTAGGGATCTTCTCACTGACAGCAGGTGTAAGCGCTTGGCTTCATCCCAGAGGGTTAAACATTGTGCATTGAAGTTGTTTGGTGGCCACCGCAGCTTGCAGACAGGTCTCAACCCTTTTCAGGGGCTGTGCCTCTCCTTCAAGCTGTGTCCATCAGAAACAACCAAGCTTTTTTGGTACCTTACTCGAATTATGCCATCCCTATCTCAAGTTGCCTCTGCCGTGTTCAAGATGCCGTGGGTGGATTTAGATAGTGGGTATTGCCTTCTAAAAAGCATATGATGATCTTGATAACATGACATTAGAGATCCTAAAACTAAGCCCATGTCAGTATCAGCCTCCCTGAACTAAAGAAGAAAATGTTTAGTGCCTCTCTTCACAAGGCACTTGCTGTTTATAAATCATCAGGTTGTGTTACGTATCCCTTTAAAAATGTTATTTCACTGCACTGAAACCTGTCCTTTAAGATTTAAGGGTCCTGATAATTCTAATTACATCATTAACTTGCCCCATTGTCATTTTGGATAAAATACAACTGGATTTCTGGCTCACTTCTCAAATCAATGAGAACTATCTGTGGAATGCTCCAGCTTCAGTAACTGCAGAAACACACAGCTGAGACCATTAGGTAGAGTGTTGAATGACAAGCAGACCTAATTTGTCCAAGGAATGGAGTTTTATCTGTGGCAGAGGAAGATAAATCCATGAACTGAAGGCACAGCTATTGTAACGCAGCGCTCTGGAAGCATCTTATCGTTCTCAGCCCTAACAAAGTGCAGGCGAACTGGCACAGCCTCTCGTTCTTCCAGGGAAAATGGCTGTGGCTTTCCAGAAAAGTGAGTGCAAAGCTGTCTCCAGCAGCAGGGGAGCCATCCCCCCACTTCCCCAGGGTGGGTCCAGGCGGAGGGTCGGTCACCCTTCAGCAGTGTTTGCCAGGAGGACGCTGGTGGCAGTCCCGACGCCATCGGGTGACACAGATGCTCAGTGCTGCCTGTGCCCACAGCCAGCAGAGCCTGGCCCCCACGTTGTCCTCTCTTCAGATGCTGCTGCGGAGGGGCTGCCTTCCCAGAGCTCAGAAGAGCTCTTGCTCCGCTCTGGTGGGATCATAATTTCTTTCCACTTGCACCTGAGTTACAGCTTCGTGTTTTGGTACACTGTGAGCATTTGGAAGTGAACAAAAAAACCAGAAGTGTAGCCAAAATTTTCAGAGTCTTAATTTTCATATTATGTCAGAACAGGATCCCAGATTGGAGCAATATTGTATTTTGGCTTATGTGTTTCAGAAAATTGGTTGCAGATCCAGATTGAGAGTGAAGTCTACTTGTTGATGACAGTGCTGGGAAAAACATTGCAGAGATTGTTTTTTTATTAATAATCTGGAACATGACCAGATAATTTTCATGCTACAGGTTTTGAAAATAGGTTGTTCTTGCTTGAAAATTTTCATGACATCTTTGCATTTGGAGTTGTTTTACCTTGGAAGTTCTTTCCCTCCTCTTAGCATGAGGAAAGCAATGTGAGAGAAGAGAGGGTCATGGAGAAATTGGAACAATTGGAACCTTTAAAAGCTAAGATTTTTCTTTCAGACTGATGCATTATTAGAAAAAAAGAACATATTCACCTACAGAAGAGGGCTGATTTACATTAAAATATTTAAGGGTTGTTGACCATCCATGTTTATTAGTACGGGAATAGACTATAAATGAGTACAAAAAGGTGATTGGTAAAAACTATTTGGAGTTGAAGGTGCTGCTTTCTGTGCAGTGCAGTATGTTTGCTGTAAAGCATTTACTTCTTCTTTTTAAAGAGCTGGTTTATGAAGTGTTTCTTGGAAATACTTGCTAAAGAGAAATGAAAAAGACTTGTTAGTATTTTAAATTGTATCTTGTTTGTTGAATGTAAAAAGTGCTTTTTCTTTCTTCTTGTTTTACCTAGAAGATATATTTGCTCTGCATTGTGACTGTGAGGGGAAGAAAAGTGAGACAAGGGGGCAGCTTGGTTGGTGTGGCAGGACTTGGCAGGATTAGTGTTAGACATTATTGAAAAGACTCTTCTTGAGTGCTCCTGGACACAACATTTCCTGATCTGACACTGCTGGGGTGCATTACCAAATGATGAGTGCCAAGGATCAGGGATCTCCAGTGTAAACTGGTGGAGCTCTCTGATGGTCTCTGACTTCAAACCTAGATTTTCTGTCCTCTGAGAGAGCTGATGCTGATAAACCCAAAGGCTTTTAGAGTCATACCAGCTTGAGTGCAAAGAAATCCATTTCAAGGGTAACTTAATCTGAATCATTCCTTGTTTTTCTCCTCACTGGTCCTTGTTCCATTTCTAAAGGCTTTCTTGGAGATGTTCTCCATCTTTTCATCTGGTTCTAGACCTCCTGGGTAACCCCACCTTAAAGAAAGTTTTAAATTCTGTTCAGAAGTATTATCCAGATCGTTTCAGATGCCAGCATAATGAGAAAGCTGGTTGGACGGGGAGAAGCCTGGATTTTTTTCCAGGAGCAAGCAGGAAGGCAGAGACACCTCTGCAGTGCACTCCCTTGAGGGCCAGCTCCAGAGGTCCCATGTCCAGCCCAGCTGCTCTTGTGTTATGAACCAGATCTCTGCTCCTTGCTAAGTTACATGATATTGTGCAAGTCATATATTTTGGATCAGATTCGCCTTAGGTTAAAATAATATTGCAAATTTCGCATACGCATTCGAGCTTTTCTGAGAATCTCACTAAACAGGGATGGAAAGAAACTCATTGTAGAGCCCTGAACAATACATATCCAAGACAACCAAACCTGAGTATGTACCCTCTACTAACCAGCTGTTCTCCCACTGTGTAACAGAAGACAAAATGAAAAATACCTTTGGAAAAAGAATTGCAGTTCTTTAATAAACCAACCCCAAACCCAAACCTTCTGGCCCCAGTTTTTTCACTTTATTGCCCTGCTTTGCCCTTTGATCGGTATCTTTACTTGGGTGTCACAGCAATATAATAGGTGATGGTTTTAGTGTCAGAACAGAAAAAAAATTCTTTGTCAAAGAAAAGAAAGCATTTGGAAGGGAAATAGAAAAACGTGAACTTTTCCATATGTTTGCAAGCTTGTGAAAGCTGGCCTAAAAAAAAATCCCAATGTTAAAAGGGTTTTAAGTGTGGCAGGAGTATCATTAGGTTGTTAAGATTTACCCTCCCCTTCAAAACCCAAACCTTTATTTGCATACACTTCAGGCTTGTCATCCTTAGTCAGTTAATTAGCAGATCTCTGTAATCTGGTCCTAAATGTACTCCACATAGTTGGGTGAAGCTTGCAAAAAGGGGGCTGGGATCATTGTTCTGACTGTGTTTTGCTAAGACTTCTTTAATCAAAACATTCATTCAGATAGAGAGGCCGGCTGCATATTTTGGCATCACAACCAAAGGGAGCAGGGATGAGGATGGGGTGGGGAGGGAGGCCTTGGAGGAGGGGTTGGTGTTGCTTGCTTCTTCTTCTCCTTTTTTTTTCCCAAGTGCTTGGAAAGCAGCTATTTGACTGGTGTGGAAAAACAAATAGAAAACATACATGGAGGTCATGACTTCTCAGGGGTTTGTTGAAAGTCTTTTTTAACAGGGATAGAAGTATCACCCCCCAAGCTGTGAGTGTGTGAGACGCACAGCCCATCCCTGTGGCCTTTCTGCCTTTTTTTTTCTTTATAAAAAAGAACCTCCATGTTTTCTTTTGGCGCAAATGGACAGAGAAGGTAGAACTAGGCAGGACACACAGCTGTTGTTTGGCCAGGTGCCACGTGGAAGAACAGCTCTGGCAGGATGAGTTTGGTGCTCCCAAGGAGGGTGTCCATGCAGGTGCAGCGGGGCTGAAACTGCAGATACAGGAGTGTCCAAGGGCTGCAGCCCACCCTGCCTGCAGGCAGTTTTACACTCAGGCCAGCAATGACTCCCACAGCTTTTGTGTCATCTGCAGAGCTGGTTTTTAAAAGTACTGTTCACTGTCCATAGAGACTTCAGTGGCATTCAGCCTGCTTTTCCCCTCCACATCTTCTCCTATTTGTTATTTTACTTCATTTACAAGTTTAGATGCTCCAGTGGCCCCTAGATCTGAGGTAGCTAGTTTGAAACTCAAAGACCTCTGTTTTCACACTCAAGTTGCCATGGCATGCTGAGGGTATTCCACTAGCTTGAAATCAGAGTTGCCATTTACAGAAATCTCAATAACATGAACCGTGGTGTAACTGCAACATCTATGGACCATGAGCACTGATGGGAGGTGGGCAGAGATTAGCTCATGGCCAGAAGTGGCTCTCTGGAAAAGGGAAAGGAGTGATGGAACTGAACATTACTCTAAAGATGAAAGATACCTTTTACAGTCCACTCAAACTTCTAATATATTGTCTTAAATTTTGATGATTAAAAGAAAGCCATAATGGGTTAATCACATGCTCAAACTGGAGACTGCTCATTCCTGGTTTTCCTTTTCCATAACAAGCTGGAAGCTTATCTTCTTGGCAGCTGCCAACTTTGGGCTTTGGGTTAAATCAGTTTAACCCGACACTCCCTCCTTGGCCATTGCTGATCTCCCTCGTGATGGAAGCTGGAGAAAAACCAGTTGAGTTGGCAGCATCTTTTGCTTTTGTGGCAGCCACGTCCTCCTCATGGAGATACTTGTTTTCACAGCCCATTCAATTTGCACTATTTCAATCCTTCCTATCAGAGGCTGCAGTAAGAGGATATTGCTCTCCCAGATGCCAGAAGGGTCCATAAATCAGATGAAAACAGGTGTCTTCCAACTCCAGAGCAGTATATTTTGCAGCCCTGCAGTAAAAGCCACAATGCCTTGTCAAGGCTGGTTAACAGGAGGGTCTCCTCCCTTCATAAAGGAATGATAACTAGAGCTCAGATGTCAGCCTGTGACCCAAGAAGGGCTGGTGTGAATTTAGGGCCGTTCGGTTTGCTGCAGGAGCCAGCGGGTTTTGGGATGCTGCTCTGGGTCTCTGGCAGCCCCCATAAGCTGCCTGTCAGCTCTTGAGATCCTTATCTTGCATAGTGCTGTCGACTGTATAAAGGTTCCTGACCTGCATGGTGTGGGGAAAATCCTTCAAAGCAGGATCCCTTACTTGTCTTCTGGCCTCTGCCCACGTAGAGCTCATAAACCAGAAGACTAATAAAGAGAACCCAATTCTTATCATGTTTTTAAAAAATTAATGTATTTGTCGTGATCTGAGAACGACTCCCTGCTCACAACTGGAGATAAGGATTACGAGTGTGGAGGTGGAGCCCTCTTGTCAAGGAGGGATGGATGGGGTTTGTACTGAGGTGCTGGGCTGGAACTCTGGAAGCTGATGGCCAGCTCTCTGCCTTGCCATAGTTGTCCCTATTGGCCCTGGGTGTGCTGCCTTCTGTTTCCTCTGTTTAGCTGTGAACCCTCTGGGGAGAGAAGGAGAAATAAGGAAATAAGGCATCTGAGTTATTAAAGAGATTTCCCTGCAACTGTCAGTGATGACGCTGTACATGCAGCAGTCTGGAGTTTGGATATTTCTCAGGAGATGAGGCTGGAAATCCTTGAATCATCTGCTGATGAGGACAGTGAGAGAGGGGAGTCTCAAAAGTCAAGAGGATTGACCAAGATACAGGAAGATAACCTGGGGAGGTTTTAGGATCACTGTATATTTCATGGCAGGGGCTGACTTCCCATTTCCCTGTCTCAGCTTCCTCTTAATCCGCAAGTAGAATTATGGTTGGAGATCACCTCTGCCCACAAGCAGGTGAGGAAAGGCACACATCCCTTTATTCCAGTGTTGGTAATGCTGGTTTTTGATTGACATAATACTACTACAATTTGAATGCACATTCCAGAAATACACTCTCATGGCTGGAACAGAACAAGGCTAAACAGGGTTATCAGAGGATTGGGAAATGTGGTGCATAGGAGTAGGAACGATAACACTGTTACTCCACATATGATAGTGATTTGATACTGGACTGACTCTAGAGCAGTTCCACTGTAGGAAATAAATCCAAAGTAGGAAAAAAATGTAATCAAAGATGATGGTGCTTATGTGTGTCCAAAAAAAATTATTTGCAGATAGATATTCACAACTCTGGCATTGTGCCTCTACCCAGAATATTTGTCCAAATATTAAAAAATAGTAAATTTTAAAAATGTATTTTTAATGTAGTCTTGTGTCCATGAATTTTCAGCTGAACTTTGGCAGTAAGCCCTAAATGTGATAAAAGACTCTGCACCAATATATTTTGCTTTTCTCTTCTTTTTTTTCAATCTTTTCTTTGTCTCCACAGACAAAGCTGAAAGCCTAGCACAGATCTTGAATTATGGCTGATGCATTTTTCTAAGCTAAAGTATCTTGTTAGCTCTTATGCTAATGATTGCAGCAGAATGCAAGCCTCTGTGGAAATTTATGGGAAGAGAGGTTGCTGCTGAGCATTGTGTTGGACTTTGGATCCTCCTTTGGGTCCCTCCAGAGCTAGACTGAGCCAGTGCCTTGTACGTAACATCAAGGTAGAAAGTCTTGCTGTCCCCATTTTACAGAGGGACTTTTGAGAGACAGGAGGAATAAAGCCAAATGCTTCAAAGACACTTAGTGGAGGTTAAGTGCTGAGTTTCCTTTGAAGGTTTAAACCCAAATGACATGCTTGTGATCATGTAAGAGATTTGTATCACCCATGGGAGCAGAACCATTTTTTCAGAGTAGTGTCATAACCACTCCACAATCCTTCCCCTTTCTTCTCCCTAAAGCTCCCACTGACTTCAAAGGTGAAGAATTATGGCCCGCATCCCACAGCACTGTGAGTTCAGATGTGTGCACAGAGCTTTATCCACACATACATTACATCAGGGATACTGACTCTAGTAAAGCTACACAGACAGTGGGGAGGAGAAGAAATTTTTGCAAGGCCGGGATTTATTTTTTTGTTCTCATAATCTCTTTCTTTAACCTCAGAAGTTTAACTGAGAAATGCAGGGTGTACCTAATGACTGAGTTTGTGGTCCATTTGTACTGTCCATAGGAGAGCTGTAACCTAAAGAAAATAGAAAAAAAAAAAAAAAAAAGAGTGCTACCTTAGTAAGTAAGACCAAATATTCTTTATTTGGATACCTCAATGAGGTATATTATTGAGTTTCCACTAAACTATATGTAAAAAATTAGTTGGTTGAGTGCTCAGAAAACTACACAGCTTGCAGAGACTGGATGTAGAGAATCTATTTATCTCTTCTCCACCAGAAGTGAGCATACCCCAGGTGATGTGTTTTTCTTCTGATCCAGCTCTTACTCTCCTAGATGAGCAGCAAAATTAGAAGTTTGGATTTTTCAACAGACACATCATCCACTCCATTGTACATTTAAATACGGTAGCAATATTCAGCTATTATTAGATAGTCCGTCACCCAGGGGCACAGCACATGTCCCATCCCTTCACTCTGAACTCAAAAACAACAGATTCATATCATTAAAATGTTGAAATTAATTTTTTCACTGAATGAAAACAAAACTAAAGTAGAAGGGGCAAGGTGCATCTTTTGGTGCGTATTTAGCCTATCCTTTTAAAATAACAGATTTTTTTTTTTTCCAAAAAAAAACCCCTGAACTTAAACTCTGGCTCTAGTTAAGAGTTTCCTAATTGCGTGTGACTGTTTCTTGACTTCCTGATCCTGTCTGATTTAAGGGTTTCTTAAATCAACAGGAGCAGCTGTCTCCCTGAAGCCAGGCATGGTGTGTGTCACTGCTTGTGGAAAGGACCTGGATGCAGGGAGGAGCAGAGGTGATTAATGGGGCAAGTGTCACAGCTCAGAGTGTGGTTGCACTACTGTGTAGGGGCATGCTTACTGCAGTCATATATCTTCTGTCCTCTGCCACACACACTCTGAAACACACATGCAGGTTTCATTTTTGCCAGGCATCAGAAATGCAGCAATGCACATGGTGCAGCAGGACCTGTAGCTGATTTTGTGCCTCTCTGGGTGATGCCTTCCTTTGTCTTGTTCCTTGGGCAAGCAAAAGAGATTGACAAAACCCAGCAAAGAGTGTGGGAAGAGACAAAAATTGTTGTCATACAACCATGAGACCAAGTAGAAGGGGAAGAGGTGGGCTGAAAAACAAAAACTACAGGCAAGTTTTAGAAAATGAGTGCAGGAATTCTGTATAGTAGAAAACCAGAGATGGAATTAACCCAAGTAACAGAGTCACTGCACCAAGTGTTTCAGCACAGCGACTGAGGGATGATCCCCTCATGGGCTGTGCGTGCAATGTCATTACCACTGACTCAGATTAACACTGGAAATCCTGGCAACTTTACATGTGCCTAGGGACTCAGAAATCTGAATCTGGAGTTTGCAGCTTAAGCTGCTTTCCAGTGGTGAGACACAGAGAATGGCCAGAATGTGCTTGGGTCACATTAGCAGCCATCAAACACTTACAGCTCTTCTCTCTGCTGGGCACATGGGTTCCCAAACCCCTGTGGTAGACCTGGGACTCTGATTATGTCAAAACAAGTTGTTGTCCTAATAACTGAGACTTTTGGCTTCTCTATCCACTACGGACAGCTTAGATCTTGTCTCATTCTTGGCCCTGACCAAAGTCCTTGGGGTTTCAGCATTTCTGCTGTGTCTGTGAACATCTTTCCTCACAAAAGCAGGGACTGAAGGAGCAGTTCTTGTGGAATTTTCTTCCTCAGATACATGAGGGATGTTCCAGGGATTTATGTGTTGCAATGCATGGTTTTCTCTGGTGAATCTGAATAGCATGTAAGGATAAAGGAGTTGACCCTGTGTACATTCTCCTATGTCTGCATTTGCTATCCTTTCCTCTTTTTAAACTGTTAAGTACTTAAAAAGCCATATATAAAAGCCAAATCTTACAGTCCTTACTTCATGGTGACCTCAGCTGAGAACAGATCACAGGAATCTAGTATTAAACAGCCAATGATTTTTTTTTTAACAATCAGAGAATAAAGGTCCAAGTAACTCACCCAAATGTAATGCCTGAAACTACATTTTGATGAAGAGACAAATAAAAATGAACTAAAGTTTCCTTTAGTAAAATACTAATTTCACTTTCTAAAAGAAATTATCTTCATTGGGAATTTCCTTTTTTTTTTTTTCTTTTTTTCTTTTTGAGAGCTCCTAACAACTTCCCATGCTTGGATCCTCTCATGTTTTTTTTGTGTGATACTTGTGCTCCTCTGACTTAAAGAAGGCTGAATTAAAGCATGCAGTGTTTTGTGGGTTACTTAACCAATACCACCTGGGCTATGGCCTCTCTCTCTGTTTCAGGTCCCAAACTTCATCAACACAACACTCCCACCCCATGAGCAGGTGACAGCTCAGGAAATTGACAGCTACTTCAGACAGGAGCTCATCTACAAGAGGAATGAGAGGATGGGGAGAAGAGTGATGTCACTTTTAAGGGAGAACAGAGACAAGAGCTTCTTCTTTGCCTTTGGAGCAGGTATGGCATGATTTTTTTCTGTTTTACTCCTTTACCATGATTGGAGGTAAAATATTTGGAATGCTTCAGGTCTCTGGGCCGGCAGGAAGATTTGTTATGAGGCTTTCCTTTGAAGCAGAAAGACTTTTTTTTGTCCAGACCCACTTCTAAATGGAGTGAGTTGTTGTAGAAGGTGGGTCTAGGTCCAGCCAGGCTGCACACAGGCTGTACTTACTTTGTTTTTCATCTGGCTGTAGCACTTTTCATGCTGCTGTGTCTGTTCCCTTCCCAGACCTGTGAGCTACTTTGCCACAGGTATAGAAAATGGTTCAGGTGCCTTTGAATTTGCAAGCCCAGGTGCTGATGGCAGTGAGTGGCAGGACACAAACCCTTTGGTGACACAAGCACATGTGTGTGACTCTAGGGGCTGGCCCAGGATTTCAAACCTTTTGGGGTGGCTGCAGTTAAACCTTCTCGTGGGTGACTGAGCTGCTTTGGTGGTGTGTCTGTACAGACAGGCTGGTTTGGGGCTTTGCACAGGTGCATGAGCTGTGTGTGTAGCTAAGTACCAGCATTTTAACCCATTAAGTAAAAATACAAAGTGTCTCTCTTCCTGTTTAAGTGTTCTCCCTGAAGTCTGCAGAACAAGACAATGATGTCTGTAGTACTTCTGTGAGCCTGCAACAGTAAATGCTACTGTCCTCTCTCTCCCTATTTTTAAATTCTTTTCCCTTTTCTCATGGAATTCACATTTCTGTGTGATAAGAGTATAAATAATAAATGTCCAGCCCCCAGCTCAGCAGAAGCCTGAGCACCAGTTTAAGTGTCTCTTTGAGCAGCCTGAGATTGCTGTGTCGAGAACCGATCTGCTCCTCCTGCTCCCTCTCCATGGCAATTTCTCATTTTTGACAGAACTTTGCTTCCCATCCCATGGCTCTCACTGTGAACTTTGGCAACAACTCACCTTTCGCTACTCACTTCAGTGGGAATTTTGATTAAAGACTGCGGGTTTTAGTAGAGACACGTGCATTTTGATGTATTTATTTTTTGAGTGTATCCGGACTGAATTTTCCCAAGCTTATTTAATCTCAGGCTTGGCTGATATTTCTGGCCAAGAAGTTTTGCTTAACTGTTTTTACAGTAGGAAAATATATCATGATGGCTCATAATTGGACAGGCCTTCATAAAAACCAGCCTGTCTAACCCAAGGAGCGAGGTTTATCAGAGATTATCAAACGTGATGGCTTAGATAACAGTTTCCAGTTCTGGGAATCCCTTAACTAGTACCTAAATGGAGCTGAGAGGATAAACTGGACATCACAGCCCACTTGTCGTGCTCTGCACATTTTTCCAGGGCATCAGCTACAGACCATGGATCCAACCCACTGCAGCTATTTGTTTTTTCTAATAACAGCAGTGAAATTAAGGAAATGGATGTTCATTCCAGAATACATTTTTTAGAAAGGCACTTTTAACTTCTGGGAGGTTTGAGCTTTCTTTCCCTGTCCCCATCGGAGAGCACCTACCTGAAACTCACAGGGAGCATCCCCTGGGAAAGCTGGCTCATGAAGAGCAAGCCTCCTTTTGTCTCTTAGGCCCATTTCTGGTGATGTTGAAAGCTGCCTTTGTTGCTGGGTTGTTTTGTTTCTCCAGCCCTGAGCGTGGCAGGACGGAACAGACGCACGCAGCCAGATTTATTGAAAACCGGGGTGTGGGAGATGCTGAGAAAAGCTTTTTGTTTTGGCTTCTTTGTTCCAGCATCCCTTTGGCTTTTCTCACCAAATTGGGCCATCCCTGCAGGCTAGCCCTCCTTTAAGTACAATTAATTCCTGCTTTCTTCTCTGGGGTGTTTTTTTTCTTCATGCAGCTAGCACTAAGAAAATTATTAATTTTTTTTCAGTGCCAAAACTTTTATGTGACCAAAGTGCAGGCAAGTTCACTTCCTCTTATGATTCAAATGCATTTGTTTTTTTTTTTTCCTGAAGAATTTTTGTTTCCTCTTTTCCCCCATGCACTGAATTAGAAGAGTAGGTTTTACTGATAAATCTTTTATTTTAAATCCTTATATCTATAATTTTGAGGAGTTTCTTTGGTATGTGCTTGGGTCATGAATTCAATTTGTTTTATAAAACTTCGAGGGTTTGGTTTTGCCTTTTATAAAAGTGAAGAATGTTTTTGATGAAAGTTAAGGCTTTCCCATATCCATATGAATTCTAAAATGTAAAATTTTAGGAGTGCACTTTCAGTTAGAATAGGCATGATAGAGTCTGTGGGAGTTTATTTGCTCCCAGAACAGTGGAATTTAAAATTCTGAATCTCTGAGACTGGCATGATGAAGGGGAAATAATTTGAAAAAAAAAAAAATTCTGGACAATGTTCTGTGCTTTGGAAGATACTGCCCTTTATCCCAAGCATCATCTCTGCATTAATCCCTGAATTCTGAGGATATTGAAACTGATGAATGAATAGTAATTCAATTATATATGTGTATTATGAATTGTTTTCCAAATTTCATAATTCCATCATAGTTTCTGGGAAAGGAAGAATCGGATAAAACTGTGCTGCCAAATAAAATTAGGAAAATAAGTATTTTCCTAAGTAAGAAAAGAGGCCTGTTACGAGAAAAGCACCTTGGAAACACTTCAACAAATGCAGTTTTACAGAGCAGGGCTGCTCTAGGAGGGAGCTCCAAGCCCTGCAGGGTGATTCATATGGACTCAGAGATATCCTGTTCCTCCCAGGTACAACTGGAGCCAAGGGGCTGGGAAATAGGATCTGTCCCAGAAAACAGTCCTCCTGAGGCAGAGCCCTGCCTGTTCCTCTGGTGGCCTCCCTGCAGGGAGCTGTACCTTGTGGATGCTGCTGTCGTGACGTTTTCCCTGGCTTTTGCACATCTGTGTGTAGCAGCTGAGGCTCTCTTGCTCTCTTGGGGCATCATCCTCAGCTTATTTTAAAATTTCTGTGCCATGAATGGGTAGTTCTGTAGCATCTAATAATGAATTAGTACAATAGGCTTGACTAAGGCAGAAGGCACCAGGCAGGTGTCTTTGCAAATTTGAGTCAGGCTTGGCTCAATGTATCCTGCTCCATTACTGTAGAACCAAAATAACCCTCAAAAAAAAATCCCAAATAAATCCAGTGAGTGGCTTCAAATAGTAATAAAAATAAAAATATTATGATATCCTGGCAGCCTGGTGGTGCAGGAGCCTGGTGCCACTGAGCTGGAGGATGCAGGTGTTTGTCAGCAGAAAGTGGTGGGGTCAGAAATCCCTCCTGGACTGAAACACGGCAGAGTGTAAAGCCCTGTTCCCTGAACAAAAAATGCACTTTACCATTAGAAAAGAGCCTAGCTCACCCAGGTGGAGGGAGATGTGGCAAACCCTCTGACCAGATCTAAATAATCTTCCTGTAGGGACAGATTCCACGCCCTGGTCCCAGCAGATCTGGAGGTCAGGTCACCACTGGAAACATGCACTCAGCTCTCAGGTGGGAGATGTGGCCACTTGTGACTGGAATACAGCAGGCAAATTAATTCAGTTGAGCAACTCTGCATGTTTATGGGCTGATTATTACCTATTTTGTACATAGATTTTTCTCCCTTCTTGATCCTGCCTTCCTGTTAAAAGGAATGCTGATCAAAATCTTTCAGCTGATAGTTTTTTGGGCATTTGTAGAAAACAGAATTTTTGTGTTTTCTTCTGGAAAAACAAGTCAATTTTTGCAGATGTCAGTCAAAATCCCAGGTGCTTGGGTGTCATTGCTGTCCTGTAAACTGGGATTCCCACTAAAAGTTTCACTATGTGCCAGTTAGAGCTGTGCTGCAAAGACCTTGTGGTGTCTCACAGGAGAGCTGGTTCTGAGTCTGGCCTGTAACAGCACAAGGCTGTGAAACATCCAACAGACAAATCTTGGGAACAAAGGAGTAGGCAGGGGACAGGCACTTGAATACCCAAGCTGAAATAAAACAGTTTTTCATAAAGTGAAGCAAAGTTGGGTTTTTTTTACTGTTGGAAGATGAGGAGTTTTGTTCCAGTCAAAAGTATTTAAAAAAAAAAAGTTACACAATTCTAAAAGGAGCTTTTCAGTTTTCTGTCATTCTTAAAAATAAAAAATTGACTTTTCAATAGATTTCCACCTTTTCCGTGTTCCATGACTTTACTTACTATTTAAATGTGTTGGAGTAATTCAGACTTTTAATTTATTCCTTTATAAAACACGTAGAAGTGAAAATAGCCATTTGTTCTTTCTGCTTTCATTTCTTTCTCTTTTCCAAGAAAAATACATGCTCTGGGTAAAAGTGACGCAGCTCTGTACCCAGTTCTGTAGACTTTGTTCCACTCCTGCCAGTCTTTACCATGTTCAGACTTAATGTGAAACTCTCTCCATACCTGTATTCACAGTAACTGTACCCTAGGAATGAAACAGCAGTTATTGTTGATGCAGTTAAATGTTGTTTTTCATTTAATGGGCAGAGTAACTTTTCCCTTTGAATGAATAAAGGTAGCTAAATAGAATACTTCCAGGTAAACTTTGGGCATTTGCTTCATGATTTTGAAGATCATGATGGTTTACTTGGAATTATTGATCTGTAATAACAGTGAAGTATCTGAGACATCATTTATACAGACAATTTATAAAGGTCCATTTACAGTCAAGAAAGAGACACTCAGCCAAGAGCACATGGGCTGTTAAAAAGAGTTAATATTTTGGCAGCTAAGACCATACACATGAAGTCAATGTTTAAGAAAAAACCACTCTGGTTTATTTCATTTTTATGGGCAAATAATTTTCAAGTAACACTTATGATAACAGATGGATAAATTTATGTCTGCAGTTAATTTGAACGATAATTTCCTTAGGATGTTTTACTTGCATTTTTTTCTTACTTTCTTTTATGAGAGCTGTCAGTTTTGTAGCTGAGATCTGGATTTACTGCTTCAGAAATTCAGATGCTGCTCCAGTTCACAATGTTTATTAGCAGCCAAGTCAGTAGGCTTTAAGGCAGTGGGTTTTGTTTCTTAAAATAATAAATATATTGTGGAGAATATTCCTTTTACTTAGACAGAGTTGAAATGCAAATGCCATAGCATCTCCCACGGCAAGAGGGGAAGCAAATTGTCTCTGGAACACAGTTTAGGGTAGAGGAAAGAAAATGTTAAACCGTCCTACCAGCCCCCACAGCATTGGAGAGGTCAGAGAGGACCAGCTGTTGTCTGAGGTGTGGTGGAAGCCAGATTGCCCACAGCTCCTGATGAAGCTGGTGGTAACAGGCATCTGTTTGTGTCAAAGTCAGGGCACTCTTGCTCATGTGCAGGCTTAGGTGGCTGAGTTTAGGTACATATTTGTTGATGGATTAGATTTAAATTTCTGAGATGTTCTGTGAGAAAATAAATACAGGCTCTGCTGTAGATGTCTGTGTGCTGCCATGAAAGCAGAAGAATTCATCCCAGAACAGCAACAGTAGAAGCAGAATTTGATAATTTCCATGCTCAGAACAGGTGAATTTCTTTCTCATCCTTCAGAGCTCTCTCAGTCATCACTGCACAGGCAGCATCATCAGGAATTATTCTGATCTTCATAAATTAGCCTGTTAGTAGGAATCATTGAATAGTTTGGGTTGAAATAAACCTTTAAAGGTCATCTAATCCAAGCTCTCAAACAGCAGGTACTTGATTCCAAAATAAATGTTCTCTGGTGGTTCTTCATAATGGGGCTCAGAAGTGGGTTGCAGTCTGTTTTCAGCAGGGAAAGAGAGAAGTGTGCAACTTTTCTATAGGATGGGGCCAGTACGAGAGCACAGCAAGAATATAAAATCTCCTCCTTGTAGTCCTCAGCTCTGGGTCTTTCCCTTTTGTCCTCTCTGCAGAAGATTCCCGAGGGAATTCCCGCACACATCATGTTAGATACTTGGTTTACCAAAGACAGAAGCAGGCTCACCCTTCACCTTATGCAATGAGCAAGACATCTCCAAGGTGACTTAAGTCTGAAATGGTCTTGATCACACTGAGATGTTGTTATTTTTCCCTGAAAACTAAAGCATGCCTGAGGAGATGTGGAGATGATGTAGCTTGAACATGCTTCAACGGGCAGCGAGCTGACCACAACTGAGCTGGAATGTTACGGAGGTTGAATTTTGGGGCAAGGGGCCAGAGGAGAGGTGGCAGTGGGATTTTGTTGGAGAACCATATTTCTACTCAGTAGTTTGGAAAAAGAGAGGAAGTGGTGGATACTGTGAGCAACTGAAACTCAACTAATTAAAATCCTGAGAGCCTTTGTGAAAGCCATTAGCACCTGCCATGGGATCTGGCAATGGGGTTCACTTGGGGTTCAGTGTGTTACTTGGAAATGTTTTTTCAGGAGGGGAGTGCCTTGAGGCACACTGTGGGATGGGGATTTACAGATGTTGAATATGTAAATCGCTGCTTTGCACTCCCAACTGAGGCAGTGTTGACTGCAAATCAGGCACCTACACCGCTGCTGTGTCACTGGGAACCAACTCATTGGAAGTCCAGTCCTCTCTCCACCAGGGTTGTGGAGCTCTTTACGATTTTCATTCGTCATCTCAGATCCTGTGTGAAACACAAAAGGGAAAAAAAAAAAAAAGAAGGGGGGAAAAAAAAGAAAGCACTTGCAAGCTGGAATATAAAGAGACTTTATCCCCCAGGTCAGGCGTCCTGATCCAATGCTGATTAGTGGTGCTACTGACATCACCAGCACAGTTCATCAACGGGGTTGTCTCAGTGGAACAAGAAGTTGGCGACCAGGAGATTGAACTTGGCCAGCCTACAAAAGAGAAGAAAAGGGTGAATTAACAGTTTGCAGATGCTAGAATTCCCTCTGCTCGTGTTTATTTGGGCATCCAGATGCTTGCAGTGAGGTCAGCCTGTTTTTGTGTATGGGCTTCTTTTACTATTAGTTTTTAAGGCAAAGTATCACTTTGCTTTTAGAAATAGACTTGCATGCTAATTTTGACCAAAACCATGCAACTGATTCATTTAAAAGTCTTCGTTAAACAGGCAATGCCTGATTCTCTTTTCAGACACTCTGTTGTAAATCAGGAGATACTCCACAGGGGAAAAGCTTGTTCCAAGTGCAAATCCAGCCTGCAGCCTTTAAAAAAAAATTTAAAAATCAAGGGAACTTTTTAAATGTACGTTGTTCTTGTATAATATGGGGTTTTAGAAGTCCCTGAATATTTGCTTTCCACCTGAAGCTTAAATCAGCAAAGAGCACCTCAGTTAGGGAGGCCAAAATAAACCTGCCTGCACCAACCCTTTTGTGAAAAGGGAACTTCTGTTCTGAAGGCTGATTCCTGTAATTCTGATTTAAGAAACTCCTGTTGTATAACAAAATATTAACTGTAGAAACACAACATAGCCTATGCAATGGTGAGAGCTGTCTTGAGGCTGTCACCTGTACCAACCAAGGAAGGCAAGACATGTAGTAGGTGAAAGAAAAGACTCCATTGCTTGAGGTTGCAATTTGGTTTTTCCCCTGGTATGTCACCCAAATTGTTGATGTGTTGAAAAATTGATTGTTCCTAAATCGAATTGCTGTTGTGGCACCTAGGTCACCTAAACTGTTGAGGTAAGCTGGACAAGCCCTGGGCTGTGTTTGGTGGTCTGGTGGAGGATTCATGGTGCTCAACAGGGAGTCCTGCCTGGCCACTGCCCACCTTTGCTTTCTTCATTGCTCCACTGAAGGTGTGTGTGACCCCAAATCCAGTTGCAGATATTCAAGCAAATGCTGAAAGCAGCTAAAATGGGCCTTGCAAACTGCAGTGTGTGCATTCAGCATTTCTGGTGTAATTTTGCCCATGATGAATGGGGAAAGTTGCCTGTATGCTATAGGATTTGGGTTTAAAGAAGCATATACATTAATGTCAGCTCCTCTGGGTCCCTGACATTTTCATATCATATTTATTATTATGCCTATGCCAAGTTCTACTGTATAAGTCTAATTCTGCCTCTGTTCTCAAAGGAAAGAAAACTCTATTGGCCCCTCCTGCCCTATAATATAGGGATTTTGGCTATGTCCTTATTGTATTTCTCTTGAACATCTGAGATGTAAAAAACGTAGACACAATTTGGGAATATTTCTCTTCATAAGTGACGAAGCATGAGAGGCTTAAGCACTCCGCTGAGCAGGAATGGGCTTAAGCATGGGATGAAATACTTTTTCACCCACACACACACGCAAGAACTTGCTGTGGATCCACAGGCCACCCTGTAAGCTCTCAGGAGACCAGGCAGAGCTCCCATATAACTCTAGGTTTCATAATGGGAGTGTTGAAATCAATATATGGATGCCAGACAATTCATCACTTCCCATCCCAAAACTCTGCTGAAAATTCCCATCCAGCTCTAACAGTGCTGTTGGGAGGATTTTAAAAGAGCAATGAGGTGAACCCAAGGACTGGCAACCATCCCCTAACACTGAGGTTTCTCCTGGGGAGAAGATTAAAGGTTTCTAACACTGTGGGATGCTCCTGTGAAAAGCAAGCAGATTGCAAAGGATCCAACGATCTTCTCTAAGCTGGGATACCTTTGCATGCCGTCTGCACTGATTAAAATGTCTCTGCACCCAAGTGTACTTTAGTCCTGCTGTCTGGTGCTGTCCCAGAGCAGAAGGAAATCTTGTTACTCCTGTTACTTGAATTCAGAGCCTTGAGTGCAAGCAGGGATCTTTCAGTGGTGTTCCAAATTAATGCAAGTTGATGGGGTTGGCTTGAGTTCATGTTCCTTTCTTCTGCCCCTCCTGACTGGGTGCGTACTCCGGAGGAGGAGCAGGGGTGTCCCAAGGCATCCTGGACCACCATAGCTGAACTCCCTGCAGCTCTACTCCTCGAGCCTCCAGCTGTTGGAGCAGAAGCTGGAAAGGGAATTTAGTAAAGCCAGGAATTTAGGAACCAGTTTGTACTGCTTGTGGTGTTGGTCTCTTGGAGGTTCACGCCATTTCTGACCCGTTTTAGAGCCAAGTTGCAGGAGGACTGCATATAGAGAAGAACCAGTGGTAGTCTTGGTGCCCTGGAAAGGCAGGGCACAACTATTGGCTGGAGTCAGTTGTTTTGCAAAAGTGGATTTGAAACTGAAAGCTTTAGAAAGCCTGGCTGTAATTTATGTGGATTTCTTGAGGATTTTTACTGGTATGGAAACTGGGACTGGAAATCTCATTAAACTGGGCGTTCTTGTGAGAGTTTCAGGTTTTCTTAGTCATGGTTGTGCCAGGAATATCATCAGAGAAAACTTGCTGAGAAAGGATTTATAGATTTGGGATCAGATCCTATTCTCATGGAATTAATGGTAGCTCTGCAACTGACATCAAGGTGATTGGCATGTGCACCTGGATGAGACATTATTTATTTGTCATTCCAGGGTTTTAATCTAGGCTGCTACTTTCACATCAATACCCTCTTTATAAGGCTATTAAATCCCAGTTCCATTGTTATTTTCTCTGGTAGATCAGAAGAGATGTGTCAAGGAAAAGAAAATGTATGCACAGTATACCTCTGCCCAAAAACAATATTTAAACATCAGAAATGTAAAGTGAAGGTAGAATTACTTAGAAGGGCAAAAGGGAAATAATTAAAGCTCCAGCCAGCAAGACGAGATGTCGTAAACTTCAGTTATTCACCTCTCTTAGACATTCAAAACATAAACTCTGCCACCGTTCAGGCATTTTATAGAGGCCTGCAGAAAGCAACAGAGGTCTCTTGGACAAAATTGCTCTGGTGGCAACTGAAACTGGGCTGAAGCCCAAGTCCAATAGCAGAGCTGCCATCTGAAACTGGAAAACATTCGGGTTCGTGCCTGAATCTCAGCTCCCTTTCTGCTCTCTTCAGTACAAACCCTGAAACTGGACTGGTCTGATGGGGAGCGAGAAGAAACTTCAGTCTGTGGAAAAGTGGTGCTGTTTCAAATTGGTTTTTGAAGAGATTACTCACAAAACTGGAAAATATGGTAATTCTTGGCTAAAAAAGGAATTACTTGGAGGTAGACAAGCCCTTCTTCCCAGAAAAGTTTGCTAAAGAGTTGTGAACTGAAATATTGCAAAATAGGGTTTCAGAACTACCAGGCTTTGCTCCCAGTCAACCTCCAGGCAGGCAGTGGGAATGAAGAGCTAGGTGAATTAACAAAAAGCCAGATGACTCTACCTTGGAACTTTTAGTTTGCAAGAGATAATCAATGAGACCTACCAAATGCTTAGATTTAGATACAGTTTTGCTCATCGCCTGACAATTACTCTACCAAATTCAAACAAAAGGTGTTTGGAGAACTTCCAAACACCTTTTTAATCTAAACACAACATTTTGGTGGAGTTCGGCTTTGGAACTCTCTGTCAGAAAAGTGAAATCTCCCATCGTTTTCCTAGAATAATGTTGCAGGACTGAAACCTATGTGACTTGTATTTAAATTAATAACTTGAGTATTTTTTAGTATTTTTCTGTACCTTATTATGGGAAATACCTTAAATACTGAGGTTTGCAAATACACTGAAGGTAAATGGAGAGAAAAATAAAATGCCACCACTGGGTTAACTCAGTATGAAATTCAGCACCATTTTTCAGTATTTATACAGAATTCACATTCACTTTGTGTTTTTCCTTGAGGTGTTTGAGGTACAGTGAAACTGCTGTGAGGTTCTTATCACTTAGCGATCTGGTCTGGTTCCAGTTGAAAATTCTGCAGTACCTCTCACTGGGAGGATTGGTTTAAAAGGAACAGCGATCTGCCAAAGAAATAAAGACTTCATTATTGACATCAATGCTATTTTTAATCTGGTTTCCTAAGGAAATGAGGCTTAGGCAATGGCAGTGTTTGTGAGTATGCATGTGTGTATATATAGGTGTGTGTGACTACGTCCTTCACCCTCGTAAATTTTTCATCTGTTGGCTGATTATAACCAAACCTGACAGATGGCGGACTCTCCAAGATAATAAGTTCTTGCATGCTTCATGAAAATAAGTGATTGGATAGAAGAAAAAGACATTCATAGTGTGCGTCCACCGAAAGGGCACAGCATGAGCTCAACTTTTATTAGGGCTCAGAAAATCCCAGTGGGACAGGGAGGTGAGCCACATCCCTATAGACAACACATTTTTCTGGTTCCTCTGCACAAGGGAGGGTTTGCTGGGCATGAAATAGATCAGACGTGGCATGGTTTAAATGTAATGATGATGTTTACAGCAAATAGTTATTATTTAGAGTATCTGAGGAGCCGCATTACCTCTGGGCTGCCCTCTAATGAGGTGTTCGTTCTCAAGGCCAGAGCAGTAGCAGGGAGCAAGTTAATAAATGTGACCGAGGCATGGCTCCAGGACTCTATAAACCTAATGAGTCGTGGGCACTCAAACTGTGCAGCCTCACTACTGCTAATTGGCCAAGTGTGCCATCAACCATGCCCAAAAATGTTCTTAAGTGGACAAGGGGTGAAAAGAGCATCAGAAACTCCTGTGAGTCCAGGAGGCAGCCTGGGGCAGCATTCCTGTGTGCAGAGTTCAGGAACACTTTCCCCAGAGCCAAGGTCATTCCCTTGAGAGCTGAAGTTGCTCACTGGCAGTGGGGAATAAAAGTAAGGAACAAAGGGAAGAGTAAAGCATGGCCAGGAGGAAAGGGGTTTGCAAATGTAGCTTATTAGACAAGGGGATGGTTGTCACATAGCAGTTGGAGAAGATGCTCAGAAAACATCGTGATGTGAAGAGTACTTGAAACATTTCCAAAGAAAAATACAGATGGAGATCAGAAAAGCCAAGCCTGGGTTAGTGCTTAATTTTACTGTTTTGTTTTGGGTTTTTTGTTTGGTTTTTTTTTTTTTTTGCTTGAGATTGAAAATTATGTATTTAGTGTCTTGGTAGCAGTGGCAGCTGTTGGGGTGGGACTCTCCCTCTTGAACTCTAGGTGTCTTAAAGTTCAGTGTGTGCTCTGTATAAGACCATCAGTTCCTTTGAAACCCTCAGAGGACAAATCCTCCCACTTACCTCAGATGAATTTTTAAGATGGAAGGAATTGCCCTCTGGAGATATCTTTCCACTGACCACAGAGGAAACCTAAAAAAACTGGCCTCCAACAGATGCCTGACTTTCAGATGAGTGGGATTTATTGAACCCTGAGAGCAGGAGTCAAGAATTCAGGGTGTTCTGTCCTTACCTCTACCTGACCTTGAACAAGCTGCTCGGTGCACTGAGCACTCCCTGAGCAACATTTTGCATTGCTGCCAGTGATAGAACATTGTTAGTCCTGAGACAAATTTGCAAGCAGGAGACTGATACAGGATTGCTTTCTGTCATGCCTCGGAGAGCATCTTAGTGTGGTCGCAGGGGGAGAAGAAGAAAGAAGGAGAAGAAAGTCTTCTGCCACCAGCTCTGGAAAACTCATGCAGGGCTAGGTGTTTTGGGGTGGGAGAAGGAGCTGTAACACCGGACCACGTGCAACTTTTGCATCCTGTTGTGTGTTGTGGTTGGAGCCCAAGGTTCACCAAACATTTTGTCCACTCTGCAGCTGTCTCTATGAACCCCAGTGCTCAGACCAAGCTCTCCATCTCTGTGGTTGCATGGAAGAGGTGGATTTGGAGATGCAGAAGTGGAATGAGTTTCCATCTTTTCTTTCCTCTTTGCTTGAGGGAAAAAAAGCCACTTCAGTGCCAGCACAGCCATTCACAGCCTGGTCTGCCAAGAGACAGAGCTGCAGACAGGAGAGCAGGCTCTCATTTTTGTTCATCAGGCATGGTTATCCCTTTTGCAAGGGAAGAAGCAAACAGTCAAAAAAAAAACTAAAAAAAAAACCCGACATCCCACGTGTCTGATTTTTCACTGCTCCCTTACTGCCAGGCCAAATCCATCTAAGTGTTGTCAGTGAGGACTGATTGAGACCTGGAGAGCCTTTGAAAAGCCTTCTGATCTCTCTTGATTTTTTGCATGCAAGACTTAGAGGCCAATAAGAAGGCGTGTGGGTGGGTTTTCTGTTTTGTTATTTTAGCATTATGGAGAGACTCACCAGATAGTCCCCCCTGTGGGGTCACTCACGGGGTCTGTAGTATTTACTCTGAAACACCAGCATCTTAAAAGATGTCTTCCTGAATTTACATTCCCAGTTCCACCATCTCCCACACAATAAAAGCCCCAGTGTTGGCTTCGTTTTAAGTCCTGCTCTGCACAGCGCTCCTGTCAAAAGGGAGCCCTTGGTCCTGGCGCTTTTGTTTTCTTTCAGACCTGCCAATCACCCCGCTTGCCTTTGCCCAAAGTTTGTTGTCTTTGCAGTTGGTCCCAGCGTGAGCTACCAAAAGCCTGGCTGAGCCTGACGGGGGATTCTGTCAGCCTAACCCCAACCCGCGATCCTCCACCTCCCTGCATCACAAAGGGCCTTTTCACCGGCCCACCGCAGCCCCACGGTTTCATTTCATGTGCTACAATTAATCTGTATTTATTGCCACTTATCTTAAATGGCTAACAATATCAAGAGTTTTAAAAGTGCTTTTAATGTCAAACTGGGTCAATTAAAACTCTACTTAAAATATTTGCAAAACTCCTCGCCTGAAAGTTACCCCCTCAGTCTGCTGTTAACCAAAATGGCTTAAATAAATACACGCAGCTTGAGGAGACTGACATTTGGTAAAAATCCTCTCGATATTTTAGTAGAATCCAGGATCAATTTCCTTTTTCCTGTATTCACTTGTTCTTTTATTTAATAAAAGGTGAAAAATTAATGATATTTTAGATGGCTATAAGTATTTGAAAAATTGAAACAACCAATTAAAAACCCTCAAGAGATAGCCTCAAAACGTTTAATGCCAGAAGAGACTGTTAGATTAATTGCATTAAATAAGTGCTGTTTTATTGCCCATGGGGACGCAGAACTTTCACACAACTCATCAAGGGCTGCACTTTGTTAGGGTGGTGTCACACATCAGGTGAAGCCCAGGAGGGACCCCCAGGTAAGATTTAGCTGGGTTGGATGCAGCAGATGCACAGATTAAGTGAGATCCCAGGCTGAGAACATTAACTACCTAAACTTTGGTTCACATGAAGCCACTTGGCCTTAAACCTCTGCTCCTCAAACACTTACAGTGAGGAGCAGCATTAATGAATCCAGGTTTCGTATGGATTTAGGTCATTTGCTTGGATTCCCAGCAGTCTATTAAAGTTTGAACTGTAGCTGAGTCATTTCTATTAATTAGGGCATTTGTATTATCTTTATGGGTCTCTGATGTCCCTAAAAAGTCTCACTCTGCAACATTTCTTTCCACGGGAGAGATCAGTGAGTCTCTGTCCAGCCATCTGTTTTCATAAAATATATAAGAAAGGGCTCTCATGGAGACAGCTGCTCTTCTGTCTAATAGATTTGAAATTTGCCCGTGGGTTCAGAATATTTCAAGGGAGATCATAAAAACAAAAACATAGACACAAAGAGACAGCAGGATCCTGTAAGCGCCGTCGTTTTTGGAATCAAGGTTAAAATTAAATTGTCGTATTTATGCAGTGTAAATATTGCACAACGTGAGGATACCAAATGGTTTTGATCATTTCTTTAGTAATTTCTTCCTGTAGAATATTTCATTAAACAAATCTGACTTTCTGCAATGTTGTGGGGTTTGAGGTTCTTTTCATTTTTATAGATTAGACATGGAAAAATATGCTGAAGAGTTTCTTTTCTGTAAGAAACAACATTTGATTTTTTTCTTCTTCTTTTGGTCCTTGCCATACATAAAGAGTCTGATTATGTCACTTTGGTGGAAAGCAATTATTTTTCAATATCAGTCAGAACACAAAGATCCTGGCTTATGGATGCACTTTTATTGCTCATTAGTTACTGTTCTATTTGTTATTATTTTTTATTTTGTTCTTGATCTTAGTCACTGTGTGAACAAACCAAGGGGTGCTGATGTCCAGTTGCATCCCAAGAATGGCAAACAGCACAAAACCAACAGCTTGCAAACAAGGCGGGCTGAAATATGTTTGCACAAACTCTTTTTTCCCTTTTTTAAATGCTTGCAAGCAGGAACGCTGTAAGTTTCCCGTTACTGGTTTTCATCCCTAGCTTATCGTGTCCTGTCAGCCTGGTTTCAGACCTGTGTGACACAGCCTTGTGTGGCCCTGAATCATTTATTTTTCCTCTTGGGATCTGACAAAAATGTCTCGCTTGAAAAGGTCAGGTTTGAGATCTGTTTGAAGATCATTGCCTATGGCAGCGTTGGCTGAGGTCTCGACAGCCTCTTATCCTGGACAACGACTGCTGCCTCAGACTGACTTTTTGTTAAAATCTGTGATTTCCTCAAAAGGCCATTAAGGACTGTGTGTTAATTCTTGGGAACTTTCTTGCACAGGTCTGGGTAGCAAAGTGCCCTGGCCAGCCAGCTCCAGGGGAGGTCAGTGATGACAGGCTGGGAAGTGTAATAGCAGGGGGATGAGAGCCCTCAAACTTGGCATGGTCAGGGAGGAAACTTGGTTCCAGTTTCCATCAGAGGCACTAGCCTAGCTCTACACATCTCTGCTAGGAGCTCTGCAACCCATAGGCTGCTTTCTCTGGAATTTTGGTTGAAGGTGGAAGTTCCTGTGGTTATGTTCCTGCTTAGAAAGAAGTGACTTTGGCAAGAGGAGGAAATTTCTGGTAATGTTGCCATTCAGAAAAATACTGTGATATAAACTGAAACTCACACTTTCCTGGGTATTGGAAAAGGAGTTCATTCTCCAAGCATGGATCTGTAGGAAAAAAACACTGGTTACACTGATGTGGAAAAAAAGACTTGGGTTTTAATGATATTTTCTACTGAAATAAGGTGGTTAGGATTCTTAGGCCAGGCAGGCTCTCAGCTCTTCATCTGCTTCCACTGGAAATGGAAGGACAAAACAAGGAGGCTTTGCCAAAATTTGGCCGAAACTAAGGAGATTGCTGACTGGGTGTCAGCAGGGAGCCAGCAGGGAGGAGGCTGGATACCAGTCCAGTATGGCACGAGCACAGGTCTTGTATTAACAAAATACAAACACAGTTGTGTTCAAAATCTCTTCCTGCTGGGTGAGAAAGGGAAATGAACACAGTCAAATAAAATCTGAGTCTTTAAAGGGAAGGAGCTCTGCTAAGTGCAGTCTAGTTACAGCCTTGGATCACTATGACTGTGGGAAAATGTGATGAGACAGTTTACCCAAGCACATTTGCTTTTTTCTTCTTTGTTTTGGGTGGGTTCTTTCTATGCTGTGGTGTATAAGCCAGCAGTGATGGATTGTCCCACAGTTGTGTGCACTGTATCGAAGAGTGCTGGATTTAATTGTCCTGCATTTATTGTACAAAAGAAATGAGTTATGAGCCACTTTACAGCATCTCCAGTGAAAGTGATTATCAGCCCTGCTCCTTGCCAGAGATACAACTCTGTCAAGCAGACTCTCTCCTCTCTTGGGCTCCTTGGAAAAAGCTCGCGAATTTACCGTCTCTTGCCAGTGAAAGCTTGGGGTAAAACACAAAACCAAAAGCTGCCAACAGCTATATATATTCAGCTCAGATGTTGTAGGAATTTCTTACTCCATTTTTTTCCTTCCTTTTCCCTTGGGTGGGTGATAGTCAGGATTGCTGAAGCATGCAGCTGAAGTAGCACAGCAGAAGGTTTTTGCAGTCGATTGCTCTTTTGATATTGGGGGTGAACTGCGTGGCTGAGAAGCCTTGGCTGTTGGCTTTGGTTGGCTTTGTCCAGGGCTCACGTGCATGTACAGCACAACTGGTTGTGATGTCAGGGAAGGAAACCTTTCACCCTTCTGCGCCCAACCATATCCCACAGCTGTTTTCACACTGCTCCTCCCTGCACTGCACAGATAACCCCAGGAACAGGTTTCAGCTGAGGCGGAGGTATAAAAGGAATGTTATGAGCTCTGCCTCCAAGACATTGCACAATAACTCATGTGCAGAGGAGTGGGGAGTTTTGCTCTTTACCTTTTCTGTTGAATACTGCAGCATAATAAAGGACAGCGGGATGAATTTCAGGGACCATAATGTTGCCTGTCAGAAAGATATTTGGGGGTGATGCTTCCCAGTGTTGCAGAAGAACAGCTGCAGTGGAGATTTTGTGCTGGGGTTTTTATAGATCTACAGAATTACTTTCAGTACCTTCAGGAGAGCTGGCACACACTATGTGCTTTGGGGATCAGTGTGTCCTTTCCCCCCTCTAGTAGGTTTTTCGTGCTGCATTTAAACAAGCACAATATTCCTGTGTTCACAGATATTTTTATGGCTGAGATAACCCAGGTAAACAAGTGAATCAGCACATGGATAGAGATAGCACTGTGTACTCAACTGTGCAAGCTCTTACAAAAGGTGCCTTTCTGCACTCCTCCACACGAACGGACTTCCCATGGTTTTATCAACAGGTCTACAACTGCCAGAAAGTCTGTTCTTGAGAAGAGGAAATAAAAGGGAGAAAAAGTTGTAAAAAGCTCTGGACTCTAATGGCACTACCAGGTAGCATATGCAATTCATTTAACTATGAGTCTCCAAATGTGTTAGCTCATAGCTGTGGTAACACTCATGGCAGCAGTCCCCAGGCTGAAAACTGTCCTACTAATTAATAACAGCAAGAACAGAGCTTGTGTGGAGTGTCACAGCAACAGGTCGTGAATTAGGAGAGAAGCACTTGGGGTCACGTGTTCTGTAAACAAAGAACTGTATTTGAAATTATTCCCTGTGTGTGATCGTGCATTTTGGATAATCTGGGCTCAGACTAGTGATGTTTCCATTATTTCTTCCACTCTCTCATTCAATTGACTTACAATCCCTTTTAAGTCAGATGGATATCAACTGCAGCAAAGAAAATTCAGCAAAAAGTGCTTGTAAGGTTACCTTGTGGTTTGTGCATTGAAAAGATTGTCCAAATTTTAAAAAAATTTGCTGAGAAGAGTTGTGGAGTGAAATGGTAGGATAAGCCTTCCACAGTTTGGGAAGTCATGGGTGGCCACTTGTCATTAAGGACCAGGGTCTCCTGGGAAGAGCTGAAAGACAGCCTTGTGACAGGATGGTCCTTCACTCCAGAATGCCAATCCATGGTGTCTTTTTGTAGGAGTATAAGGGACAGGTTCCCCAGGGGTAGAGAAAACAACAAAACCACAAAATCACAGGATTAACTGTGTTGGAAAAGACCTTGAGATATCGAGTCCAAGCCATCACCTAACACCACCTTGTCAATCCGACCATGGGCACTGAGTGCCATATCCAGTTTTTCCTTAAGTCACCTTCCAGAGACAGTGACTCCACCACCTTCCAGGGCAGCTTGTTCCAGCACCAAACACAACACAGTAGTATCAGTTTTTTATGCCATCAGGCTTTTCTATGCTACTTTTTCATTTGCAAATAGCTATTTGCCTGGTGGTGGCTAGATTAATTTGGGATGCAGAAAACAGAAGCTCATGTCCATTTCTGATTCACAAGTTAACACAGGGAATTGAATGCATGACTTGCTTTTGGAGTATTATCTGCAGGAGCACGGTGGTGACTGAAGCATGCCCAAGGAGGGTTATTCCAGAAATACTCTCCAATTGCAGAGTACTGTGCATTATCTATTGCAGCAAATTTAACTGAGGACTTTGCTCTTAGGATTCAGTACACGCAGTACCAAGGGACAGATTTTTATGTATCCAAAATCTTGAGACCATTGACTCTTTGATCAAATTAAGTTAAGTGCTCCATAACCAGAGGTTGTGCTGAGGGCTGGGTTTTCAAAAGGCCTGAGCCCTTAAACAGCAGTTTTGAAAATCTCGATGAATTTCAGTGCAAGCCTGGCTTTAGAGACCTTGTTTTATATGTTCGTTGAGCACAAAGGGGCAGTCTGTCTTGTAAGTTCATGCCTTCATTAGGAGGAACTGAATCCTATTGATTTCCATGTGCATTATGGTGGGATCAGACCTCTTCAGCGTGTGACCTGTCAGCACCACGGTTAAAAGCTCTGCCATGGCAACCAGGGCAGCAACACTACGGCAGGGGAATGGGAAATGGCACGAGGTGGAGAAGGGACATCCTCTTCTCATTGACAGGAGACTTCCCCATAATGGAGAAGGGGAGAGAAAAAGCTTGATAAGTCAAGTGGCTTGATTGGTAAGCGAGCTTACTCTAAAGTAAACACAATGCCGTATGTGTCCCATTTGCCAGTGAGATCATCTGTTTCTTTGTCAGGGAAGAAAATGTGTTTCCTTTCCAAGTCCAGGGCTACTCAGGAAATTTACATGAACAAATAAAGATGAGGTTTAGCAGCACTATATAAATAAAATACAACTCTAAGTGGCCACCAAAGAACTGAGCTGCTCGAATGGAAGAGCACTGGGACATGAGCCAGGGGGCTGCTGTTTGCCATGGCTGCTTACAATTCCCTGTCCAAGCATTGCTCAGATGCTTCTTGCTGAGGTGAGGTTTATGGCTGTTGCAAAGCATACTCTGGGAGATAAACAAGCTATGCTACAGATGGACAGCAGTGCAGAGAATGTAACATCAGTCTGTGCCTTAGCCATGGGCTTCTCAGAAAGTAGCTGGGCTCTTGTTAGAGTAAGAGAGTGTGCAAGCGTGTGTAAAAGTGTGCAAGAGTGTGTAAAAGTGTGTAAGGGTGTGCAAGGGTGGGGGTGTGTGTGTAAGAGAATTAAAAAACCAAGCAGATTGTATGTATAGGACTTGACTGTATATGTAAGATGGAATCAACCTAAGCTGCATCAAAGTGCTTATTTAGAAGAATTATTAAACCAACACAAATCTTTCAGAAGTCGAATTCCTGTGATATAAATATAACTGATGTGAAAAGTACAGGTTATAACCTCCATGCAGGGCAAAAGTTTGATGGGACTTTCAATGGGAAAGTCAGTGTGATGCTGGAAAGGCCAGTGCTTTGCATCTGGATGTATTTGGCCTGTGGGTTTCACATCTGCTATCCTCAGGCACTGCCATAAATGCATATCCGAATGATAGTTACCCTGGGTTGTGGCTCAGCAGGTGGGATGCAGTTGTTCCATGCTTTTATTGGAAATTGTCTTTATATCAGCTCATTGTTTTAAATGCTAAGACCAGGATATTCATGGTAGCTGACTCCAGGTACTTCAGTAAATTATATTAGTTATTCAGACATTATAGGATTTCTCCTGAACATGTCAGCTAGGAAGTAAACCTCTCCAGAGAAAACTACAGCTCTCTTGGGAGATTGGTCTCACTCTCACAGCATCTGTCTCTCTGTATTGACTTTAATGGAGCCTTTGGTAAAGTGCTGTGGTTAAATACCTAAAGTTAGGCAAAATCTGGGCTGGGAATTGGTACACCCCATGGACCTTATCAGGGGAACAAACCAGCATATTTTTTCCTAGTTGACAGGTAAGAGACTCAATTAATATGCCCAAAGCAAGCCAGAAAATCTGTGGCAGATTTAGGGACTGATCGTGTGTGTTCTGAAGTCCAGTTATGACCTTAACTGTTTCTGAGCCATTACTGCTGCTCACAGCTGAGGATTTGCACCCCTCCAAGCAAACCATATATTTCTAACATATTGTATATTTGTGTGTGTGTGTGTGTGTATCTGCATAAGAATTAAGATACACCTGCATTTCCTAATGCCACAGTTACCAGATGTTACTGAACTGTACAATTTCTCACCAAAAAAAAGAGGCTGCTAGATCCAACACAGCTTGGCTGTGTGGGATTGGAAGTAAATCCACTGAGAATTACTGGATCCAAAGATTTCACTTGGCTCAGGAAGCCACTGAGCTGCAAAAGGCTGGAGGCTGGGAGGGGATCAGGGGAAAGGATCCTACAGAGCTGCCCTGGTGTTTGTCTGGTGGGCTCAGCCTGTTCCTGATGGACCCTTCCCATGTACCCAAAATCAGCTACAAGCTGACAACATAATTTAGCCCAGAAAGACACAGAAGAGCTTATATGGGCTCTTGCAGTGTATCAAGGAATATGAACCCAAACTTCTATCCAACTTCCAGTAACTGCAGTGCCCTGAATGCTCAAGAATCCAACAGAGACAATCTCATGGGATATTGTGATGCTGCTAAATTTAAAAGAATAAGGCTATTTTTAGCATAAACAGTTAACAGAGTTCCCACAAATCATGTTGAGAGGCATGGTTGTGATTATAGATCTGTAATATGTTTGCTGTGATAAAAACCAGACCTGAGTCAGGTGATCTTGTTAGCACAATGTTTGTATACTTGGGTAATAGATGCAGCTGTGGAAAAAAAAATCAGCAGTTCTATTTTAGTAGCAATTACTCATTTATAAACTGCAGCTAAGTGTAGAGGAATAGCAAAAATCAGAGGCAAGACCTAAGACTCTGGATGTTAGGAGGGACTATAAAATGAAAAATATTCCACTCCCAGGACAGATGTCCTTTCACCTCTGCTTACTCTCCTCAACACCTGCTGCACTTTAGATACATCCTTACCTTCAATTTGGCTTCATTTTGACATAAACATCGCTTAAAGTTGAACATGTGTTCATGGGTAAGATGGATCATAGAATCACAGGGTGGATTAGGTTGAAGGGAACCTTGGAGATCATCTTGTCCCCAGCTCCCCTGCCATGGGTAGGGACACCTTTCAATAGACCAGGTTGTTCAGAGCCCCATCCAACCTGGCCTTAACCACTTCCAGGGATGGACGTAGGTGTGCACCTAAAACTTTCTGAAATTGCAATTTTAAATTTCTTGTAAGATTGGCGAGAGAACCTCTGCTGTCAGACTTGCTGATCTTGATTTTATAAGGGACTGAGTGTGCTGGAAGTTTAGCCCCTTCTCAGCCTGGTCACCCTAGTAAATATTTCACATTTATGGTGTGCATAATTGACAGGCACCAGGTTCTGAGTTGTTTGCTCCATAGGGCAGCTTGGTGTGAGCCAGCATTGGCCCAGGGAATGCTCACAAGTGTTTACCACAGCCATGGATCATGGGACTCCTCATGGCATCAGTTTCCAGTTCAATTTGTTCTGGTTCCTATTCTCTCCAGTCAGCTGTTTCTGCACCTTTGTGTGTGTCTGAGCTAGGTAAGGAGATTTGGAGCCCTGAGTTATTTTGAGTTTGGGAAACAGGGAGAAAAATTACATTAAAAAACCCCATGCTCATTATTTACCTCACCTGTCCAGTTCCCAGTAGGTTTAAGGATTTACAAGGAGCTCTCCCAGGGATAGACATCCTGGTTTTTATGGAGCTGAGTTCAGCAGTTTGTGAGATCAGATAGGGACCACTAAGTCCTGAATTTGTTTCAGATACTAAATTTAAAGTCTAATGAGGAACTTGGGAGTTCTTGGTATTTTTTTTTTCTTTCTTATAAAAATTTCTCTTTTGCAAACTGAAAATAAGACCTGTTGCATAAAATTTCTGGTAATAATTTTCTCTAGGAAAATTTCCTTTGTTTCAAATTAAAATTATTTATAGGTAAAAAATGTATTTTGTACAGGAAGCTCAGTTAAAAGTTTTACATTCCTTTACCAGAATACCAACATGAGCACGCCTAGTTTATAATTGTATAATGGTGTTTTTTATCTTAAACTTCAATTTTAAAATATCACATATAAAAAATTAGTTACGAGTCCGCATGAAAAGCTATTTTTCATCCTTTTGGGTCTATGAGATGCTTGGCATCCAGACATTAGTCTGGTTTCTTGGCTCTTCGTTATCAGCCACATGGCACCGTTTAGCTGTTCCCTTCTGCGATACATCCAAGATAAGCTCATGCCTTGGAGAGGTGAAATTGCATGAATTCCCACCATCTTTTTGTCTGAACTTGTCATGGGTTTACTGGGCAGTGTCCTCAAAGGCTGTGCAAGGAGTTTTTCCATAACTGTAGCCACCGCACATTTGTCCAGATCACACCAAGAGCTTTCTGGCTCTTTTTTCCCTTTTAAAGACTCATCTGCATCCTAGCTGTATGAGCTCTAATAGGGTGATCTGTGCCTTACTTTCACTTTAGTTAGCCCGGACAGTCCCAAGCTTGGAGCTGCAAACCTGAGCACCCTCAAGCTTGAAGCTGAGCTCTTGAGCCAAGTACCATTTTCATAGGAGGTCCTTGAGGGATGCAGTGAGCACTCCAGGTTGTACCTTTATTGTACAATGTCTCCATGCCCTGGGAGAAGTGTCTGAACCCGAGGCCCAGGTGTGGTTTTGGGGCCATTTGCTTGTGCTCATTCAGGTGCAGGCTGTGGGGCCGGAGTGCTGACACCTCGCAGGGCTGTGACTCCCCATTCAGTAAGTGCTGCATCCTCCCAATTGCAGGGCTTCCTTTCGTGTTCCCTTGTCAATGGCCTGGAGAGATGCACTGGAAGCATCTAAAAGCCTTCTGGGATGGAGCCTGGTAGCTTTGCATCCCACCCTGCAACCAGAGGCTGCAGGCCAAGCTCCACCTGAGCTGAAGGCGGTGCCAGTCCTCCAGCAGCAGCCTGCCTGGCCAGGGAGAGGCCAATGGTGGGACTGGGAGTGAAAGGAGATGGATGGGACCGGTTGCACCAACAGCTAAAGTGGGATAGGACGAGCTCCATGGAGCTGTGATGTTTTGTTGAGGATGCTCTGGCCCCTCGCCGTCAGGCTGTGGTGTGGTGCCAAAGGGATACAGCACAGGGCCCAGCAGCTTCCATCTGCTGAGACAGACCACGAGAATGCACAGTGGAGCCAGCCTCTCCCCCTTACCATTTCTTCTTCCAAAAAATGGCTAATGTAAATAAATTGTCTGTTCACATGTGTTTTGGCATCTGAATGGGAACACTTGTCTGTGTGCCCCCACCAGCCCCGCTCGCTCCCTCCCTTGGCGCTTTTGCTAAATGAGCTTTTCTTGCTCAGTTTCAGCTCCAGCCAGAGTTATTCCATTGGCATTTCCCTCCTGCACTGATAACGAGCCGAAGGAGCAGGCTGTAAAGCTGGTGACATAGACCAGCCTCAGTGGTGTCCAGGAGCTAAAAGGTCCCCAAGCCCTGTCTTGTGGAGCAGATAAACACTTTGCAGGGACCCAGGAGCTGCCCCAGACCTGCACGTAGGGCTTTGCACATACCATTCCACTCGCCCTGGTCTCTGCAGGAGCTCAGACTTGTTAAAAACTCCTCCCTGGGTGCAAAAAAAAAACCATGGCAGCACCCACCATGTTCCCTGGAGCACCAGCCCTGCAGGGAAACTCTTGAATATGGCTGTACCTTAACATTGCTGATAGTAAGTTACTGAAGGGGAAAATAACATGCATTTAATACTAGAATTTCATTAAACGATAATGCAAACAGGTGACTGCAGGAGAAAATACTCATACAAATTGATTTTGACCAGGTCACTCCAACTTCAGGTTGTTTTGCACAGGCAAGAAGAAAAGAGGTGGTGTAGGTCACATGTTGCAAAATGTTTCAAATGCTTCCCATTGGAAAAATAAATATTCAAGTAATTACAATACTCCTTGTTAAAGGAGGAGATGGAAACATATTTTCATCCTCCTCATGATGTGCATTTCCTGTGCTGCAGGGTAATCAACCACCCAGACATCCTTAATCCTGTTGGATTATTTGCTGCTGCACCTGCCTGAACTTTTTCTCTCCTGATTAACATTTGATTAATCCACTTTTAAAATACCAGCCTGACTGCGGCGCTGGGGGGGCTCTTGCAGAGAGTGTTTTGCTCTCCATCCTGATTGCATCTGCATTAATTATGCTAAGTGCAGTGACAGGAACAATATTGATGTAACAGAAGTTTATTAGGTTGATGTGGTCATTCAGACAAGAGGGCTGTAAATGGCTTCACGTGCGTAGGCTTGGCATCCCGTGAGGAGAAAATGTCATCTCATTATTATTCAGATTGACCTGATTTGGGTAATTTCTGGGAGCAAGGTAGGTTTGGAATCTCATTAGTTTGCTGACATTTGCATGTGTTAATAGAGTTCTTGCTTGTTTTTAATCCTCCCTTCCTCGCTTCCCATTGCAAATGAGCGCTTGGTGAAAATCACGGATTTGGGCTGTGGGGCTGAAAACTTTCTAGGTTTCATTTTGGACCTGCTGTGCTATCTTCTGTTTGTGGCCCCTGACCCCAGGTGTAGTGGTGCAGGAAGGTGTTTCCTCTTCCCAGGGAGAGGGCCCTACTGGATGAGCCTTTGCCAGAGAGGAAGATGTCCTAATGTCACTGTAAGGACATGTGACATTCATCACATTTGGACTTCTAACCTTCATTGTGCACCTCACCAGTGCCTCATGCCTCTCCAAGTTGGTCTGTCCTGTTGTGTGAAAATCAAGGAGCAAATCCTGCCAGGATGAAATGTCTTAACCAACACTTGAACATGGATTATGTTCTTATCTCTGGCAGCAGTTGAGGGCTCCCTTTTCAGCAGGCCGTGGTGTGATGGAGTAACCACGGCTCTGCTGGGCACAGGCATCCCAGGGCCACAGGGGCTTCTTGGGGTGTGTTTGGAACCTCCTCCTAGAGGGAATGGGAAGCCCTGCAGTGGCCTGCAGCTGCGTGCTCTGGGCTTGGCAGGGTTTCCCAAAGCCTCGGAATTCCTGTCACCGCGCTGACAGCTGGAGCAGGAGCAGGGTCACGTCCTGAACAGTGATTACAAGTTCACATTTTATGACTTAGCCGCAAAATTCCAGCCCTGTGGTACTGCCCCTGCACTGACAGTCGCTGGCCCAAACCAGTTAGTCTCCCTTGATGGCCTTTAATGGAGCGTGCCATGAGTGACTCCAGCCTCTCACTGTCTAATATACGATAGATAAGTGCTTGGAAATCCAATAAAAGAGTTTTAAGGCAGGTTTTTTTCAGGCCTCATGAAGATCCTTTTGCCAGGGTTGGTTTTATTTTCTTGCTAATGGGTGTTTGTGCACAATTTGCTTAAAGAAGCCACTTACCTGCCAGGCAGCCCATCATGGGAATGTATGACACAGAGCAGATACCTTGTCTTGCTCTGGGATTCCTACTTCTCCTCTTCCAGATTCTAGTGGCTCCAGTAGTTTAAAACCAAAGCTTTCTCTGGAAATCATGCAGCGGCTTTTCTGTCCTGTCAATTGATGTTTGAACCTTTGAGAAGAGAAATAGGCTTTCTTTAATTTCCTTTTTTTTTTTTTTTAAACAAAAATATTATTTTCCTAAATGAATAACAAAAACCTCTTTCTACAAATAATTTTGATTTTTCCCCACTCTCCTTGCTGAAAATGCAAAGTCCAATAACTCATTAAACAGAAACTTGGAGGGAGATTCTTGGGGAAGCTTTCATGAGAGGACAGGGAATTTCTCTAAAATATTTTCCTGAAAAATGGCCTGATCTGTAACACCTGTGCCTGGAACTAAAGACAAATATTTGTTTGTTTAAAGAATGCTTGGAAAAATAATTTTCAGGCCAGCTACAGATTAAAGGTTGGGATTTAGGGTTTAGTTGTTTGTGGTTTTTTCCTCATAGCCTTGTTGTTTCTTTGCTGTAGACTTATTTTCCTTTCTGCAGCTTCTCCCTCACTGCTTCCTCACAACCACACCAGTTGAGTTCCTCCCAACATCTGCTCCACACTGACAAAAGGGCTTGCAGTGGGAGCTGCCTGGATCTAATTTTGTAGGGTGATGGCCAGTTTACCCCTGCAGATCTCCATGGTGTCTCTCTCTACATGTGTTTCACTGTTTTCCCAGGAACCTAGTGAACTCCCTAGATTTTTTTAACTTACAATTTTAGATGGGATATTGACTAGTTTTTTTAGGTGTTTTCTTGCATGATTGCTGGAGGCTGAGCAGGTGAACAAAAACACCTGGGCCAAAAAGAGAAAATTTAAAAAGAAAATAAGTTAACAATAAACCAGATAGGATTGTTTATTGAGCTTTGAGTCTCTGGCAAATAGCTGCCTGTAGCTGTATTAAATTATCCTCTGCAAGTATCTAGTCTTCATTTGTAACCCTGCCTCATCATTTGCTCAGTACCAATTCTGCACCGGTTCCCCTTCCACAGTTCCTATTTTGAAACATAGGCATTATATTGAGTTCTTTCCTGTGGTGCTATGCCTTATAACAAATTTTATCACCCTTTTACCTCTCAAAGGGGCCATTTGTAAATGGGTCCTTACTTTTTCTGTATTCACCACAGGTATTTTCCTTTTGCATAGTCAAGCAGTGTGTTTTTTGCGGTGGGTAGGTTGTTCAGGGGCATTTCTTCCCCATCAATGATATGAATTACTGAAAAGAGAAGCAATATGAAAAGAGAAGCACTGTCACAGCATAATTTCTACAATTGATGCATTTGCAATATGAAGACAACATTACAGAAAGTTTTCTTGGAGCTGCTCCGGAGTTTACTCATCCTCTGACTCTCAGGGTAACAGCTTTCAGATTCACTCTCAGACATTTTCTTTACATTTATGAAACAGCTTTACCACATGAAATAGTAGAAGAGAATGTCAGGGCAAATAAATTGGTAAGCTCTGTCTTGGTTGGATACTTGTGTGGTTTCATCACTGTCCAAGTGCTTTCCATGTTCATTTACTCTCTGTTCTCCCCAGCTTTGAGACGGCCACTGTGCTTTCCTCAGCATTGAAGATAAAGAGAGTTCATCCTCTGGTGACTGTCAGTAGTATCAGTAGTACATGAAGGGAAACTGCTTCATCAAGAAGCAAAGCCTCATTCTTCTTTGTGTTTGTTCTTCCCTGCCTGTAGCGGGGCTCATCTGCTAGGGCTGCCCATGCTTGAACTCTCCTTCAGGGGCTGCAAAGCCTGAGGAATCTCACTTTGAAACATCCAAGACATGATGCAGCTGTAATTTCCACATGCCTGGTGCTGGGATCCCTGTGCCCAGCTGCAGAAGCATGACCTGAAGGGGATGCTCCTCCAGGGAGGGATGGTTTAATCAACAGGAGATGGAGGAAGGGTTCCTGGGTTTTGGGCAAACTACCTGGCTATGCCTATTAAAGGAGGTAAAACTGCAGGTGTCCATTACTGTGCTGTGTATTCTGCAGGAATCTCGATGGCTGTGGCACCAGAGGAGAATTCTCCTCGTGGGTTTTTTCCAGCTCCTTCCAAAACAGGTGTTGGAAATTGGTGGAAATGAATGCTGTTATGATGACCACACACGCAGGATGTTGAAAAGCGGGATTTCTCTTCCTGTTTTTTTCCCAGGAAGGAAATGTGTTTGTACTCTAAGAAGAATCAAAAAAGCAATGCTTGAAAGGTTTTGTAACAGAAATCCAGCCTGCTCCAAAATGAACCTCAGTGGAAACCAGACTTTGTTTCCCTCTTGAGGATGGCCAAACACTGCCAAGACAGCGGAAGATAGCAGATTGGTCATGCAGTATTATGGTCTGTGGAATCATTTTAACATTGATATTAATATTTTAAAATAGCATGTCATTCAGAAGTGAGTGCTATTCAAAAAGTAAAGGAGTGCTATTAGAAATTATGAAAATTCTAACAGTGATATTATGGTGTCCAACTGATTGAAATTGAATTTTCCCTTTCAATAATTTTGTCAAAACCAACATCATCTGCAAAATGTTTTGGAGCTATGACAGCATTTCCCAGAAGAAAAATATTTCTTTAAAATTATTTAATTAGGCAGATTCAATGTGCATTGTGAAAATGAATAGCTGTTTAGGTCTGCAAGAGAAAAGCACTGTGGAATTTAATAGAAAATTGTTCTAATGAAGAGCAACTTCTAATCAATAAATTACTGTTATTCTGGTTCACCATCTTTCTCCACATCCTCCAGCAGCTGAGTACCAGCTGGGCTGGAAATGCTCTCATTGATGTAACTGGATGCAGACAGCTAATTTGGAAGTGTTCTAACAAGTACTTTGTACTTGTCTTTATCTATACTCTCATTTTCATGTGGCCTCCTGCTACAAACCATCCCCTAGATGATAGGACAGGGAGATCTGACGAACACGCTTTCTTCTGTGGGTTTACGAGGCTGAGCAGTGAAAGGATTGTTTTCATTACTAACATCCTGGTGTAGTAAAATACCAAATTTAATACATATGACGATTGTTATATTACTTAATCCACCGTTTGCCTTCTAATTTAGTTTGAGTTTGCCTTGTTATTTGGCATGTTAGGGGAAGGCTGCAGTTCAGCTATTTGGCACACCCTTCTGTACCAGCAGAGGTGCTTTATTATCACATGCTGAGGGAGCCTCCAGCTGTAGGACCTCACGGGAGAGCGATCCCATCAGCCTGTCCTGGCTGACCTGGGCGGAGGAGGCATCTGGTGTTAATTTCGGCAGACCTCTCCCTCAGTTTGGCAGGTTTTTGTTCCGGGGAAGGCAGGTTGACAAGATGACACCAGGGAAGCACAGAGCTGGCACTCTTCTGTGGCTTTTGTGCAGTTGATGTGGCTCAAAGCTCAGGAAAAACCACCAAGACTGCGTGGTAAAGACCAGAAGTGCGAGCAGCATGTGTGGGGAAGTCAGTTCATGGATCTTCTGTGATTCTTGGGAGGCTGCTTTCTATTAAAATGGTTTTTATTATGCTATATTGCCAAAGCTGAGAGCAATAGAGATATTTTTTTTTCTTTCACGCTTCAGAGGGTGAAAAAGCAGAGCCAGGCATTGCATTGCTCATCCCAGAAGGGCAAGACCCTGTCCAGCAGCAGGATACCTACATGAGCATTGGTCTGCAACATCAACAGCAAAACATATGGAAGCTTTCCCCACCCAAGCAAGCTCCACAGAAAGTTAATTTATCTGTAATGTCCCTCTCAGGACATTAAGCATCCTCTAGCCTGTACTGAGACCAGCCTGGCTACTCCTGGTAGGAGAAATCACCATGGAATAATCTGTGGTGTTGTAGGTCTTGGTGAGGTTGGTGGGGCTTGGTATCATGAGTTGCAAGAAAGGTTTTGACTGGTGCTGATTCTCTAGTTCTCATCATTTTGGAATCAAATAAGCCAGTTGTCTAATTGTAGACAGGCAGATTCTGGATTCATTGAAGGATTGAGCTCCAGGGTGGGGTCCTGGCTACAAACCAACGGGCAGTAGAACATCACTCTAACTCAAATCACATCCAAATCTCTTACATGTGTGTGTTCAGGGAGGGAGTGGGTTTTGGGGTTTTTTGTTTGGTTAGATAAAGGAATGTTTAGTAAATAGACACTGGGATCCAAGATGATGTTATGGTGGCTTTTTTGGGTTTTTTCTGTGGGATATTTCTGTGGTGGACAAAATTATTCCAGTGGCATTTTAGAAAGAAATTCACATTGCAGACGTGAGGATAGGATGATTAGACTCCCTTTTATTTTAAGGATAAACAGGATTCAGCCCATCAGAAATGAGATGTTTGCATGTGGCCATTCAGTTTGTGTGCCACACATGTGATCAATTTAACCAGGGGAGGATTTAGGCAGGGTGGGGAGGCCGATGTTTCTTCTGACATGTGGAATGTTAAGCCACAAAAATGCAACCACAAAATCAGCAGATTAGAATTCCCATTTGTAAGGAATAAATAATCATTATGGTGAGATAGTCCATGAGGGATTAACACGGCTGCTTCCAATTCTGTTGTCCTGTTGTTCCATCTGCTATGACATTTTTTCCGTGTGTGTATCTTTTTTTTTTCCCCCCCTTTCCTTTTCTTTTTTTTTCTTTCTTGCTTTTTCCTGGTTGGTATTGTTGTTGTCACAGTGATTTATGGGAATGAATGCAACTTTGGGAGGTTTGTCTGTGTACATACCTCTTGTTTTCCTCCTTGCTTGTAATTATGTTATGCACCTGTTGTTCCCCATCGGGGCCCACGTGCTCAGGGAGCCGATGCTCACGTTGCAGTTGGTTTGCTCAGTTTTACAACATTTGTTAGTCGCATCTGATAGATCTGTCCTGGCTTTGTTCCAAGGAGCTGCCTGGCAGCATAAATCATCCTTGCACTGAGGAGAAGAGCACTGTGAAGAGAAGAGTATCTGTTTCAGGTTCCCACCCACCAGAGCCTCATAAATCTACACAAATGTTTCAAGAAACAGGTTTGATTGTTTAGAATGAGCTAATGCTGCAAAGACCTTCTTAGTCCGGAGCTGAGTCTGGGACTCTGGCTCCCCAAGCTTATAGGGTTAACTCAGATTTATAGGAAATGTCTACATCACTCTTAAAAAGCAAGCTGAGAGCAGTGGAGAGCATGTAGGCTTCTCAGTCTCCCTGAGGTCTCCCTGAGTACCTGATGTCCTGTTAACTGCCCTGTTAACCTGCCTGGCATATGCAGGCCTGTCTGCAGCCTCAGAGAGGAAGCCTCCAAACAGGGGTGTTGAAACCATTACCTGCCTTTTCTCAAACCTCTTTGTGTGTATCCTTAGTTTTCCTTTTAGTCCAAAGGCTTTCAGCAATTTTTCAGTGACGCCTCATTCAAAGATTTGCTTGATGGCAGAACATCTTTACTCTCAGCATTTGACAAATGGGCATTTTTTTCTATTCTGATATGGTCAGTGAAACTGATGGTGATGATGCCAAACCAAGGAGGCTTGGTGGGATCTGTGGCATTTTTAAAGGAGAAATTTTTCTCATGGAGTTGTGAACCTTTAAGTAGGTCCTGAACCAGAAATTATACAGTTAAGGTATTTATATTTGAAAAACTGTGCCTCATTAGTACAATCATTAAGGTTGGGGAAGGGGTCAGGGGTGCTGAAGCATCCTTGGACTTTGCTATAGTTGTGGGACTGTGTTGTGAGGAACCGGGGGACCACCGTCCCCCAAAATGTAGGTGACAGAGGGAGCTATTGCTATATCTGATAGCATAAAACATCTTGAGTCTTAAACAGAAGAGAATAATCTTTTAGGGGAATCTGAAGAAGTTTTACCTCTTACACTGTTTATGCAACACTCAGCAAAAGAGGAGAACATGCAGTCGTGGGCCACTGCTGCTTTGGGACAGTTGTGTCAAGAAAGGAGGGAGCTGATGAACCCTCCTCTGTTAATTGCTCTTTCTAGTGGTTCCACAGAACGTTCTGACACATGCATAGAAGATAAGTTCACCAGTGGCTCATTAAAGTTATGACTGAGGTGTAACCCCTGGTTCAGCAGTTCCCTGAAGCAGGGAGAGTAGAAAGATATGCTGAAAAATGCTCCTCTGGGTCATCTGTCTTTTTTCTATTATTTGTCTAAGTGCAGAGATACTGAGTCAATCGTGAGCCAGAGTTACTACTGGGGAAAATGGCTTGCTTGTTGAATTTAAAATATAAAATCCTTTGGGTGTCATTTATATCCCTAAATGTAGTAAAAGAAATGCTGGCTATCTCCGTATACGGCCTCTCCTGTTTACAAACAGATGTGGTACTGCCTGAAGTCAGAATTTGATATAAAATGATCAAAAAAGGTCAAAATTAGCCTTGTAAAATGCTCATAACAATAGCATGACAGAAAACTGGCCGAGTACCTCAGCAGTGTTCCCCAGCCTGTGATTTCAGAGGTGATTAAATGAAAATGCAGCCTGGCTTGTTTAAGTGTAGGGGGCTCTTTCCTCTACTTGCAGTTGTTGCTGTTCGAAAGACGTTGTGGCTCTGCCTCTGAGGCCATGAGGCCAATTTTTAGGCTCTCTAGTAAAATACTTCATTACTTAAATATGTATTGTCTTTGGGGAGCACGTCTCTCCTCTCCCCTCCCTAATATACTTCATCATAAACTTCTGCAAAAATGTATAAATAAATAAAATAATCCAGGTTCCTTTTTCTTAAACAAGAATTTAATTAAATAGAAGTTAGATCCCTTTGGAATACAGAAAAGCAACTTTAAAGACACTCTAGACATGGGCTTTAAGGATTTCCTTTCCTCTCTTTGCTTAATAGACTCCAATCCTAGGACTGTATTTCTCTGCTTCAATGCTAAAAGACTCCTTAAAAGAAGCAATATTCAAAGGCCTAACCCAGACATTTTATGGGATGTCATACATTTTCAGCTGTTCATAACATAAAAAATAAAATAAAATACTGCAGGTTACTTTATCAAAGAGAAAGTTGATTTGTAATTCCCAGGGTAGAATTATGAAAATACCTTGAGAGCATTACAGGAACAGACATTTATGAGAAGTAATAAAATTAGCTGACCGCAGTACAAATTTGCTGAATGCTTTTGGAGGAGAAAATATGTTCCTTCCCCCAGTGCCCAGAGAAAATCTGACAAAAACTGTCAGTTTGTGAGGCCTTTTCTGCGACAAATCAGCCATTCTTTAGCAGAATGGTGTTCCTGCAGTGTTATTCTGGAAAAACGTAGGCTTGCTCTTCCTCCCTCCAAAACATCAAGAAAAGAGGTAATGGTATAGACAGGAGCAGCAGTGAGTATTAGCAGGGCTTTGTATTTGGGAGTGGGGATGTTTCTCAGCTGCCTTCCATCCCCAGGCTGATTCTTCACTGGTCAGATTGTCTTGAGGGTGAAGGGGGAAGGATAGAAAGACTTGGGAAGATGTCAAAGACCAAATGCTTGGAGGGTGCTGGGTGCTTTGATGTGCTCAGAAGGTCCAGCTCTCCTGCTGAACTACCTTGAGCTGCTGTGTTCAGAGGCACTGCAGAGGCTGTCCCACTCTCTTCACCCCCTGTCCCAGAGTCGATGTGGGTCCCCTGTGGAGCTGCATCCTGTGTAAATCAGTGTGGCCCTGAGGTGAACAGCTGTAGAGAGCCTAGTTGATAGCTGGCTGCAAAAGAAAGGCCATGATGAGATAGCCTCGTATGTGTCTAACAGCAAGGACAAGATGTCCTTGAGAGAAAAAGTTACACAAAAAGTAAGATGTGAAACCGCTTGGGCCAGCAGCTGCACAAAGAACAAAGACATAACATAGACAGACGGTTAATCACAAAAAGTTAGTTGTTCTCAAGCAATGTATCAACCTATTAGGAGCTAAGCTTTGCAATATGTATAAGCTTCATTATGCGCCAACCTATCAAGAGCTAACTTTTGCAATATGCATAAGTTTCATTAACCATAGTATAAATGTGTGTAAGAAATCAATAAAGTTTGAGACTTGTTGATCAAGGCATCTTGAGACTCGTCTCCCGCGCTCTCCACGTAACAAACAGATGTCACCAAAAACACCAGGATAGGGTGGGGCTGTGTTGTCTGCTCCTGTCCTGCAGATAACCAGTAATGTGGAGTCCGTTCAAATCTGCATCTGGAGTAATCTTAGGGGCATGCAGGGATCTCCCTCCACCTCCCTTTTGATAAGCTCTTCAGTAGTTTTTACTTGCAACTTACTAAATAAATAAATAGATGAAGTACCTACTTTCTGTTTGGCATGTGTCTCATCTCACTTCTGAGTTGTGCCTTTCTCTCCTAAACTTAGGAATGTGTCCATTTCCACAAGTTTTCCTAGCAAAGGTGTGCATAACTGCAGTCAGTCCATCGCCATCTCACACTACACTGACCAACATACTTAAATCTTCTACTGCAAAGCTTGTTTCCTGCTCCTTGAATTATCCTATTGGTCTTCTTTGTATTTGTGGTTTCTTAAGAGAACAAGGCTTATGTACTGAAAGTGCATTTGTGTGTCTGCCTGGTCCCCCTCCTCTGCCTCTCCATTGATTTCATAATGGCAGGAGGAGTCTCAGAGGTCTTTAAGCTGTGCTGTACCTGAAGACACACAGCCAGGAAGAGGAGGGAAATGCTGCTAATGAAGTGCCCTAGTGAAGGAAAAGCAGGAGTGTGTGTGCTCAGTTGCTATTAGACATCCAAAAAATCCCCACTGGGGTAACAAGTTTTCTTGAGTCACGTTGCTCCTGAAATGGTTTATTTGAAGGCACATCCCTGGAGGGGATGGTGGTCACAGCTCACTCTCACCATGCTCAGATACTGAGCCAGGTATCCTGTACATCCAGCCCAGGGGAGCAGTGTGACGAGAGCAGGGTCAGAGCTCAGCTGTGAGCATCCTGGTTCACCTTCCAAAAGCTCTACCTGGTATCCCCCATCTGCAAAAGTCTCTCTGGTGTTGGTGTGTTCTTGCCTGCATAATTTCAAGAGGCAAATCTGCTCAGATGGCTCCATGTCTTCAGAATTCATCATGCTGACAGTCTGTCTCGTGCATGTGGATTTTATTGGCAGCGTTTTGAGAACTTCCAAATCGTGGATGAAAATGTTGACTAGTGTTGGGCTCGTTACCAACCCCTATAAATTTCTTTTTGCTGGAAAAAGCTCCCATCACAGATGGTTCTCCATTTTAACAGCTACTTTTTGACATCTTTCAGTATAGTCAATTTTCAAACGGAGGTGTTTTCTATTAATATTTCATATTTCTATTTCTGTAAGCAGAAACTTAATCTCCCTTGGCATGCTACTGTAAGTAGCCATTTTACCAACTAATGCTGAGTAATGTCAGAAAGGAAACAACACTTCTTTGGCACGATTATTTTTTCTGATATCGTATTGACCCCCACAAATTATCTTACTCCTTTCCTAAGGATCTTCTGTACTCAGTGAGATTCTATAGCATATCCTGTTCTTCTTTGAGGATCTATTCCAAACTAGCTCTTTCAACCAAAGTCACCTAACCTGATAAAAGAACTGACTTAGACTTGAAGTTTTACTATGTTTCCCCTGTATCCTGAGCACTCTATAATGCCATTAATGATACTGGTAAAAAAGGAGGGGAAAAAGTGTTTGCCATGCCAAGTACTTTAGCAGCAGAAGGAAACTGAAACTTAATTGCATTTGCTTTTCTCAGGTCCAGATTTAATCTGCTTTTCTGATTTTATGCCTAATTTATTGCAGGATCTCTCACTTGTTCAATTAAATTTTTTGAGTGTTTAGCAAAATTACTTAAGTGAGTGAACATATGCTTTCAGCATATGTATGTGTTTCCTGGGCTAAATGTGATTTCCTTTTTGTCTTCCACTGATTAATCATTTTGGTTCTCACTATATCTAAACCTCATTAATGAACCAACTTACTTTAATCTCATGTGAAATTTACTGTATGTCCCACCGATAGCGTTGTTCATAAACCTTATGTTCCCTTCTAGTTAGTAAGAAACAACATCTCCATGATGGGCTGGAGCAAATTTCCATCTTCATCTGTCTTTGCTCTTTCTCAGAATAATCTTTGCAGAGCAGTGGAGAACTTGCATTTCATCTCTGCAGCCCTGCAGTGTAATCTGTGCTGCATGTCCAGTGTTTGGGAAGGGTTCAAACACTCATCCAAGAGCATGTTCTGATGGATAGCACTCTGAAGACCTAAAAGACCACTAAAACAATTCTTTGATGGTAAAAAAATAGATTTTTCTAATCTGAAAAGCTTCTTTCCCTTGAAATCAAGCCCATTTATAAAGGTTTTCCTGCTCAGATGGAAGAATTATAAGCTATTCTCTAATCTTCATCTGAAGCTTTTCCACCTCTACTTCAGTCTCCTCCCCTACCTTTGAGCCTGTGTATCTTAGAAATAACAGAAAGGAGGAACTTGTTTTCTCTTTCGTTTGTGAAATTATACCAAAGGAAAATAAATGAAAAAAATAGCTGTTAAAATTCAGAGACACCCTTTCTATAAACGGTGGGCGTGCACATACATGTGTATAAAATAGGTGTCTATACCCATATATCAATAGTTTGTGTAAAATGTGTCCATGCAAAACCAGTTGTAGAATATACATCTTCCCACATTTGGGAATTTCAACCTTGTAAATTATTTCGCCCCTCCCCAAAAAAACCCCAAAAGGATAAGTTCTTCTTTCCTCCTCTTACTATTCCTTTGCTGTTCTGCTCCTTTTTAAAAGCCACCTGAAGAGTTTGCTGCCTGTCTTTCACACAGAAAGCAATAGCAAAGTTTTTCTACAGAAGAGCAAAGCATAATCCTAAAATTTTCGGGGATCCCTGTTGAAGTTCCTAATGTAGTAGTGCGCTTGTTCCGTTTTTAATATGTTGGGGGAGTTTGTTCCATAGTGTCTTTAAATTATTCCCATCAGTTACAGATTTGAGCTGCTCATTATGTTGTATTCTTGATACACAATGACAGTATTTTAGGTAACTTTTATTTTCCCTTTGTTCCAGAGAGAATTCCTGAAAGTAACCAGATTCAATTGCAGTGCTACTCAATCAACATAATTATGCTAAAAGTAGAAGTAGTTCTCTTGCCCAAAAATATTGTTTTGCAATGCCATAGTAATTTGGGTCAAGTTTTGAAAAAAAAAATGGAAGTATCTTCCTTCTCCAGTGTTTTCTATATCTCAGAAATTTCCAACATGCCTTATTATGTATTAAAAGTGAGGGACTTTGATTTTTATTATTTTATGGAAGAAAATTTCTGAGTATATTACAGAAGAATATAGAAACCCAAGAACAAAATATTTAATTGATGATTTGACTGCGAAAAAATATTTTTGCAAATACATTTCAAAACATCTGTCCTGGACAAACAAAACCAGGTTTTTTTGTTTTATTTCCTTTTTAAATTTTTTGCTTGTTTGGGTTTTTTAATTGACTTACAGAAATGTTTGTGAACTAGAAAAAGCAGAATCAGTATCTGCACATCTGTCAGGGTACTCAATGCACAGTATATTTTCTCCTAAAAGAAGCAATTGGGCTATGACAAATGTTTTTCCTTTTCGACATTCCTCTTCATTATTCCTACTGATTGACATGAGGGCTAGACTGGTTCCTGGCTCCATTGAGCTTGGTATCACACTATGGTGAATAAGATGTGGCTCCTGTGTTAGCGTGGTTTTGAAAGACTTAAAGCAGAGTGTGTCAGATACTGCAATTCATTTCAGTGAAATAATTATTGCTCATTCTGTGGTCACAAGGAAAAGCATTTAAGATATACATATAATCATACATATTTCTTGATGTAGAGGCTGCAGAAATGAGGCCTTAATACTGTTTATCATCTTGGGGGATATTAAAGTGATGGGAGTGGAAGGGCTGTTTAGGTTACAGCAGTCTAATTACACCCAGAGGAGAGAGTACCACAGCATTCAAAACCAGCTGGTAGGGGAAATCTCCTGTGGATCCAAATTACATCTTTTTCAGTTAAAGAATCAGCATCTTTCATTAGCTGAGCAACCAAACTGTTTTAAATACAGTTCATACCCATTGAAAGTAGGGAGGTTTGTATTGGGTGAGTGTGTTCAGATTCTTTAGTATCTCAAGAAGGAAACTTCTTGGGTTTATTTTTTCTCCTTTTCTGTAGCTGCCAGCAGCACCACAGGTACTGAATTACTCCATCTCAACAGGAGCAGAAGGGGTTTGTGTTGGATCTGCTCAGTGGTGCAAATTTTAAATTGTAGATCACGTTACATGGTGCATCTTAAAATACCCATTCACCATTCTCTCCACAAGCACTTCTTGTTTGTTTCTTCTCAAATTCAACTGTGGTGACGAGGTGGGAAGTCTGAGTGAAAGGTGGGAGTTTGCCATAACTGATCGGTGTTAAATCAGATAGGAGACACCTAAAACACTGGATATTATGCCCTAATGAAAATAATAAAATATTTTCGATTTCTGGGGGTAACTAAAATAAAGGAGAAATAATGATTTATTGCCTCTAACATGTTTAAAATATTTCTGATTTGTTTCTAGAACTTACAAGAGTTCATTTGTAAGTCTAAGTAGCCAAGCTTAGATTTAGCTCTGTTTTCAAATGCTTGCCAGGCTTTCCTTGGGACAACTACTGCATTTTATTGTGTGTGTTTGTACATGTGCATAGATATAGATACAGATTAAATGTCACCAATACCTAGCTCCCCAGGTCATGGCCTGCTTAACAAAATGACTGTTCAATCTGGGAGTGCTTTCTTTAGGATAGAGTTTCTGCCTGTTTTTAAGGTAAGACAGAACAGTCAAATATTTATGAATGTTACAACATTCCAGATTTCCTTTCCAAGGCTACTTGAGGCCACTTGAAGAAGTAAATCTGTCGTGGTGATGGAGACAAGCTTCATTTGCACGCTTCCTTTCATCTCACTCCAAACAAACGGTTCATTCACACTTCCTAGGTCAGTGGTAGCAACCAGACATCATTTCTCCATGGAAGGGGCAGGACTGGCCATTTACACAGTGCTGGTGTATTACTGAGGAAAGGATTTGCACAATCCAGACACGTGTTTTCTTTGCTCTTCTTTTCATGCATTCTATATGCTCAAGAGGACTGGTAGTCCCTGGGACCTGTGTATACCTGGGAATCATGCAGACTGAGGAGCTGCCTTTCTTGCACAACTGTTCTGCAGACGTTTCTCCATTACAAATTATTCAGGGACTTTCCCCGAAGGCAGTCACAACTACAGCAATGGCTAATGATTTTTGGTTTCTCTGTATAAGGCCAGATTTGCAGCTGTGACTCTGCTGCAGGATGGCCTTTTTAGTATATTTCCAGTGCTCCCACCTCTGTGCCTTTTGTGCTTATGTTGGTGCTTTCTTTAGTCCTTAATGAATCTTAGAATTGTTCTGGTTGGAAAAGACCTTGGAGATCAGCCAGTATACCTGTCAATCCATCAGTGCCAAGTCCACCACTAAACATGACCCCAAGGGCCACATTTACACATCTTTTAAATATCTGAAGAATGATAAGTCCACCACTGCCCTGGGCAGCCTGTACCAGAGCTTTACAATTCTTTTGGTGGAGAAATTTTTTCAATCTAAACTTCCCAGTTTGAGGCCATTGTTCTCATTGTTCTTATTCTATCCCTGCTGCTTGGCAGAAGGGCTTGATCTCCACCAGTCTTCAACCTTCTTCGGGGGAGCTGTAGAGAGTGAGAAGGCCATTTTAGCACTTGCGTGTGTTAAAGTTGTTAGCAGGTCACTGACCATTCCCCTTGCCTTAAGGAGGTGTCATTCTGTTCCCCATCTCCTTCCAGCTGAGGGGTCTGGGTACCTACAGAACAATTAATCCTGCCTTTAAAGACTGAGGCAAAGAAGGCATTGAGTGTATCAGCTTTTTCCTTACTCACTACATTTCCTGTCACATCCAATAAAAGCTGGAGATTCTCCTTAGCCCTCCTGTTGCTGCAAATGTATTTATAGAAAACTTTTTAAAGTTGTCTCTTATTGCAGTAGCCAGATTAATTTCTAGTTAGGCTTTGGTGCTTCTAATTTGCTCTCTGCATAAGCTCACAGTATTCTTGTAGTTCTCCTGAGTTGCCTGTCCCTTCTTCCAAAGGTCATAAACTCTTCTTTTTTTTCCTGAATTGCAGCCAAAACTCTCTGTTCAGCCAGGCCAGTCTTCTTCCCTGCCAGCTTGTTCTTTGATGGGGAAGATGGAGTGACAACTCCATGTATTCCAGGCATTTTTCTCTTGACCTCCCACAGTGGCTGTCAGGGTCACTTTGGCTTTGCTGCAGATGGGGCTCTGTGCCTAGAAATCTCTTTCTAGCCCAAAAAGTTAAGTCTCACAGCTGCTGCTAAGGAAACTTGGCTGTACGGTGGGAAACTCTTGTCAGGGCTGGATGGAAACCTTTCTTCCAGCTGCAGAGAGGCAGCAGGCTGGTCTGTGCCTCCCTTTTCAGGCATGGACTCCCATCCCTGCTCCTCTTGCTACCCGGGAGCAGTTACTGATTGGCAGCACCACTGCCGTCCTCCCAACCATGGGATGCAAGGATCCTGGTGCTGACCTAAAACAGTCACCTCTGGTCTTGACCAATTGCATCTCAGGTTTTTGTGTTCTGGTCAACCATTTATTCCTGGATTTGACCAATCCTGTCCAGCCACCCACCCCTGGAGAGTGTGGAGACCTAACCAGAGGCAGATACGCGCTGGATCTGCTACAGGCAGTGCCTGAATTTCTGTGGGTTTGGGGTTGCGTTTTAATCTTTCCTGAGAAGTAGCTGTCAGTGTCCCATGCAGTCGTGCTTAGTGGTTTCTGGTTAGCTTTTCTCAGCAGGGGCTGCTGCCTCCTTGGGGAGCACAGGAGGCAGCTTGGACAATCTCCAGCGCTCATCTGGAAGGCACCTGATGTGCCACAGAGCGGGGTCATGGACATATGGAAAGTTATGATGTGAGTTGGGAGCGACCCCTGTTCTCTGGTGAAATAGTGGATGGGAAGAGGTTGTGGTTGAAGCCATAAGGAAAACTCCTGTGCATGTCAATCGTGTGAGTTCCACATCCAGCACACTCCTCAGGGAGAAGGTGGTGGCTGCATGTCCCATCAGCTGTAATGAGAAGTGAGGAGATAAATGGTGGAGGCAGGGGTTGTGCAAGCTCACCTCCTGGCCTGCCCTCAGCAGGATCACGTCAGTGAAAGCAGTTGAGTCACCTCTCCCTGGAGGTGTCTGATGGATGTTACAGCCAGGACTTGGCACTGAGGAGCGAGCTGGGCCTCGCTGCCCAGGCTGCATCCCCAGCTGAGGCACGAAGTAATGTCTTAGCCAAATGTTCACTTGAGCACACTGTGGCTGCTTAGCTTCTCCTGTGCAAAAGAACTTCCTTCCCTTTGGGGTATTCCCCTGATTTTTAAAAAGTCAGGCAAATATTTAAGAGTGGATTAGAGTCTAGCTCAACATATCCATCATTCACCATCAATTACCCAGGTCATTAGTATGATTACACTCAGCTCGGGACTCTTCTGTGTCTAAATGTACCAAGGGCTAGGAGGAACTAAAGGTGGAAATTTATAGCAAGAACCTTTCCCTCCCCCACCTTATTTAATGGCGCACAGGCTTTGACCTGAAGTGTAATTTTCTGCAACATTTAAGGCAGATAAAGTGTCTTTAGCAGCCAAAGGAAAGCTCAAAGGTAACATTATCTAACTAGCAAACAGATGGAGGATTTAACATTCTTGGTAGCTGAAATTTTGGACTTTGGCCAAACCATGCTAATGGATTTTTTAGCAGTCGTTCTTTTCCTATGAAAGTGCTGGACATGGTTTAAAAAAAAAAAAAAAATCCAAGGGAAATATCTAACAGTACAGTCAGGAATAAGGAAAGATTCCCACTTGATCACCAACAGTATGGGGGAAAAATAAAATTATTTGTATCAAAACTGGGGCATAACATGTAGGATTCAGTTAAAGGAATATGATAAACGACCTCAAAAGCCCCAAATCTTTGCCTTGATGGAGAAGACAAGTCTGTTGAGTAGCTGGAGTGATTGTCATTCAGTGTTAACTTTGCCTTGCTATGAAAACTGAAGGAAAAGAAGATGTCCTTTGAAGAGCTCTTGTTCTAATTGAGTGGCAGGAAGCAAAGCAAAGTCTCCACTCCCTGATGCAGAGGCACGCTCAGCTCCTTGAGTACTTGAGGCAAGCCCTGGTGTTCTCTTACTTGCCTGGTGTTTTGCTTTGTGCTGGGGGCTTTCCAGATTACCACAGCCATAAGCCTTCTTGGTCTGTCACATCTACTCTCTGGGTTATAAACATGACAGATTGGGCCTTGAAAAAGCTATGTAATGGAGACCACAGAGCTCAGGAGACAAGAAAGTGTTTTCCAGGAACTATTGGTGAAGATTCTGTGGTGTGCAGAAGGCAACTGAGAAGGCAGGGGGCCCTGGAAAACCTTTATGATTTTTCCACCGAAGTCTATAATTTACTGTCAGTGAATCTTTAAAACACTTTGAACTTGGTGAATTTTTCACAAAATGTCCATATTTCCTGATCGTAGCTTTCACCTCAACACCTGTTGGGTAAAGTTTGGCTGATATGCTCAATAAAAAATGTCAGTCTCTCTAGCAGGGAACTGGGAAACATCATGTGGCTGAAACAATTAATAATCAATATGAATAAGAAATACTTATTGAGAGGATAGGATTAAACTGCCAGGCAACTCTGCAGAGATCTGGAACCACTCATTTCACAAAGAAAAGAGGCTGACGTTAGGTTTGGAGCCATTTGCTTTGACTAGCCTTGCTCTTTTCTAAGCTGGGGTTTGGGAGCAAATGGATGACATTAACACTCTACACTGATTACAAAACACAGAATAAATCACACAAACATCTAATTCCACCAGATCTCATTACCACTGGATTGAACTTTTCACTAACTTGCTTGTCTCAAGTGATCTGAGTCAGCACATCAGCTCTGAGCATCCCAGGATTTGGGAATGCTGGAAACAGCTCTGGTTCCAAACACTGGCACTAGAGAGCATTCTTACAAGTCATTTTCCAGCAGGCAAACCCTAAAGTATTACAAAGAGAGAGTTGGAGGCCAGCAAAAACTCCAGCTGAGAGCTCGGAGCTGGTCCAATGCCAGAGCATCCATCTTTGGGAAGTTTAATGAGATGAGTTTCCATCAGGCGTTTTCACAGCCGGGCCACCAGCAGTGGCCTTGGACGTGGTGTCTCGCTCCCCATGGTGTCTGGACAGCAGGAGCTGTGGTTCAGACCTCAGTGAGAAAGCTGGATGGTGAAAATTTGTGAGAGCTAATTAAACAAGACAAGATTTTTGCCTGGCAGGGATTCATGCCAGATATACGACATCCCGGGAAACCGTTTCAGGCTTTGCCATAAAGTACTTGTGGAAAGAGAGCAGGATGTCTTGCCAGACTTCACTTCAACTACAGTACTGCTGGTTTTCCTTTTCTTTTTTGGAATTGGTATGGCCATAAATTATCTACTTAACTCAAGGTTAAACACAGGACAGCAAGAGCTGTGAAGTCTCAGAGATGAAAGGCCCCAGCATACGCAGGGAAATGGTCATACATAATGTTATCAGGCCATGCTTCATCTGAGCGTGCAGAGCATCCTCTGAGAGCTCAGGACATCAGTCTCAGGAGAGCTGTATTCCTATTCCTACTCTGCCACTGGCTCCTGGGCCAAATTTTTAGCTTCTTTATGCTTTGGGTAAATGAGGATAGTTCAATTCCCTCCTCTGCTGTTTAAAAAAAAAAAAAAACAAAACCAAAAAAACCCAAAAAACAAACAAACAAACCCCCCCCAAAAAACCCCAAGAATAGCAAGTAATGTTTGGAGAATGTATAAAGGAGGGTGGGAGGAAGCTACATAATGCTGCTGTCCTGCTATGGAGACCTCCCAACCAGCAAGTCCCACCTCTGATCTGGAGGTTGCAAGGTCTTGGGCAATGACCCCAGCAATGACTGGCAGGTGACAGGCAGGTGAAAGGGCAAGTCATTTCTTCAGAATGCAGCCTGGCCCTGGCTTCCTGACCAATGAAGAATTTACAGTAGCGTCATCAGCCAAACCCAGGCGAAAAAATAGCAAGAGTCGGTCTCTGTCGTGACACCCCAGCACACCTCTGGTCTTGGCTCAGAGAATAAACATCTCCCTCATGGCTTTAAGTTGAAAACAGTAGTGGGATGTGAGGAGTAGTTGATGTTTCCTCAGAGCTCCTGGTACATACCAGGCTTTTTTCCAAAGCCAGCCCCTGGGCTGGCGCCTGCAGTCTGGAAGTGGGAAGAGATAGTATTTGCAATTTAGACCTATTTTCAATATCTCTACAGATCTGGGACTTAGGGACTTAGGGGGAGGATTCACCAAAGCGAATCCTTGGCTCAAAGCTGAGCAAAGATGTATCTGATACTGATTGTTTCCATTGTGGTAGACAGTAACTGAGTTTTCCAGAGAAATTGCACTAATACTAATACAGACTCTTAGAGTTAGATCCTGCTTAAAGATTGGGGCAATTAGAGATATATTGCAGTTGTATTTGTATCATCTGGATATAGTTTCTATGCAGAACTGTATCACATTCCTCACCTACGTTAAACATTTAGAGATTGCTGTAGATCCTGTCTTTCTCTGTTAGAGAGTCAAGTTACCTTAATTACTATGGTTTTAACTTCACTTGTTTCTACATCACATATAATACAATTTAATTAAAGTCAGAGCTAAGAAGAGACTTCCAGAGAAAGGAACTTGGATACTTCTGAGTGCTTGAATACTTCTGGACTGTACTTCAGGGGGAGCAGTGAGCAGGTGTCAGGAAAAGAGAGATGAGTTCTGAGAATAAAAAAATAAAGAGCAATGGTCTGGAAGAGTGGTAGCCTACAGATGTGTTTGCTGATTCATTGGAAATTAAAAGCAGATAGAGCAGTTTGGGGAAAAAGTTCTGCAACACCAGGTCTTCCTGCATGTACAAACACTTAAGATATTGTTCCCCAGTTCAGGAAGGAGGGGTTTTTGATGTTGTATGCCAGTCCAGTCTCATCCAGCCCGGAATTTAGTCTCTTGTGGGTAGACATCAGTCGTAAACAAATTGGAAAACTTAGACACTTTTCTTGGAAGGAAGCATAGGGGTTTTTTTTGTTGTGTGGGTTTTTTTTTAATGCACCTCTGATTTCAAAGCTGTGTGGTTTGGGCAATAGCCCAGAATTCTTGGTTTTCTCTTCTCCTTGTTCATCTTATAAAGCATAAATACCATATTTCCTCTACAGGAAAATGTATGCATGCTTTTTGTATCTGCGAGTATAGTGCATCTGCATTTGTGTGGATATGGAATTGTTAGTATTATTAGTTTTCAGGTATTGGATGCTGAATAAAGCAAAGCAGTATTACAGAAAAGGAGCCTAGCAATGGAAAGGAAACAAATCCTTCTTGTGGCAGTCCTGTCCTTGCCTCTCACTTCTGCCACTCCAGTGCCATGGACTGGCGTATCTCTTTCATGCTATTCATTAATTACTCTCAGCTGGCACAAACCACAGATGGAAGCAAGCCATGGCAGGGAAAACCAAGTGCTGGTGGAGCTCTTGGCATCTCGGGAGTAATTCTTTACCTTGTACATCTGCACTGGCTGTCCCTCCGTGTGCTGTCAGGGGACGGTGAGGTCCCTCCTCTCTTTGGTGGTGACTCACAAGCTTTGGGCAGGAGTTGCTGTGAGTAATGTTCCAGTAGCGCACTTAGCAAAGAGACTCTGTACTCTGATGTCCTGGCCAAATTCTTTCCTGGAAAATTGGATGAGATGCATTTCCACTGAGATTCCAGAGTGTTCCTTTGCTCTTTACTGTCACTGACTGTCAGCTAGTCAGTGTTAAGGTTTGCTTTATTTTCTGTGATCAGCTAAGGAATTCTATGAATATGTCAACTACAGTAATAATGTTAAGAGACAAGAACAAAAAGGAAGCTTCATTTGCTACTGCACAGCAGTACTGAACTCAGGATCTTTTGACAAAGTGTATGTGTTGTACTTTTTAGTTTCTGAAAGATAGTCTCAGTCCTGTCTGCAAAAGAAGCATTCTGCAGGCTGCATATTGAAGTTCCCCGAAATGAGTGGAAAAAGTGGGTTCATATCTTTCCTGCAAGCACAGTATTTACAGAAAAGCTCTATTTTCAAAGAAAGGACCAGTAACCACACAACTCATTGCCTTTCAGTTGAAAACTGAACTGAGAAAGGCTATCTTTCCTTCTTTGACTGTGTTGTGTGCTCAGAGAGGGCTGGAGTTGGGCTTTGTCCAAATGGCAGTCAAGTGATCAGAAAGTGGGCTCGGTGAGTGATGGGCAGAGGGTGCCCGAGCAGGGTGTAGCGTAACGCACAAGTGCAATGCAAACACTCTCACCGAGCCCTTGCTCTCGAGGCAGACTTCAGATAACGTGTTGACAGCATCAGTCAAAGGAAAATAAAATTGCCGAGGGTCTGTGAAAGGCACTCTCTGTTCCAATAGGACGGTGTATATAACCTCTGCTTTCTGCGAGCAGTCACGGTGACACGTGAGGGAAGGGATGCGTGATATCACCCACAGCAAATCCCAGCAGCTCTGGTCACAGCAGTAATGATACTGAACAACAGTAGCTTACTACGGCTCATTGCTGTAGGGATTTTACTTAAAAGGGTTTAGTTCAAATCCATCTCTTTCTCACGAGCAAGCTGCGTTGCCTGTTGGATCAGGCGAGGTTGTGTGCAGCAGTTCTGGTTCAGCTACTGAGTTGTGGGAACTTAGGCCACTTACCAAAACATAAGTGTATTGTAGGTTACCTGAAGATCTGGAGAAATTATTATTTGTCCGTTCCAAAGTAACTGTTACTGACCAGGGATGGGGTTTTCTTGAATAGGAATGCTCCGTGGTTTTGTTACTTTGGTACAACACCAAGGGGATATAGTAGAACTGTGGCTTTGAGAAACAACCCCAGTGTAAGTAATACTTTTATTTTCATTTTTTAAATTGTGCATCTGCGCATTAAACAGACTTCTTAGAAGGACTCTGCTTATTTCAGTGGAACAGCTTTCTAATTAGCTCACACTTGTTAAGTAAGGGTCACAGCTTTGGACCTGATTTCTGTCCTTAAACTGCTCTGAGATCTTCAGGGGCTGCACATGAAATAACAGTGCTATGTATAATTTACAGGGTGTTGTCAGTTGAAAGCTTCTCTGTGTTTCATGTATCCAGCACCGTTCAGGCCAGCTGGCAGTAAGCTCAAGATAATGATGCCATGATAGGAAAGATAGTCAGAAGTTGCCAAAACTATTAGACAGCACATCTGCCTGCTGGCTGCCAGGATCAGCACTGAGCTGCCAGTACCAGCCTCTTGGGTAGAGATGGAAACACCTTCCAGTCTAATCCATGTGTCACAGCTCTTCAGAGACACAAACAATGGCTTCAGGTGGCATCAGGGTTCATCATCTTGTTCAAGTTAGTATCCCTAGTAACACAGAAATATGGGCTAGGTGCACCAAAAGTGATTAAGACTGTGGCAAACACAAAATGCAGATTTATTCTTAAGGGCGTTTTCCTTCAAAATGTTTTTTGATATTTTAATGTCTTCTGCTTGGCTGTGGGCTCTGAGAGCAAAGCAAGTCTAAGGCACTGAATGAGAGCTGGTTTTCATAGGAAAAAAATAGCTGTTTTTTGCTTTGATGCTGATAATACAAGTTCCCAGCACTGGTTGTTAGAATAATACTGCTGGCAGAGAGACACGGAGAGACAAGAGGGATCATGTTTCATGGGCCATAAACTGGGGCACACTAAAATAATCCTCTCAGATATGGTCAACTGAATATGAATCCGTGTAATCTTGAGCACACTCTACGTGAACTCAGAATTAATCATCAGAAAAAATGAACCCACGAACACAGAGCTAGATGTCAGGAGGAATATTTTGTTCTTATGGTGAAATATTCAAGACCAACTCATGGCATTGTCCTACAAAGAGCATCATAAAATCTAACCCAAAAGATGTAATTCTGAATTATTTGCTGGGAACCCGGCTGCCCCTTGCTCAGTATATTAGCATGCCATGTGGCATTTATTTTCCAAACAGATTAGGAAGTGCAAAGTCTGTCATTAAATAAAGCTCAGCTGGAAACCAGTGATGTTTTTCCCCCCCTATAGAAGCCTTATTCCTTCTAAGACTGATATTTAGTAATCCTTTGAATTCATACTTCAAACAACTTGAAAGGTGAGCTTTGGTTCTAATACTGGCAAGTCTGTCTCCAAGTCTGGAAAAAAAGAGGTGTCTGCTGCTCTGGTGGGGCTCCTCACCCTGGATGTGGAGTCAGTGATGATCACTGTGGTGATGCTGGGAAAGACAGAGGTTGCAGTATCATGAAGTTCATTCCAACGTTCAGTCATCAACAAATTTATCAACATATAGGCACATAATGGGACAAATATGTCCTTCTGGGAGGAAAACAGATTATGCTTCTTTTAAGGATGGAGCAGGAGGGGCACAAACTAGTTACTTTGCAAGGAATCCAAGTGAATGTTTCTTGAGAAAAGGAGTCCCAGTATCTCATCCACAAAGAAAATAGTATCAAATAGAGTTTTAATTTCTCTTGCTTTTCCCAAAAAAAAAAAAAAAAAGAGAGAGAAACTGTGGAACATTATTGAAGATTCCCTAACCCTTGGTTCATTGTGACTTCGAATGTCTGGGGCCACTGTCCAGATCTCTTATCATCCTCTGTATGATAATGGGTGGGTGATGTACAGACTTATCATCCTCCGTCTGGAGCCCATGATGTACCTCAGAAAGGAATGAGAGACAGAGGGGAGAGTGAGACTTTTTAATGTGCCTTGGGAATTCATGACAGATCTTGAATCTCTTAAGGAATGTTTTTCTTGTTTCACTCCATTGGGAATTGGCTCTCATATAGTCAAAAACATTTTCAGAAACGAGTCCCTTTCATTTTGTTTGCCTCTCTATTGCTCTTGTCACTGACCCAAAGCCTTTTGATTTTTTTTTTTCTTTTGACGTTCTTGAGCTAATTGGCCTCAATGAAAAGTGGTTTGTTTCCTGCAGAAACTTGGCTGTGACAAAGAGTGTGGAAGTTGGGAGAAATCTAGGATAGGCCAGTGCCAAAGGGCTTATATAATAGCCCAGAATAGTCAGCCAAAATATAGTGTGAGAGCATCATAGATGGAGTTCAGTTGAATGAAAAGTTCTGCAGGGTTTGGGCACAAAAATGACAATAGGGCCAGTAATGATTTTTTCACTTCAGTATCTCAGTTTCATCCACTGAAAGGAGCTAATGGTTATTTAACTGGATGATTATGAGGTGTGCTCCTTCAAGGAGGCATACTTTTCCCACAGGAGGCAAGGGGCAAGAGGCCACTCTTTAGGAAAAAGGATCTTGTCTGCTGTTCACACTGCTCACCTGTAATTGCGTGTGCTCAGTGTTCTGGAGCTCTGTATCTTCAAACCAGCTGGAAGTAAGGACTCCAGATTGCACAGGAGATGCCTTCTAGGCATTTTTCATTGAATTTGATGAGCTTCTGATCAATGTGCATACAAGGAGAAATTTTGAAGCATTGTAAATGAAAGTAAAGAGCTAGACTGGACAGGTTTGCAGCCCAAAAAGGAAATTGAGTGCTGTGAGTTGAAGACAGAAAGAAGCACAGTTTCCTCATGTACTTTTCTGTAGCATAAAATCTCTGATCAGCTCCCTTGGATTCAATAGAGGGATTGATCCTTTACTGATGTTAAGGAACTCTGTAGAGTGGTATTTTGTCTCTGAACTTTTTGTCCATGGATACAACTTTAACAGTTAGGGAAGGTCCCACCACCATGTTCAGGCTTTAAGGTATTTCGGGTAGATCTCAAGAAAAAGAGAGATGCTGATGCTCAGGATTTCCTTCACATTAACAAGACCTGGACTCAGTCTACAGCAGTGGAAATGATTTATTCCTTGTTTTGTCGGCTGAACCAGATGATTGAAGGAAAAGTTATATTGGGTCAATGCTGAACAAAAACATTTTCATTTTTTCACCAAAACAAAAGCCTGGAAGAAAATTCAAGCTCTGCAAAGTGTTTAATTTGATGTCCGTGTTTGTGTTCTTTTTTAAATTAAATGTATGCATATTCCATTTCAGTAAATCATTGCAGAATGCTTTGAAATAAAACTGTGATTTTTAAGAATTTTTGTTTTGGAAACAGCAAAGGACAGTATTCCAGTACACTTAAAATCCTCATCAGTATTCCTAATGTAGTTTGAGAACTGTTTTGGCTATCAAAAAAAATTATTTATTTTGGCAGATGAATTACAGAGTCTCTAGAGCATCCCCACCCCTTGTACATCTAGATACTAGTTCCATAATGAACTCTCTGTTTAATCCTGAGACCCACTGGTTTATCTGTAGAGCTGGTACTTAATACACAGATGCTCAGCTTGAGGGCATAGCCAACAGAGATGGGGGAAAGAGAAGATGGGAATGTTCAATTTGTCCTTGTGGAAGCTTTCCTTTTCCAAAAGTTAGGGAGGGATTATTTTTCTTATATATATATATCTACATATCTTTTTTTTCCTGCAATAAAAAAATCAGTAATTCCTCTTCCTCTGAGTGATTTCTTTGTGAACTGTCTTTTGTAATCTTTGGGCCAGTTGCAGTGATGGTTTAAATCAGTGTGACTCAGCTAACACTATTTAGCTTCTAACCCATAAAGCTTCAAAACACACGAGCCCTGACTTATCTCAAGCAAATAACTGCTTCCCTGGAGCCGGCTGAGGCTGCTGGTGTGATTAAAGTTAAGCAGGAGTCTCCGTGTTCTGCTGTGTTCAAGTTTAAACAGTAAGGTGATGACACTTCTCTTTTGCTTTTGTAATTTCTTGGAGTTGTTCTCCTTCCCTTCGGTATGTGTGGTTTAAAAGCAGTCCATCATGTTGCAGACTCTATAAACTGTGGGTTGCTTAATTTGTGTGATTCATAACACAGGGAAAAAAAAAAGAGCCATCATCATTCTTGGTATTACATCCAGCTCTGTTACCCAGAGCACTGACCTTGACCAGCTAATGATAGGTATTTAATATATGTGCGTGTCTGTATATATAGATATAAATATTCATTATGTGAGGTCTGAGATCGTAAGGGAATGCTGGCAGTGCCAAGTTTTGTTCGATGGTTCAGGCCTCCAGCTGTGCCAAACTCTAGGTTCCCTTAATGTACCATTAAAAAAACCCCAGGCTTTGCTTGAATGTCATCCAGCTTTATTAAGAGAAAGATCAAGCGTAATCTTATTAGGCTTGTCACTCACAAACCATAAGGGTGCAGCCTTGGTGTGTCTGTTTGGTCCACATGTGTGAACAATTTTGCTTCATGATACTCAAACAGGGGCTGTTATTCTTTAATGAAGGCTGTGAATAACAGAGCTACAAATTGCAAGCTTGGTGATGTGCTCACACACTCGTGTGTTAACAGAAAGGGGTGAAGGCAGGGATTGTTTGTTTGGATTTTGACATGTTCCTCAAGCACGCTCAAACCCACACAACCACAATGTTTTTCAAAATCTGTTGTGTATATTTTGAGGTTTCTGAACTTCCATAATAACTTAGTCAGCTTTTGAATGTGACCATGTGTCAGAGTGGACAGCTGCATCAGGAAGACTTCACAGGAGCACTGAATCTCCCTCTTTTTGGTTTCACTAAAAGTTTGCTCCCTAGGCCAATATTATGAGGAGGTGTTAGATAAATTGTGCTTGTCTTCATTGTTGCTCATTTTCCCCAATGTTAACAGCTGGGCAGTGGGAGATAACAGTGGAAACCACTACTGTTTATACCAGTGTAAAACCAGAGTACTGCAGTGGGGATTCAAATCAAATATTTCTGCTTGCTCAAAACATGGATGTATATAGAAATTCTGTGTATTTATATAGAAAAAAACCCTAAATTGAAACTAGTCAGGATGTTTGGCCATGTGGCTGAGAATAGATCTGTGTAGGTGAAACTCACAAAAATAACTGGTTATGAGTGGAATGTAGAGACACATTTGATAGTCCAATAGGGAATAAATTTGTAATAAAAAGAACTTCTCCATAGTCATAGCATTTGCAAATTAGTGCTGGAGGAATACAGCTTTCCAAGACTTTTAGTCAATTAAATTTGAAATTCATGAGCAAGATATCCTTTGTCCATGGAGCTGTGGGGGCTTGATACAACTGTTTGCAGTCCCAGAGTAGCTTACAAATGGAAGCATTTGCAGGATGAAGCTCATCTCTGCTGGGTTGGGATAGGTGTTCATGCAGCACCTTTGCAGCTGAGAATCTCTAACTACTGCAGGACTGTTCTGTTCTTTCCCCACTACACAGATGGTCTCTCTGACAGATAAGATTTACTGACCCTTCTGGTAGGGCATTTGCCATTGCTGGCTGGATATTCCCCATCCTTCTATCACAGGACCTTTAACCAAAGGACTGTCTGTCTTCACAAAGCATTTCTTTGTTCNAAAAAAAAAAAAAAAAGACATGGCCACAGAATCTCCTGATGTTGTCAGTGTCCTCTCGAGGTCCTTTCTCTAATTTATACCAACACCCTTGGTGTAATAGCTGACCTGATTTGTCATGCCCAGGCTGAGCGGATCCTGGTTTATGGCATTTAGATGCACTAAAATGGTTACTCTCTAGCCCAGTTGTCTATTACTCCATATCTTTGTCATGCTTTGCATTTCAGAGGAGACGCAGCTCCAGATGTAGGTGCTCCAGGTCTCTTCCAGCACAACATGTTTCTCAGGGTCTTGTAATGCCATATTTGGCAGCTTCACAAATATCTGTAGTGTGGTCCTGCCTTCCTTTTCTGCTCAGGGGCAAGAGTTTGTTGGTGTTGCCTGCTCAGTTCTGGGAGTTTGCTCCCCAGTGTCAGGACAGGCATGAATCAAGCTGCAAGCCTTGGGCTTGGAGTATAAGGTGGGAAACAAATCCAAGTTTGCACCTCCTGGGATGCCACAGCAGCAGCATCTGACCCCACTCAAAGTGTTCTGTGGACTCCTGGAGCTTATTTCTCTTGCTTTCCCTCTGTGAGAAGGACTCAGCCTAGGGCCTCAAAGCACTCCTTGAAAAAGCTGCTTCCCTGCATTGGCAAGGCTCATTATGATGCTGCAAAGGAATCCGTAGCTGAATCATAAGGCTGAGGATGTCTTTCAGGACAGGTTTCCGCTGCGTGGTTGAATGCATTTGGAGATGCCTGGTGTAGCTTGGGAGGTGGCAAATGATCTAGGCAGCAGAGAGCAGTTTTGGATGGAGCAATTAGCTCAACCCTTGCAAGGGGTGCAGCTGCGCCAAGCTGCCTTTAGAGCAGCGCCAGCTAAAACCACAGAGCAGCACTACGTGTAATTGCCTTTAATCCGTGGTCAAGGACAAGCCTGGAACCCTGCCTGCTGCCGTGTGCTCCTCTGTATGGCAAAAGAGAGAGGGCTGAATCCAAACTGGAGACCAGGTCGGGTTTGTTGTCCTCAGCAGGGACAAGTCTCAGCAAAACCAGAGGGCATATAGCCAGAGGAGGGGACACACACCTGGGCACAGGTGAATCAGGGTCTGTGAGCTCCCTGGAGGACTTGCCCTCATCTGCTGATGGAGACCATCGAGGGTGTCCTGCCTCCAGGTGCTGCACTGGCTGGGCAGGCTCCAGCTGCTACCTGTGCTGCGCTGATTGACCTGGAAGAAAAGGCCCTTTCCAGGCTGGGGTGACACCTCACCTTATTCACAGCCTCATCTGTGAACTTCCAAGGGTGTTTTCTGCAACAACAGTGACATCCAGTGGCCAGCTGGATTTTTCTGGGAAAAGAACTAACCACAGACAGTGAGGTTTTTTATAGATAAAAAAAAAAAAACCAACCTGATTAAAGAGGTTCAGTTTTGGTTTCCTTGAAGAGTTTCCTTTTTAAAAAAAAGTCCTGGTAAAATGGTTTCTGTTTTTCTGAAGGCATCAGTACTCTCTGCTCCAGCAAGGAGTTTGCCCTGTGTCCATAAACTCCAGGGGGCTGGCAATTTGCTGTGGAATCACTCTGTTTTGTGCTAAGGCATCACCACGTTTTTCACTTATGAGACATCCACAATCTAAATAAACCACCAGAAAGGAGCTCCTGCAGCAGATGAAGAAAGCAGTGTAGTCCATAGAATAATTGACTGAGAGGTCAAAACCAGAAAGAACAAGCAAGGATCCATGTCCTTCCAACTGGGAGCTTCAATTTATGGTTTTAAAATCGGTTTTCAAACACAAAATGTCAGCTCATCTTGTAGTCTTTTGAAGTAATTTCACAGATTCAACAGACATTGCCCCCAACTAACTTGCCTGGAATGGTTTTATGTCACACTAGAGCTGATCACGGTTTTGTTTAATTCAGTTTAGACCTGTCTTGTGCAAACTAGAGGAACTGGGGGAAGCAGGTTTAAAGCAAACACAGGGGAAGTGCTGTTTCACACCTGGCTTGGTAACATTGTGGACACAATAGATAGTATGAGCTAAATGCATGCATGAGGCCAGAAAAGGATAGATTTGACAGTCCAGCTCACTACTGAGCCTGCAGTGATTGACCATGGCCCTCACCCCTATTTATTTCCTATAAGAAGTCATTTAGTGCATCCTTATGACCTGCCAGAAGCTTTTGCCAAAGCTACTGCATTTCTTAACACTGCCTGTGCACTGGAACAGCTGAGCTCCCACATGGTCTGGTCCTTACTGGGCCTCAAAGATGCCTCCACAAGTTCAGTGAGATACTCTGCTCGCAAAAAGCTGTTTTCCTGGCTGGGGAGCTTTCCAAGGCTCGACCCCACCAAGTCCTTGAGGTGTTTCAGTACCTATGTTCACAGTAATCTCCTCTGCAAAGAGGACAGGAAGTAGTGAATCCAGTTTCTCCCCCCTACCCCAACCTTGGCCTGGCTGTGGCAAGCAGGTCCTTGTGCATTCCAGACTAGCTGGGGCGGCTCAGGCGGTTATGAATATGGGATATGAAACACTTCTCTCAGAGGTTGCTTGTCCTGCACTGGCTGTCCAGGGGGTGGGCAGCAGCTTCTGTGGAAAGAGCTGAGTTCACGCTATGGTGCTGCATTGAGACTGAAAACAGAGGGCTGTACCAGCAAGGAGCCAGTTCCAAACTGGTAAACTCTGTCCCACCTCTTGCTGAGCCTGTTGAGGAGTGTGCATTGCCCTCCAGGGTGCTTCTAGGGAAGGATTTCCATGCTGTGGCATTTGAGTGCCTCAACAATAGTTCCATAATCTTAATAGAAGGGCTGCTCAGAAAGGAAGGTCCGAAACTGAGAGACATGCAAGGAAATAGAAGTCTGTGGGAATCTGTCTGTCCTTCAGATTGAGATGCTCCATGTGTAGAATTGCACTGCAAATCTCAGAGACACCCTGGGGAAGCACAGATCTGTGCTCTATTAGCCTGGCGTCAATCTGGAATAACCCCCTCAACTTTTGGCCCCTCGTCTCTCCATTCTCCCTCTGGCTACGGTGTGGCCTTTCTCCAGAGCTCGTTCTGTAAGTGCACTCGAGTGAGAGGGGAGAGAGGTGATTACACGCAAGAAAAGAATGAAGGGGAGCCATGGGAGGACTGCTGGACGCTGGAAATGCTGCATGCTTTGGCTTTCTATGTGTTATTGCTCTGGTTCCCGTGACTGTCCAAAAGTGGCTATGAGTCAGTTCCTCACAACTGCATGGAATAACAACATCAAACGAGAGGGAAAATGATTTCTCCATCTGCTTGGAGAACGGGTGGCATGATGTAAGGAGTCTATGATGAAAGCCTCCTTTACTAGACCATTGCACGTGGCTTGTGCAAAGTATTTTTTAAGGCATGCTTTGGGCTCAGACACTCCTGCCAAACAGGGGAGGAGGAAAGCTCATTGCCTGCATCTCCAGTGCTCCTTTCACAGCTTTTTGCATAATACTGCAATTTCCTAGTGCAAAACCGTGTCCTGAAGCAGAGCAAAATCCAGCAACGTGGGTTGACAGACTTTTCTGGAAGGTAGGACCTTTGATAGTCCCTTTCTCTTTGGAAAGCCCATGGAGCTCTTATTTTAAACCTGGACACCAGCCATCAGGACGCTTTTGTTACATCTGGTCTGGTGTTTTAGGGCTGCATGTCTCATCCCCTGGCATAGTTTGGCTCACATTATTTCATACTAACTGGGGTGGACTGGGGTCCTTCAAGCCATTTCCAGAAAATTCCCCTGTTGGATCCCCACAGGCATGAATTTTGTTTCCTTTATCAGTAAAACTTAAAATACTCAGGCTGTCCTAACATCATACTCATGCCTAGGTGCTGCATATTACGCACCTAATTAATCCATTACCTAATCCACTTCACATAAAAGGGATACTCAGGCTGGGCAAATCTTCCAGATAGATCTAGATCCAACTTGCAAAAGCAAGATCTGCACGAATCCAGCATTGGCTTCTTGTCAAAGTGCATCCAAGATACTTATCCAGGACCATCCTCACCACCAGAGTGAGATTTCAAGGAAGGAAAGGGTTCAAGATCAAAGAGGACCAATGGTCTGGCAGTGAGGGGTCATCAGGAGGAAGGCTGAAGAGCCTCTAGTTTTTAAAGCATGTTACTTACTCATTAGCAAATAAATATGCTGGACAAGGAGTGAAAGGGAATTAAAATTTTGGAGGGTTTATCCACAAAACTGATTTCCCACCATGGGTGTGGAAGATCTGTCATGGCATGTGGTTCCCAGTAAATTCCTGCTGTTACCCAGAGACCTCTGGATCAGACTGGAATGCTATAGTGGAGAAATCAGCAAATTCAAATAAAAGTCATTACCTGGAGTGTTTGCTGTAGCTCCTTACTACAGCCTCATCTTGACATATTCATCTTTCAGCTTCCAAAATACTCAGCTTTGACCCCTGTAGAGTAGGAGAAATGGAGATGCAGTTTTGGAGGCATCAGGCAAAGGAACTACAAAGTATTCTGTGAAGGGGCAGCTCTCAGCCCTTTGCCTTTTTCCCTACACTAATTCTTGTGAAGCCTTCCTACCATAAACACTGTGGTGCTGCCAAGGGGCTGGAGAATCAGCATCGAGGGAGAAGGAGGAATAGAGGCTGCCGCCTCCTGATTGCAGAGCAGCCCAAGGTCTAAATGGCAACAAAACGTTATACATAATGTCTGATTCACTGTGTGGAGAATGTAAAGAATTGAGACCTCCCGACACAGTTTACATTGGCCCTTTTTATGACTAATTGTGCAGAAAATAGCTCTGCTTGTAGTGTGCATGGAAACAGTTCAGATTTCTGCTGTGTGTCAGCTAATGGCTAGCAAGGCTTTTTTAGCACGACTTCAAAGGCTCTGGCAATGGAGGTCCTTTGTGAAGGAATTATCTCCTGCTCCTTTGTACCCCGTTATCCTTCTAAGCCATGGAACAAAGAATTGCAAAACGAATAGACAAAGTAATTTGTAGTAGATCTCTAAACCCAGATAAAGTACATAACATTTGCTTAAAAACATTTTTTCTGCTTCTGTCGTCAAAACACTGTGATACTTTCTCTGTGTAGGAACACCCAGGTTCATCTGACTTTTGAGGGATGCAACTTGATGCTTAGGTTATTGATGAGGGTCACTCGGACGTCTGAAATGGAAAAGGAGAGCTTTAGTTTATGTGGTCAATTAGAAAATACATGGCTGTCAAGAGTTGGCTGAGAAGTGTCTTTCTCTCTGCCTCAGGATATTCCACTAAGAATGCAAGAAAGAGCATTCTTTCAGCAGTGTGTTTGTGCATGGACGTGCTTTAAGGAAACCACGTATATTTCACATATTTTTTTACATGTCTTTTAGTAAAAAAAAAAACCCTAATTGATGGTTTATGCTTTCTTTCTTCCAGTGAAAAATGAAACCTTGGGGAGATAAGGAAACACATTACATGGATCTGCTTTGTGTAGTCTAAAGCACAGTTCTTAATTAAAAGTAAAAAAGCAAACCAGGGATAGAAGGTCTGTGATTAATGTTAGCAACCATGCTGTATAATGTGTTCTTCCACTGTCTCCAGATCCTTGTCTCAAAAAAACAAGACATGAGTGAGAGGAGAATAATCTTGGCCTTATCAAATTTAGTAAGAAACCCCCTCTTAAGTGCAGCAGCCACACTGACCACTCCACTGTGTTTATGTTCAAATTACAAAATGACTGTGTTTAGCACTGGGTCTTCTCCTGAAGCAAATCCTATGAGTATCTTCTTCTCCTCAGAGGGTGGAAGGATTGTAAGCACACCTGGGCATTTTTAATCTTTAACTGGTAGGGGTGGCTGCTCTGTATATCTCCATGTCCAGGTACAGACTTTCTCTTCAGGTCCCTATGTAGAAAATCTTTTATGTCTGCTTTCTCTCCTTTTCCACTTCCATGGATTTCCCAAGGCAGCTGATGTTCTGACCTCTCGGATCCAGTTTTCATCAGCTGTCAAGATAAATTTGGTTAATACTCCAGAAATAGTTTATTCAGGCTTAGACTGAAGAGGGAATAGTGATGGAAATGCAAGATCATTCCCTTGCCTCTCTAACCTGTCTGATATGTCTCTAGATGCACTAAATTTTCAGTAGTTATATTTTCTTGAGGTTTTTCCCAGGCTGGGAAGAGAAATTTTTAAAATATTTAAGCAGAAGCATGCATACGTACACACCTATATATATTTATAAAGCTCGTTTATTTTATATCTCTAAATAAAAATTAAATCCACTGATATTATAAAGAATATGACAGTTACTGCATACTCTATTTGCACATATGAGCAGCCAGAGGCAGCAATTTGATGTTTTTCACTAGTGCTGAGCTTAATTGTCTCTAATATGCAGATCATTTTGTTTTCATCATATGCCATAGGCTGTCAAAGTATTCTGCTGTTGTTGTATTGTTGTTGTCATTGTCAATATCTAACAAGTGAGTCCTTATCTCAAGTTGTGGGTGACTAGGGAGAGTTATTTTATGTAAGATATTTCTCACACAGAAGATTTTCCTGAGTTTTAAATCTGGAAAGGATAATTATGATGGCCTTCACAGCAGTAGGAAAGCCAAAACAATTCTTCCAGGAGTTCTTTAACCTTTCATGTTTCACGTTACCTACTTACACTGGACCTCTCAAGTGCCACCTTTTTCCTTGAACTTTCCTCTTCCATATCTCTGATCCTGAGGAACTCCTTGCCTTGGCATAACATGGATCACCGTTGGGAAATGTCTGTGTTGGGTGGGAGAGACTGCTGCTCTGAGCAGGCACAGTTTCATGTTTTCAATCACTGAAGTGGAACACGATTTCAGGTGCTTGTGGTGTGCATGAGTTGGCTCCAACAGCATTACCATGATGTAAAATGAACAGGTGGATACAAAATCAACCTTAATATGTGAATTCTGACTGGGCAGAGAAATTAGGACAAATATAAGTCAGGAATCTTCAGTCAGGTGAAGAGGATGTATTAACAGGGCAAGCTGGTGGTGAGATGGGTGGTAATTTACCCAGATGTACATGGGATAATACAAACAGGTAAATTTTACACAGAGTCTAAGGGTTAAGTTTTGCAAATACTTGCTCATGCCATTTCCTAGTACTTGTTGAAGTTTTGGGCTCCGTTAATGTATGTGGAATGGAGAATTATTTGGGGGTCAGCTCAAAGTCGGATTTTGGTTTTGATTTTTTATTTCTTTTTATTTCTGTTCTCTTGGTTGAACTGGAGCATTGACAGTATTTTAGTATGTGTTAGATTGTGGATGTACAATTAAATAACTATGATGTTTGCATGGATATTTGTAATTAAGATTTTAATTTATTTGGGAATTTGAAGTTGAGGGGATTTTAGTCAAAGCTGACATTCCTTCCAGTTAGGAAAGGCAAAATTAAAGGAACAAGCCCTATTGCCAGACTGCACAGCAGATCACCAGTCCCAGCAGCTGGCAGCTTTCACCATGGTGTCCACACAGATGGCAGGAATGGGAAGTCCAGGAAATGTCATCTTTTGGTCTTCATCCATCATTTGAAGGGACTTGCAGGCTCTGCTGAGAAGCTGATATTGTTGACACATCTACCATTGTGTGGATGAGGAGTCAGAACTTTTGCATAGTTTGGTTTTTTTTTTTCCCCTGGGTTTAAAAGAGTTAAAATTGGTTTCTCTTGTGCTGTCATATTGTCAAAGATTTTCTGGAATCAGGACAATTATTTACATTAAGAAATTTTTTGGCATTTGAGATTCTGGTTCAAGGAAAATAAAGTGGACTCGGAAATGTCTCGGACTCTGATACCTTTGACTTTAGTTCCTCAGTGTCACTTTGCCAGTGACAGAATGGGGACCTTTGTTTGCCTTGGCCACTGCATAAAAAAACAGGATATGATCAAATCCAGTTAATCATTCACAAATGTCTCATTTCTTGAATCTCTGAGGGTGTATAACACATTTTTGGGACTGTTCTTTGCTGCTTTGGCTTTTGTTATAAGTAAGTTAGAAAGGGGAAAATCAAATTTTGAGCTTTCTTAAAAGGAAGTGGAGGAATCCTGGAACACACTAGGGCTCTGCAAATGTACATTTAATCATTTAAAGAAATGTCTTTTGGCTAAAAGCTCTTACCAGTGCTTGCAAGTTGCACTCAAAGCCGTGCAGCTACATCGTTCCAACAACTGAGGCGAGTTAGCACCCTTGTTGGCAACAGGGGGATGCAGGCTGAGCAAATCCTGAGGGCTGAATGCTCTCAAATTCCTCAGGACTTTGTGCAGGGTGGGCAAAGAATCCCAGGAGTGACTCTGCTGGTGGTGCACCAGCTCCTTGCACAGCGGCGTCCTTGGAGGGGGACTCAGGCACCTCTTGCCTGCCTTGGTTTTTTTTCAGTGCAACTTTTGGCTCTGCTATGGAGCTGGGCAAAGATGTGGAGACATCTCCTGCAAGCACTCTCGCTGTGCTTCAGGCAAGCACACGCTCTCCAAAGCAGCAGCAGCAAACCAGAGGAGTGAGTTCTCACATCCCACAGCGTGGTGGGACTCCCTCCTCCGAGATGCCACGGGGCACAGAGCACATGGAGGCTCGAGCGCGTTCCTGGTGAATTGGTCTGTTCAGAGCTGGCAGGGAGATACGATGAGCTGGGTGTAAATGGGGGTCACCCAGCCCTGCAGAGCTGGAAGCTAATGGAGATTGTGGAGGAGGATTGTTCTGTCCTTCCTCAGCGTCGCTCATGGCTGCAGCTGGAGACAGGTTACAGTGCTATGTGGGTTTTAATAAACCTGTTTGTGGACTTCTTGCTTCCTTGCTTTATATATCCAACCCATCCCGCAAGCAGTGTGGGGCTCTGGCAATAAGTTGAAAGCTTTAGCTGGATTACACTGCCTTATTGAGTCTGTGCCCAAAGCCCTTTGAGGGCTCCCATTGACTCCGATGGGATTTGGTTCAGACTTTAAGTATATGGGACTCCTTTAAGTAAACTCTTTCAAGGCCTGTACACACTTCAATACTTACTGGGCTCCTTGTTACTTCTGTGAATAGGAATGTGACCTTTACACTTCTAACAAAGAGCCCTGAATTACAGGACTAAATCGTCATGTTTTGGGAGAGATAAGGTTACCATCCCAGCTCCTCCCAGCTGTGATGTGCAGGTGGCTGAATGGCTGATGAGGCAATTCCTGAATCCTGGTTTTAGTCAGACAGGTGCTGAACATGGAGTACAGCAGCTTCAAAGTCTCTTCATCAGCAGCTGTCCGTGAACAGTGATGGGTGGCGTTGGAAGTTGCTCTGTTTCATGAGTCAAAGCCCTAGAAATACCCTTTTGCCACTGCAGGGTCATTCTGACCTCTGTGTTGGAAATTTATTTAATCAGTGTACATACTAAAAATGGTCACACTGGAAGGCAAGACTAGCAAATCATCTAGGTTTCCTATTATCCACCTGGTCCCTTGGCCATGTGAGGGGAGGGAGGGAGGGATAAATAAGATGGAAGAAGACAATATTTGGGCTGTATGCTGTCCCTTACTCTGGTCTAGTTTTTGGTACCCTTGCCTCCCAAAGCTGCTGTTCCAACAGGAGAAACTCGAGTGAGAGTAGTAGTTTGATTGACAGTGCTATTTTCTACCTGTATTTTAGGTCACTTCCTGGGTAACAACACTGTGATTGATGTACTGAGACAAGCAGGATTTGAAGTGGAGCACACCCCTCCTGGACAACCAATTGGAAAGTAAGCGGCTGCCCACAGATTATTAATCACTTTCTCTTCTTTTTTCTCTCCCTTTTTCTGTGACTAAGCAAGATTATTGCATTACTATAGGAGGTGGGTGAGGAAGCTCCCTTTCCCACCCAATTTCCAGACAAAAAGTTCATTGTAAAGCATCCATTGTATGAGTTTGGAAACATATGAAGCCTGAATGACTGGTGTTTTTGTGGTTTTTTTCCACTTGGGGACATTATTTATATTGCAGCTGCTTCATTATACCAGCTCAGAAGTGCCATGGTTCCTTTAAAGAAACGTCTCATTCAGCTCATTTTGCCCCAGAGCTGTTTTTCCTTTTCCTCTCCATGGGGTTTTTGTTGCTTCTCCATTGCAGACCACTCTGTCAGGCTGATGTTCTTCAGTGGAATTTCAGTTTTTCCTGAAGGACCACATTTAATGTAGCAGATGCACCTTTGAAAGTGTGTTGGGCAGGTAGAGAGCAATTCAGTATTCCCTGAGCTTCTCCATCTATCTGGTCAAGTAAAGCAAGCAAGAAGGACTGATCAACAGGCTCTTGGCAATCTTCATTAGTATAAAAAAAGATGGCACAAAATTTTCCTTAGGTGGTGAAAGAGACTTTCTTCATCCCATAGGCTTCTTTTTCCTGGCCGCTTAAATGAGATCTCTGTCTGAAGAAATCACAGACAATAAAACGGTGAGGGCTGGTGAGAGACCATCTAGCTTTGCAAAATCAGCCTTTCCCCTACATTCTGCAGATAAAATTTGGCCAAGGCTACTCTGTCATAGGATTGTTATCCTCATTAGGAGAAAGTGTTAGCAGCATGCTCCTGTCCCTGGTGGGCAGACATGACACAGTCCAAAACCGAGGTGAGTCTCAACGAGGAGGATTAATGGCAGAGGTAGTAGACCATGTCTGAAAAAGCTGTGTGTAATCTAGTTGGAAAATCTGGCTGATCTAACCTTGTTTGGGAAACATCCGCAGTGATTCATATAGAATATAATATGGCTCAACTGTACATAAGTGTTTTTTGACAGAGCATTTATCCTAAATGCTTCTTGGAATCTGTTGAGCAATAAAAGCATCGTCTTAAATAACAATGGGGGAAAGAGGAAGAAAAGGCTGTTAAACACCACCAGGAAGAGCATATATTCATAGGAGATTTAAGAAGCACTTTGGCAGGGGGAGAAAAGTCAACATGGTGCAGGGAAGAGCAGTAAACACTGTAACAGTCTGGAGCTGGAAATTTTTTGCTCAAACCAATAAAAAAAAAAAAGGAAACAAAAAACCCAAGCAAAGTATAGCAGAACAGCTGAGGTTTACCATTCCTAGGTTTCTGACAAAGAAACTTTCCACTCAGGGAGGCAGACACTTTCTAAAGCAATTTTCATTTAGTTGAAAGTATCATCTTCCCATGAAAAGTGTTTCAGCTGGAAATTGTGAAACTATTAATTTATTGGCTGTTGCAAGCCCTTGAGAAGAACTAAAGATGCAGTAGTGTGAGAGAAGTCCAAGTCTCTGCTCTGTGGTGTTAGGCTATGTCTGTACACATTGTCACAGGCTTGAAATAAAGGATGGGGCAGGAAACTTGACTCAAAGCCAGTGCTTAATGTTGACTTATTTGCAGAGTGGGGCACCTCGGTGTGCACATTCCCCTAGCTTGGCAGCAGTGTCTCCTGTTCATGATGTCTTCCCTAAAATTCTCAGTTTCTTGGGGAAATGCACCTGAAAGCAGGAAGGCTTGGACTCTGCCTAGATCGATGCGTGTGTCCTCAGCTGAATGACCCCACACTGGATAACTTCTGTTCCCCACTCCAGAACAGGAGTTGGACAGGTTTGCCTGGACTAGAACCCTAATTCCAGTGGGGTCTGCTCTGAACATGGAACATACAAAACTTTATTAAAGGGTAAATAAATGGTTGTGCAGGAATACTGGACAGAGTTGAGAGAGAATGCATGGTTGCCCCCTGTAAGGATTAGATGCTCTGTGAGTTTTCCTGTAGTCTGATGATAAGGTAGATCTGTCAGTTCTAGATGAGAATAAAGAAGAAAAATAAATTGCATGGCAAAAAAATCCGGAGTTGCCGTTAGACTGAATTACTCAAAGTGCAGAAACAGCAGAAAACTATAGAAATTGTGAATAAAGAGCATTAAAATATATTCAGAGGAAACAGCTTTCTACCTTTAGAAGAAAAAATACTCTCAGAACTGCACATCAGGGACTTTATTGTCCTTTTCCTGTAACTGGGGCTGTAGCTATCAGAAGTGCTTGGGGCTCCCCCTTAGAAATGAGGAGGCTGCTGCAAACCATTTTGTCTCTTTTTTTATAGAATAGCTTGTATTTTATGATTTCTGGGTGAGCTGCAAAAGAGACTAACCAAACAGAGAACAATGTCATGATAGCACAACTTAACAGTTGTTTTGTTGCTTATGTTTATATTGTCATGTTGCTGTAATTGAGTGTCTTAAGGAACCTTGCATTTTTGTCTAGCCCTCCTTATTTTACTCTTCTCTTTCCTTTTTAAAAGATGAAATAAAAACAAATGAAAAGCCCAGAAGAGGAACCATTTTGCTATAGTGACTGTAGTAATCAAATATATACATAGAATAAACAAATAGAAGCTCAACAAATTTTCTGCTGCTTGCAAAGCAGAACTCAGTTTGTGGGTTACAGAGGTTACAGAGGTGCAGGTGTTTTCATCTTGGTTCTTGTGGAGCCATAAGTGAAGAGGTATTTGTATTTTTCTTCTGTGCTCAAGCCCAAAAGAGACATTTCTGCTTACTTCCAAAGAAGTTGTATAAGGGAGTCAAGCCCACTGCATTGCATTCTGGCATTGACAACTGAAAAATTGGATAGTGTTCAGGGAAGATCAGCTGGATTCTAATGTGGAGTTTGGGGGGGTGGACAGCACATGGAAAAAATGCAAGGGTTGGAAAAAAAAGTTGAAGCAGCTGCATGCTTATGCTTTGGCAAAGGGGATTTAAAAAAAAGTGTGGTGGACAGACTTTATGCAGAAGAATGAAGAGGAACAGTTTGAGCTGGCACATAGGAATATTTGAAAGTATATCAGATTGAATTTGAGGGTGGGTTTGGATGAATATCAATGATTCCTTGACAGTGATTTGCAGGACAATTTTTCTCAGGTTAAGTAAGAAGCCCCATTACATGAAAGTAACTTTAGCAAAACACTTATGCTATGTCCTACTTACTATCAGTTCTGCCTTGCCAAAAAAGCAAATGGTTATTTTCTTTAATCTCAGAATCCCGGTATGATTATTACTATTATTGACATGATTAGTAGTCTGATCTTTATTGTTCAACAATAATTCAGCAGCATAACCATGAATAGGTGGAGTATAGTCTGGTATTATGTTTAAGCTTTGCCATCCATTTTGGTTTTAGAAAGGACAAGAGAATCCCTTTTGTAGAAAATAACTAATGCTGTTCCTGTGTATCAGAAAAAGAAAAGCCTTGGGAAGAGTGAAACAGGACAAAGACTGAAGCTGTTTATGCTTTCAGTTGCATACAGACTGGGTAAAGCCAGAAGATTGTTGGCTTCCTTTGTCCAAAATGCTAAGCCTGGGTTGTGAAATGGCTGCTCTTTAAGCCAACCAAACTGAATACCTAGAGTCTCACATTTCTGTTGTATAGTGACAAGCACAAATTTGAGCCAAATCCTCCCTTTCCTAAGGTAGTGGGGAAAAATAAAGTGAGATCTTGTCTGGCTAGAAAAGCTAGCCAAGACATAGAGGGCTCTGATGGCTCCAGAATCAGTGAACTGACAAAGAAAAGTTTATATAAAGTACATTTAGCTGGTATGGAGCTGTTTGGGAACTCTTACTGACTGGATTTCTGAAATCTCCTGGCTCCTCCTGTTGATCTGCCTGGTGGCCCAATGTTGACCTTCCTGTCCCTCTTCCAGAATTCCACCAACTCACTATTGAAAACACCTTCTTTAGAGTTCAGTCCCTTTCTGTAAAACAGACCCTGTTCTATTCATCATGCAGAACAATGCCATAAACACTTGAGAACTTATTTTCACATTGGCTTAATTTGTTCATTTTGTTGCCTGAGGGAAATGTCCTGAATCTGTTTGCGTGACAGCCTTCAGCAGCGTTCATGTTTGCTTCTTATTTTGCTGGCTGTCATCCTTGTCCCCAGATAAAGGCATTGGAAAATTAGTAGCTGAATCAATATCTCATTGCTTTGCCCTGAGATAATAAAGACAATTTTTTGTGTGTTTGTGTGGAATTCTGCCAACTGACTGTCTCTGCTCCTCTCTGTCTTCAGAAAACAGTGCTGCATGCTTGGGGTTGGGAGAGAGGAGGAGACAGGAGAAAGTCTCCCCTTAGATGGATTCCAGTGACTCGAGCAGATAAAGGGCCACAGCTGCTTCACATTTAACTGGAAAGAGCCAAACTGCAAGATCAGTCCAGGAAGCACCTGTGTCCCTGATGTCTCTGTTGTTGCTGGGCTCTCAGAACCAGCTCTGACCTTCTGCCATGTGCTGAGCCCTGATATACTGCACCCTGGCCCCTTGGCCAGAAGAACATGCAGCACTGCCATTTTTATCAGGCTGCTCTCTCCAAGGATGGGATCAGTGCTGCCTTCTTTCAGAATCAGGGAATTCAGGACAAGTTTTTATGTCTGTTTGTCTGAGAGTTTGAGAGTTTATTGCAAACTCTCAGAGCTCTGGTGGAGAAATTAATTACCCTTGCTCTTAATGTTTGCAGTTCCTTTCCCACTTGAAGAAACATGTCTTTGCTGTTGTAACTTACTGCTGTCCTTCTGTCTGAAGCAAAGAGCTTCCTCCCTCCCTTCTCCTATAGACTCCTACAGGTGTGACCCTGGCTCTGCTCCTCATTGTCCTCTCAGGGAATGCTCTCTCCTTCCCCGTGGGATGAAGGCACACTCCATCCACACAGTGATGCAGCCATTTCACTCCATCAGGATCCCTAACCCTCGCAAGGTGATGGACAGAATTGGGAAAAATGTTTGACATAACCTTCCCTACAACCCCAGTTTGGTACACGCAGTTTAGGAGATCCCAGAAAATTACAGATGCCCTCAGAACTCTCAGGAATCTCCCAGGAGTTGCCAAGTTTCTTTGGATGCCTACACAGCTTCAGCTTTCTGGTGCCTGCTAGTCAGGGTTGCTCCACTCTGCATAGCTGGTAATTTTTGGGATGTGTTAGGGAGAATGTGAAAGTTGTTGTGAAATAAGTAAAAGTTAATTTAGAAAATACACAAGTGAAAAAAAAAATTACAAGAGCTGTGGCACTTTAATTGGAAACAACTGAATTAATTGAGGAAAAAAGAACTGAGAAAGGTAAATTCTGGATCCTGTCTCTTCTGACACAGGGAAAAATGCACCTTATTTTTATGTGGGTGGGATAATCTCCCCATTGAGATGCAGCAGTTCTTCTTAAATGCCTTGTAAACCTTTGGATTGTTCACTTAATCTGAGGATCATACTCCCATCACTAGCTCCCTTCCCTGAGAAGAAAAGTGAATCCATTTTTTAGGGGGGTTCTCTGACAGCATAATTTATAACAGTAAGAGGTGCATAGGGATTAAATGGGGTTCATCTGCATGCATTGGCAAATTTATTGCCTCATCTAGCATTGGAGAATATGACTACTCAATGACTTAGCCATGAAAATATCCACATTACATTTTCATGTTCCTGTGCACCTTTAAAACATCCTCCATCCTCCTTTGCAATTTGTCTCTGTGTCTATCTTACAGCCACAAAGCCTGAGCCAGCCAGAATAACTCTTAGGGAAAAACCATGGAAGAAGGTTTCCAAAATGTGGTAGAGAAGCAAAGTCAACTTACAAATTCTCAGCCATAGAAATTTAATTGCCCTGTCATTTCCTGAACAATTTAGGAACACAATGTTTAGGGACAGTGTATCTGCATGTTCTTTAGGCCACCTTTAGACACTGAACACCTTCTGAGAGACTGGAATTTAGCAACTTGCTGCAAAAAAAAAAAAAATCTGGGAGAGAAAATGATAATTCATGGTGTTGGAGTAAGAATACAGAACAGAACTTCTCAGGAATTTCATGCTTGACTAGTTCTCCCAGTGGGACATTCACTTTGCTGTATAATCAGATTTTATCCTTGGCAAAATTTCTGGTTTCTTTTGAAAAAATTGTTTCATATTCCATATATTTCTGTTCCTTGGGAACGGGGCCTCTGGGGAAACTTGGGCTTGCTTCTTTTTGCTCAAGGGCAGCTTGCTCGCTGAGCTGTCCTGAAGCCAGTGCTAAGGTTTTTAGGGTTTTTTGCTGATCTGCAGCCTATCAGTTTTAGGAGATCTGTATCTCATACTCCATAAACTCTCTAATAGTAAACTTACAGAGCCTTGGAGACTTCAAAAGTTCAGAGCTAGTTCTTACCTTATTTCCTAGCCAAATTTCAGAGTTCTTGTTTCCACAGGAGAAGCTGAGTTTTCATCCTCTTTCTGCTTCCAGCCAACTCTAACGCAGATCTTTTCACCTCAGGTCATGAGTATGAGATGAAAATTTTGGTTTATAGTTATTAGAGATAAAGCTGATCCAACTTGCGCTGAAGTTGTTGGCTTCCATTGGTGCCAGTAGCTTTTAGAGGTCACTGTTAATATGAGATGGTTGCTGATCCTCTCCCATCTTCAGTTGTGAGGAGCCATGAGGGAATTGGTGGAAAACCCAGAGTATGTTCATACAGTTGTGCAGATGCCTTCTATAGTCCAAGAAAAAAGACTGGCCTTTCTAGAGTGCTGCTCATGGGTGCCTTCACACAACTGGCCCAGCTTGTTTGCAGGAGTCGTCCAGCTGGTTTTAGGTGGCTAATCAAGTTTTAGATGGTTAGTCATTTTGTGAGATGTGTCACTAGGCTCATTTAAGCCTTCGGAAAAACTGCACCGATTCCTCCCCAGCGTCGTGTTGAAGCAGTGAGGTTGTGTGGCTTTGTTTGTGTGTTCAGCCTGCACTTGTCCTGTGGATTGATGGCCTCCACCGCGGGCGATATCAATCTGGGCTGAAGTGCAGCTGCACTTTGTAACAGCTCAAGGGCCACAAAGGTATCAAGTGGTATTGTGTGCTTGGAAAGATGTCGTTTATCTGAGGAAGTTTGTGGTCTGTTTGCTGTCACTCTGTCTTTGCAGTGCCGACTTCCCTTACCTTCACTATCACGTTGTCAGGCAAAGAGACCTCACACATTAGGACAGAGAGCTTTTCCACATCCAGAGCTGACTTCTTTTCCTTCAGCAAGACGTCTGTGGGCTGTGCTGCAATCAATAGAGCTCCTAGATTCAGCACGAGTGTAGTAATTTAGCTTTCAGGGAGCTCTTTACAATGCACAAGTTCCTAAAAAAGGAGCAAGAAGAAAGGAAGTCAATGACTTTTCTCACTGACACTTTCACCTAAAGTTCCTTCAATAACAGTCCTTTAGAAAGAAACAATCAAGGATACAGTGTTCTACAGAGAATTTTTCTGAGTAGTACATCTTTCATCTTTCATGAGTGATCAGGTGTTCATAAGGACATTCTATGGTGTTTAAATGGGATTAGAAGCCCTCCAGAACACTATTATGTGACTGGTGGCATGACCAAATGATTCCCTGTGGGTGGATCTTTTTGTGGCAAGCTGTGAAATTTGCTGAAACCTTTTTGAATTGCCCTCACTAGTAGAAAGTCACTCTAATGTATATATGGGGTGTGATTTTGTGTCATTTCTTGCCTGTTTTGGTGCAAAATAGTCTCACTTTGAACAACTAATAGTATCTCAGCCCAGCCAGGTGACTTCATGCTGGCCACAACCCAGCCTTGGTTCTGAAATGACTGTGTGGGTGTCCCTGTAGGGGAACATGGTGAAGAGACAGGCTGAGATCCACGTACATCAGCCCCTCCTCCTAGTTAGGTGCTAGCAGAAGGAGCAGCAATGCCAAAAAGACTAAGTTCTTATAACAGTAAATTAAGGATGGTGAATTTATGAAGCACTTGTCACAGCAAATACCTTAGAAGCCAGAAAGCATTTTTGTGTCATGATCATTGAATCATTTTTATGAGAAGTCAAAGTAAATTCATATGCAATCTGTAAAGTTTGTAAAGAGTTTAATTCATCCAGGAAATCATGTGTTGGGAATACAGTACCCAGATCCAGATCAGATATACTTCAGAGAAACATTTAGGTTTTCAAATCCTTCCGCAAGCTAAACTGATCTCCAGAATCCTTGGAGTTTCACCCTTCTCTGGACCTCATGCTCCATGCAAGTGAACATCATGCCAATGTGTTTCCCATTTCCTGGGGATTAAACTGCTGTGTTTGATGACTCAGGACTTTCCAAGGAAGCAGCTCAGTCACTCATTCTGTCTGAAGTGGCCTCAGGTGCCTCAGTGGACATGTTTTCTCTTCCACAGTGATTCATGATTTCAGAGCAGGGGATCAGCTCTATCTCTCCCTCTTTTTTTCTTCCCACAAAGTTAATTAATAAAACAAATTTCTGTTAGTGGGTGTTGAAAGATTTTGGTTTCCCACCAAATGCTCTGTATTTGGTTACCACCAAATGCTCCGCATTCCAGGAAGAATGAAAAATGGACCTGTGAGTAGAAACAGGAGGGAGGAAAAATGGATCAGATGCTGTAGGTGGATGTAGGTACAGTGGCTGTCAAGTGATATGGTGGAAGAACTTCCTGAATAAAGACAGTTTCTTGCAGTTGTGGTTGCTAAAAGCATACCACTACAGTGACCCAGTTTTGGGATTCATGGGTGCAAATTTAGAAAGTTCGGGGCGCAGGGAGTGTCTGGCAGAAACTGAATTTTCTGAATTGCCTCCCCATTGACCTCTTGCTTAGGCAGGCAGCTATACGTAATGCAGTTGTTCTGCTTGTGAAAACTGGATGCTCTGTCACTGTCAGAAGCTCTTGTTGGTCAGGAGAATCACCTGGAAGATTGACCCCCTCGTGGCCACTGTTGACCTGGCTCTGCCCATCTCTGGGCCTCATCTAGCCCCACCATAGTACAGAATCTTTCATCAGCATCAAGAATTAAGTGTAAATTTGCACCCACCATGTTCATAACTTTTGTCACTTCAGCAAGAACAGATTTGATCCTACTGAGAGGCAGAGTTGACAGAAAGACTAAATTTTGCATATTTCTTGTTCCTTCTGCTGTATGGGACATCAGAGCAGTCCACAATTCCGTAGTGTCCCTCTCTCCTGGTGGCAGCTTGCAGAGGAAGAGACCCAATTTGGTTCTCTCATTTGTGGGAAAGAGCACACCCAAGCCTTTCTCTATTGATTTCCAGTCAACTCAGGAGTAGTAACATTTTCTTGAAGTGCTAACCTGTAGCACTTCAGCAACAAAGACATAGACAAGCTCCAACTGCTTTAGTACCCAGTGCCCTGTCTGGTAACTAGATTTGTATCTCCTGTCATATGAGCCCAGCTTCATATTTCCAAATTACTCTTGCAAAAATAAAGGCAGTCCCAGAAATTCCTCTGTCGGGACAGCACATCCCTGTTTATGTTTGAAGGGCCAATACTGGTCTGGAGTCCCCAGTGATCAAAGTGCACATTCATAGATGAGCCTCGTGTTGTGTTTGAAGTGAGTGCAACACTTTGAAATGAGGATGAAGCAGGAATAAATCAGGATGAAGGATGTGGGGCATTACCTACTTTACATGAAATCCCTGCTGGAAAGACGTGGCCAGTGTTCCAAAGTTTTCCTTGGAGAGTGCTTGGAAGTTGCACACCAGCCTATTTGTGGAAAGCTGAACAGTTTCCTATTGTCTGTGATGTGAAACTCTTCCCAGATAAACACTTTCCCCCTCCACTGACGAAAATGGATAAAGCCTCAGCAGAGCTGCTGGTTTCTGTTGGCATTGAGCTCTGTTAAAGGCTATAGTTCATATCCATGCCAGAGTCATTAAGGAAGGGTTCTGTTATTGAGTGAGACTGGGATAATCTTCAAGGGTTTAATAATGTTGTGCGCCCACGTCTTTGCATCTCTGGGTTCATTATACTCCTGGAATGTAAATCCCAATTCACAGTGGATAAACAAGGTTCACATGGATCTCAGATACTTTTGTGATTTTGTCTCCTCCTGATTTCTGAAAGGGAAAGAAAACATTGCTAGAAATAAATTCAACTGGAGTTGTTTAGCCCAAAGAACAGGAGGCTCAGAGGGGGCCTTACTGCTTTCTTACAGCTACCTGAAAGGGTTTTACTGAGGTGGGAGTTGGTCTCTTATCCCAAATAACTAGCAGTAGGAGAACAAGAAAGGATCTCAAGTTGTACCAGGGAGGTTTAGATTGGATATTAGGAAAAATTTCTTTACAGGACTGCCACGCATTGGAACAGGCTGCCCAGGGAAGTGGTGGAGTCACCATTCCTGAAGGGATTTAAAGGATGTGTACATGTGGCACTTGGGGACGTGGTTTAGTGGTGAATATTGCTGTGCTGGGTTAACAGTTGGACTTGATGATCTTAAAGGTCTTCTCCAACCTAAACAATTCTGTCAGAATTACGAAAAGAGCAGTAAATCTCTGCGCTGTAGTGGGTTTAGGTTGTAACATTGCCTGCATTTGTGGCATTTTAAGTAATTTTAAGGAATTATTCCTAACACCCACAGAGTCAAGGCATTATATTTTATAACAAGGAAGATCCAGAAGTCCTTCCATGAACTTCGGAGAGAAAAGCTGATTTTTGAAATTGGCAATGCTAAGAACCAAGACTGTGTAAAGATCAGTGGGTGGATCTCCCTCTGCTTCTCTTGTCCTGGTAGGTACAGGTCTGAAGGACCTTGTTGTGTCCTCACCTCTGACTCCAGTTTGGTTTTGCTGGGTACCTCCATCCTTTCTGCATGGTGACTCCTATCTGAAGACCTTTACCCAGGAGCAGCATGTGGTTCCATTTGTTGACCTACAGTCAGCAAATGCAGTAAATATGGATTCACTTTTTGCCATCGTTTTTTCAAAGCAAACCTTGCTTTGAGTTTGTGGCAAAGGAATCTCCTTCCTTCCCTAGAGGCATGGGGTTTCTTGCTAATGTTAAATGGTAATTTTGCACTTGTATCAAATTTGTATGTAGATTAAGTTTTAGGTGGGAATTGCAGCTTCCATTGACATTTAGCAGGCACTGAGGTTTTAAATCGCTGAAGCAATTTTATAAATGTTCCCCTTGAGGAGAAAGGACATAGACTTGAAAGAAAGCAAAGGTAACAAGGGTTTCATTTGTTTGTTTCACAAATGAAGCCATGAATTTAGGGCAATTTCTATGTATTCACTTTCTGTGTATTCAAGCATTCTTGCTAATTGCAGTCATTGTTGAATCGTCAGCAATTCTCACTCATGTCAGAAAAAGGCATCAAATTAAAAACCATGGGCAACCAGAAGTGGTTTAAATTAGGTGATGGAGATGGAGACTGATTTTGTTTTCTTCTTCTTTCACTACTGGGGTGCACTGTTCCACTTGCCTCCTGCTATTCTCCTCTCCTGCCTTTCCAAGAAGCCCATGTCAGTCCATGAACAACTGACCTGATGAGGTCTCAGAGTCCTGTAGGTTCCCTAATTGTTCAGCTGTGATGTATAGAAAAGGGCCAAACCTTTCCTCATAAAGCCTGGCTCCATCATGCTTATTTTCACGTAAATAAGGACATACACTCTATTTTTATCTGTGTGCTACTTGGGATAATTCAGTTCTTACTGGCTGTCAGATGAATTCTTACCGGAAAAGGAAGGCAACAGAGGGACAGAGTAGCCTTCCCTTCTGTTTGGAATTAACAGGCTTGTGAGACAACCCCAAGCACTCAGTCTCATTGTAGAGAGAGAGCCAGACAAGTCATCCTGCAGTTTTAATGAAAACATCTCACGTGGGCAGCACTACATCAGCATTGACTTTCCTGCAGTTCGAGCTGTATTGCAGCACCACCTCATGAGAAGTCCTAGTTTGGTCACTCTCAGTGTTCAGCTTTGTGCAGTGATAAGAAGCTAACGTGACTGCTGGAGCCTGAGCTGGATGCCAGGCATAGTTCTGATGAGTCTCTGACGTCTGTTACTCTTGTTATATTACATGTTTTTCCATAGCTAGGCAGTGCTACAAGTACTCAGCTGTGATACTCTCTTGGCACTTAGATAAGGCATTTTGAGGCAAACAAACAAACAGATATGCACATATAATGGAGGTAGGTGAACCCCTAGAGCTCCTGTGCAATGAGGTCTCCAACAGACTCAGGGAGAGAGGCTGCAGGGGCTGTCACCTTTGTACTGGCTGTCATTGTCTCACACCCTTTGCCTGTCAGCTTGCTGAGATGGAGCTCTTTAATGAATGCATAATTTAATTCTGGGATTCTTAAGTGTTCCAATAAAAATAATGATCATGCATAATTTAATTCTGGGATTCTTAAGTGCACCAATAAAAATAATAATCGTAGACATTTCAGTGAAGGGGAGATATTTTCTGAGGTCAGTGCAAGTTTTCCTGTTTTAAGGAAGGAAGACCTGGGGCCTGTTCTTTATAACTAGACAGTGAGATTTGCCTGAGTTCATTAAAAATTAGTCTCTCCTGTGGCCTCAGATGCCTCATGGATATTCAAGGTCTGGTCTCATAAGTTTCAATTAGCAAACTCAAAAAGAGAATATGAAACCCTCTTTTCTTCCTTTAGGTTTCAGCAGCAATGTGCATGCTTTTTTAGTAAAGAATTTTAGTGAAGGATGGCTTTGTCGGACAGAACATTTGATACAAGCAGTTTCTTCAGCATGACTTGATGCAGAGAGGGAACCCTCTGTGACATGAGGCTAGTGCATGGAGAGACATTATGTGAAGTCCATTAGCATTAGAGCTGGCAGAACAGCATTAGACATTAAAGCAAGTGGGGTTTGGAAGGAGAACTCTTCTGCCTTCATCACGTTTTGAGGGCTCTGTCCATTACTGTGTGGTGAAAATGCCCACAGACAGGCTGAAGTGTTGCCTGAATAGGGATTCTGACAACTGTCTTGTTCTTTTCTTGGAAACACTCAGGCACTGTGATATGGGCAAGGCCAACAGGCTCTAACAATATTTTGGAGAAAGTCAGAGTGTCTGTGTTCCTTTTTTTAGCTCACCAGCCATCAGTGGCTGAGCAGATCAGATGTTTTGCAGTGTTGGCTACAGAGAAGTGGATTTAGTGTCACAGAAATGTGGAGTCTCTTGCAGACATGGTCTTCTTATGGCTCTTTGGTTCCACACTTATGCCTGCTGCTGGATTTAAGTGGTCTGTGTCTCTCTCCTTCTGGTGATAGCAGCTACTTAAGAGCCCACATTATCTGTGTCTTGCAATTGTAAGAGCCTCCACCGAACAAGGTACTTCAGGAGCACAGGTCTGTGATCCACCCACTGCCTCACTTCAGCCAGGACTCAACTTCCAAGAGCATCAGAGGGAAGTGCAGGAAACAGCACCAGGCAAACAGTGAATTATCTGTCCTTAGTTTCAGTCCAAAGTCAGTGAAATGTTGTATTCCCTCAAGCTAAGCATTTTGTGCCTTTCTCAGCTGTGTCTCTGCAAAGGGTTTTTATTTTTAAGATAGGATAGAGAATATGGACTTCTGCAGATATATGTTCTCTCTGGAAGATCCAGCAAAGAAGAGAAACTAATTCCCAGTGGAGACAATCTGGGAGCAGAACTCAATTTGGATTGTAAATGAGAAAGATACAAACAGTTGTATATTAGCTGTAATTCTACTGTGGAATCAAATCAAGCAGCCAGTTGGGTTTGGGTTTTTGGTTTGGGTTTTTTTTTTAGTCAGTCAACTTCATAAAATTCATTGCAAACTCAGCAGTCAAAATTTTATTATAAGACAATAAAACATTTTAGTTAACTTTATGTAGCCAGCCTTTGGGTACTGCATGGACACACAGAGTTGTCATTTGAATGTGAAGGCCTTTCCCTCCTCTGTGAAGGAGACTTCCAGGTGTCCCAGGACAGCTGCATATTCCTGTGCTCCCGTGTTGAACCAGGATGCTGGAGCAGGAAAAAGCACATCCAGCTCTATGGGACAGGGATTCTATCCAAGGAGCTTTAAGTACCACTTCCATTAGACAGCGAGGCACCAAAGGTGCCTATGTTGAGAATATTTTGCATTGGCTGAACTATCCAGGCAGAAATAGCTTAGCACTGAATTGGTATGGTGGTAATAAATTGACTGTGGAGATGTAGGGAGTAGAGCCTGAGGTGAGGCTTGTGTACCATGAGCAGTGACTGCTCTTATTCGTTATTTATGTGGAAAATGGAAACAAGACTGGAGGGTCAACCCATCCTTCCTCTGAGGGCACAGCCCATCCTCTGGGGCTGGAGTGTGCAGCTCTCAGAGTTTTCATGAAAGATGCATAAACAAAGGATTATTCAGTTCAAGAACTGAACCAAAAAATTGAGAAGGGAAAATAAGTTCAGAGCAATTTGAAATGGAACATTTTGAGGATGCTTTTGAAGGCAGAAATTGGGTTTTGTTGGGTTTTGTCATTTTTATATATTAGTTGGGTTTTTCTTTTTAATTGAGAGCAATTTCTGAACAAAAAAGGGCACTTTGTAGCATGTAAGTCTTTGAAAACAGAAGACTAAAAAAATTAGAAGCTTTGTGCAGAAAATGCTGAAATGAAACATTTTGAGTTTTCTGAAAGAATTCACATGAAAATGTGGAAATGACACGTTACAAATGTTAGAGCTGCCCTCTCTTTTTTCAGAAAATTCTGCCTCTCAAGTGCAGAGAGTTTGCATTTCTCCTGTGCCTTAGACCAGCTCCACTTCTAATGAATCAGGATAGGTAACAAAAGTTTTGCTTGCTCCTTTTTGTAGTTTCTCAAATGTGGGAAGGAAAGCATTTCGGTCCGTGTGAATATCTGCACATCACAAACTTTTAATTTCATTTATGCACAGAGTGTTACAGGTATATGTGTGTACACTGAGGACGAAATTAGCTTTCAAATTAAGGTTACAGTTCTTGAGCAACAGTGATTCTTCCCAGAGAAATAGTCTTACATGGATTCAGAGCACAGAAATACCATCCAAGTTTGGGGTGGACTGTAATCTAATTTAACTACTTAACCTAATTTAAGTGCTCATGAGATGTAGTTGACTATGGTGCAAAAAAATGAAAAAACAACCTTGTTTCCAAATTCTGTTAAGAAGTTTTAACTTCAGTGTACAAGCCTAAGGCAGCTACATCCTAAATAAAATAACCTCATTATAATTAAGCTGATCCGGTGAGTGAATAATCAGGGATTTCACGGGAGTAATCAGGGATTTCTCTTTTGCTGTCTCTTGAGCCCAAATCCATCCTGAGTAATTTACAGCACTTAGCCTGAAGCAGCTCAGATAAAGTTTAAGTATGGGGGGAATCTAACTCTCTGATCTCTGCTTTGCAGTTGACTCTCTTTTGCAGTAAAATGTATTTACACTTTTCATATTGAAGGACATTATGTCCATGGTGTCACCAGGTTATGTGAGTCTGCTCTCAATCCACACTTCCCATCACAGGAGAGAGGCCCTATGAACTGTGCTGGGCTGGGTTAGGATTTCTGCCTGCTTTTCTGTTCTTTTGTTTGCTTCTCTCCCAAGAGCTTTGAAAGTCTGAGCTTCATCTCAGCACGGAAGAGGAGGAAAAAAAAAGCAAAGCCCCTTGTGGGACAGGACACCGTGGTGCCCATCTTGGACTCTCTGAGAGAGATGTGTAGGGAAAGCAAAGGCAGGAGCAGATGTCTCCATGGCCTGTGGCGAGGGGAGCGAGGGTGCGTGCGAGGGGCTGATGAATTCCTTCCTTTACAAAGACACCCAACTGGAATTTATGAGGATCCATCCACAATAAAACGCTTTTAACTCGCTGTCTGGCCATCAGCTGGCTGCATCCCAGGAACGGTGGCATGAGGATGAAGCTGCCACATGGCACATTCCTTGCTATCACCGCAGCTTCTCTCTTGATGAAACAAAATCTTGCTTTCTCTGACAGTTCTGAGAACTGAAGCAAGAAAACCTCACTGATGCTGCTTGGAAAGCATGGCAGTCTTCTGAGCAAAACTTTTCCATTGCCCATGCTGCTGCAAAGTCAGGATGCAAATATCAAATTGGCAGGCTGGGATTTGGGAAGATTCTGCACGTATCTGAGGGAACAGAGATGTTACAGCAAGATTGCTGAAGAAAATGATTGATGATTTAGTTGTCTGGAAGATGTGTATCATCAGCAAAGGCATACAGCAAGGGCAAGTCCCTGCCTGGCCCTGTGGAGGCCCATGGGGAGGCTCGACGGGACTCAGTCCAAACTGGGTGTTACTGGTTGCTGGTGTTATCAGGGGCAGAGGCGTTACTGGGGTCTGCCCTGTCTGACCTGTGCAGTTTTAAGCCTGGGAATTATGAAAATAATATATTGCAGGACATCATAGTGTTAATGTCGGTTTTTTTCTGACCAGACTCACTCAATAGCCCTAACAAATCCCAGCAATGAGTCAATTTTCAGTGGTCAGTGCCAGCACAGAGCGGCACTGCAGACAACAAGGCAGAGAGAGAAATGCTGAGACAGCCTAATGGAGCATCCAGCTCAGTCCAAACAGCTTACATGTTTTGTTTTGTTCGTTTAATTCTTGAAAAGAATTAGGAAAGGATGGCAAATTTCACCAGAAGTGAAAAGAAAACCACAGAGGTCTTTGTCTGTGTATTAAGCGTTTTCAAGAACTAGCAAGAGTAAATATTTTCGTGTTTTCACTGTTTTCTGTACCTTAGGACCAAGCTACATAGGATATTTGTCGAGACTCCCAAGTTTTCTTATTTGGACTTGGTTGTTTTCGAGAACTTGTTTTGCAGGACTGCACATTGCAGGGAAGGAAATTAAGGTCAGAGATGAGAAGAACCCACCTAAGGGCCTGAAATAATTTTCATTTCTCCAAGACCACCCTGTGTGGGAATGATACATTTAAAAATGGGTGGAACCTCTAAGCCTGGAATTGTATCAAGTTATTCATGAAAAATCTCTGAGATCTTTGTGTGTCAAATATCTTTGACCAAGATATTTGGGTGGTACTTTCTCACTCTTTCTTCAGAAAAGACACTGTGGCCTCACAAACTGAAAACTCGCCTTGATTTTCCTCTGACTTTAAAAATAACTATGTATCTTGAAAAGCTGTTTCAGCAGTAGTGAAGGAATGGAAAAAAAAAAAGTCCATTATATCCCCATGGTTTCATACAGTGCAGCTGTGCTAACAGAGTGCACAGAGACTGAGACCAGGGGAAAGGCACGAAATAGTCCATGAAATGAGCAGTGAATTTAACAGTGCAGCTTCACATAATGCAGAGATCGATTGTCCAGGTATCCAATTGCAGATGGCAGGGTTTTGCCTTCATTTATTAGGGGAAAGAATCTAAAATATTAATAAATTTGAGCCCTTTGTATTAATAATTTTTTTACTGATGTCAGTGGGGAAATGATCATCTTATAGGAATTATTTCTTATAGTAAATTAACATCTTTAAATATTCTTGCTATATATTTGGATGAAATATCCGTGTTCTGTTTTGATTTTCCTTCTGGTTGAATGTCTGCAGGATGATAGTCATATTTGAAAAGAACCAGGTTGCTAATGAATTAATTGTGGTTTTATAATATTTTTGTTTATTTTTATTGTATATATTATTTTATCTATAATATAGTATAATTATTGAAACTGATTTATTAAATCAGTTTTAAAGTAACTTGCTTTTTCTTTTAGAGGTGCAAGCATGCATCAACATACAGCTTTCAGAGGTCTCTCTTAGGTCTTGGTGCAATTATTAGCAGTTACTAATAATTAAAAAAATATTAGTGCAGCATAATGGAACAAATATCAACCAAGTGCAATGTGCAGTTGCCACAGTGGATCTATTCCCCCTGACTCGACTCTAACATGCTGGTGGTTAGTTTATAACCCTCTTTAGGTTACAGCATTTTAACGTTTCTCCAGTGTTTATTTATTCTCTTCCCAAAGAATGTTCTGAAATATCAAGTTTACAACCTGTGGCTCATGCGATGGTAGTGGAAACAATTAAGCCAGAAACTTTCAAAGCCACCACTGGGATTTTGATGCCCAAAGTCATTAATTTTAATAAGAAGGGAGCTGCCAGTCGTCTTAAGTGGTTTGTAAAATCTCGACCCATAAAAACACCTCTCTACTGGTTGCAGTTTACGGGGAGCTCAGAGCAAGGTAAACACGTGTCAGAAAACAGTAGGTGTTAAAAGGCAGAAAGTACCTGTTCAGATATCCCTAAGACCACTCAAGGAACCAAAGGACAGCCCCAGCCTTTGGCACATGGGGGGCTGCTCCTGCCTGCAGCATCTCAGGGAGTTCCTGACTGATCAGATCGTGAGGCACGGAGAAGAAGTCAATGGAAGCAGAAATCTTGGCTGCAGCTCTCTTCCAGTGGCTTCCTGCCACCCACTGCCCTCTGCTGCCATCTCAGGACCCACATGGTGTCTGTAGGTGCTCGGTCCAGGTCCTTCCTACCTGCCTAAACTCTCCTGTCCAAGTTCACACTGCGTTATCCTCCAGGCTGCTAAATGGCTGCATTTGGATGTTGATACTTGGCTGATCCACCATCATGGTTGGATAAAAATTAAGAACTCTCCGCTGTGGCTGGGAGACCTCCCAGTGCAATCCTGTGAGCACCTCTTCATTTACATGAGCCTGGAGATGGCTTTGCTTCAGCCATGAGCCTGTGCCATGGCCAAGGAATTCTTAGAGGCTTTGGAGAGCACCAGGAACTCTCAAAGGAAATTGCTGTGCTGGGGAAAATTCACCCTCAACATGAAACATGAAAGGAAGTCCTAATGGGGAAAAAAAATTCAGAACCGGCAGATCTATCTGTGACATAAAATAGGGCATGGAGTAAGTATGAATGAATGTGGAAAGGACTCACTGGGAGTCTGAGTGCTTGGGAAAAGAAGAAAAAAAGGGGGTTTTCTTGTGTGTTTTATAAACAAAACCAACCATGAAGAATTCTAGAATTATTTTTAGAAAAATTTCTTTTTTTCTCTATCAGTTGTATGATCTCTGAAGAACTCTGTGAATGTTGGCTACACGTGACAAAGTTACCGTAGTATTTGCCAGTGAGTCTCACAGTAACAATAATTAATTATCAGTAAGTGTTGCAAGGACTTTTGCATGAAACACAATGCAGTGGAAATAGAGGTGACCATAAAGACTGGTATTGTAACAGACCTCAAGAAAGTCAAAAAGAAAAAAAGCTTCCATTAGTAGTAGATGTGACTTTTTTGGAAGAGAACAAAATGTTCCATAAATGAAACATGTGGTTTCACTTGCGGCACATTTTGTACATTGTCACCAATGAAGTTCAAGATTTTTTATTACTTTTTCATTAAAATGTCTTACTGGTTTCACTCAGGAGGCAAAATTTTTCACGTGGCTTTAATTGTTTCTGTCATAAAAGTCATAGCATCCATGTAATAGAAATACTTTTGCAGACCACAGCTTCATATTGCCTATTAATTCGCTCCCATTTTCTGTACATACAACGCATTGGCCCATCCCAGGGACAGGAAAATTTCTTGCAATTAAGACTCAATATGAACTTCTGCTGAAGATAGGAGGGAAAAATAACTTTATGTCAGTCCTGTTTTATTAGATTTTTGTTTCAGCTATCTTAGCTCACAAGAAGTTCACATGGCTACATACCAAAGGAGGGAGTTTATATTGACTTTCTTCTAAAATCAGTGAAACTTTAGAAGATGAAAATAAAAAATCTTTCTCTGCATCATTCCAGTCATGTACAAGCAGTGGTAATACTTAAGACAGTATTGAAGAGCTCTGGCAGAATTGTTTCAAGGAGGCTTTGGACAGATCATGTACTTCTTTTTTCTTCATTACCTGCTGGAGTTCAGGTCTTTCATATCCCATCCCAGCTGCCAAGCTTCCATGCTTCTGCCATCAGCCTAGGCTTCCTTCTCCTCACTCCTGACTGGATGAGGAGATATAATTCTTGTTGCAGTTAAAACAATGATTTGTTTTCTACAGATGACACCCAAAGGTGGGAGGAAAAAAAAAAAAGAGCAAGAGAGAGATAATTGGAAAACTTGTGTTGTCTCATTAATTTAAGATCAGCTTCTCTTCAGGTACCTGTTTTCCTCAGAGTCATTTGCCAGCTTGGAGAGAGTTTTGCCATTTGACCTTCAGCCCAGCAGGGGAGGCAACATTGACCCTTACCACAGTCTCTAAGGCCTCTAAGAAGACATTAAAATTCCAGAAAACAACAACAGGGTATCTGTTGCTTTTTTCCCATACTTTAGTTAAGCGTTTACTAGAAACCTTCCTAGGAAATGCCAGTGCTGTCTTTACTTGCTGCCCCAGAGCAAAAGTCTTGTGCACCTTCTCAGCAGTCAGGAGCACCCACCAAGCCATGCAGTCTTCTGCTTTCATCTTTGTTTTGGCTCCCTTCCTCCTTTATTCATATTTAAACATTGTGTTTTTCAGCTCAAGGACGACAAAGACAAGCCCAGCCTTGGAGGGGCCCTCGCTGACAGCCCTGCCCCCTGTCCAGCTTTCTGAGCAGGTCCCACTGGCGTCTCCTTCTCTGAAGCCACATCAGATGGACGAAGAAGACAGCCTGTCCCCTCACCTCTTGTTGCCTGACAGCATCAGCCAGCTGGAGGAGTTTGGCAGGCAGAAGAAATGGCACAAGAAGCAGCACAAACAGCATCGCCAGAGGCAGTTCAATGACCTCTGGGTTCGGATAGAAGACAGGTGAGTCATGGCTCGTGGTGTGGGCCCTGTCCTCTTCCTGCTGGCTCCTAACTCGATGCTCTTTGCAGAGCCCAGCTCTTGTTGATTAGACCGTAGGGAGGGTTGGACAGAGGCTAACTGGGAAACACATGGAGTGAGATGATATTTTTGTAGCCTACTGAAGAGCTAGGAGGAAAATAGGAATGCTCATAGGCATGTGTGATCAAAAAGTAAAGAGGAAAAGAAAAGTTAATGCTTAAAATATTTAAAGTACACAGAAACAAAGACTTCTCAGAGTAAAAAACAGGAAAAGAACAACAACAGAAAATACCCTGTGCCTGTCCTTTTTCTTGCAATAATTCTTTTACTATCTGTATTAGCAGTTTTCATCACAAAGGCTTGCCCATTTTCCAACCATACAGAATATTCCTGAGAGCTTTAAGATTCTGACAAATCTGACTTACAACTTTCTTAACTGTGTTGTGGGGGTGAAATGTTTTAACATCTGAGACTGCGAACTGAAGCAAAATTAAGTACTTTAACTAAATCCTCTGTGTGAAGAGAATGGAGGTAGGCACTTTTCCATGGCTATTCCAGTCTTGGTCTGAGGTGAAAAACTCCGATTCAGTGTTTGAATAAGAGCCTTCATGTTTGACCAGGCCTTCTCAATGTGTGCTTTTAGGATTCCTGGGCAATTTATTCTCCCACCTCTAAAGCTCTTAGTGCCTTTACCCAGGCCAAGTCATGGGCAGATAAACAGCCACAATGTTTATTGATCTTCTAACAAGTAAAAGGAACTAAGTAGTATGTTGGGAACTGGCTACTCACCTACACATATAATGATTGTCTTTGAGCATTATGTATTCCCATTTTCATAGCACCTAAATTCCTTGCAAGTCTCTCAGAGGTTTCTCCCTTTGCTAAGGAAAAAAATTCACATATTTGTGTTTTCAGATTTTTATTATTATTCCTATTATTTTTATTCATTCTTTTTAATGAAACAGTAACCTCACTTTTTGTAGTTTATTGTTTTCTCAGGATGAATGATGTACGGTTTGCTATTAAGGTGGTGCATATTAATCTAAATGTAATAAGGCTTTTCTGAGGTCAGTGCCAGCCTTGTAAGAAGGATTAATGTATTTTCTTTTCAAAGTGTGTTCAGTGGTTGGATCCTCTCCACAGAGGATGTTTAAGCATGAACTAAGTGGCATTTGGTTCACTGATTGCCTCAAACACAAGGGACTTTTCTGTCCTTCTGCCCAGGGGCTGCTTGTGGTCATGGTGTCCCATGATATCCCAGCATTTCACAAGGGTCTGTGGTCCAGTTCCTCATGCGTTGTTCAAGTGAGGTGTTTAAATAAATCTGGTGGGAGCCTGGCACTTGGGCACCATCCTTCTACCCCGTCCTATCTTTTCCGAGAGGATATTGGATACTGGCAGAGGAAATTTGCAGTTGGGAGCTTCAAGTGGTGCTTATGGATTTTTGCGCCTTTTGCTGGTTTTGTTAAATGTTCCTAGGAAAGGTATTTAAGAGGTAGTTCTGAAGGTTAGAGTTAAATTATTTGGTCGGTGCTCCTGTAAGATTTCATCTGAATCAAAGCCTTTTATGCCTCTATTTCCATTTCATAAGGGTGGAGATTGGGGTGAGGAAACACAAGTTTCCGCTCCCACCACGCTGGTGATGAAGCAGACACTGTGTGTTGCCTGCCTTGCTGAAAGATCCCAGGGAGATATTAGTGGGAGATCACAGGCCTAGAAATGAGGAAAGGCTGGAAGAAGGCAAGCCTGCCTTAGTGCTTTCAGATGGTTTTAGTGCTTCTACAATTCTGGACTAACTTCTGGTGTTTTCCTGGAAACAAAGCAAAACAAAAAATACAAAACACAAAAAGTACAAGTTCACTAAATCAGAGACTCAAAACCAGCTCTGGTTTCCCAATAAATTGGATGGGGTCTCAACTTTCATAAACCAGCTGCTGCGTATTGTGCTTTTGGCAGTTGGGTTCCATCAGCATTAATTGCAAGCTGGGCCCTGCACAAAGCAATAAACAGTGAGTTCTCTCTAACTGGTTCCTTTCTGATTGGCAAGAAAAGAGCAGAAATGTGTGTCTGTGACCAGACCTTGCATGCTGATCATTTTTGAGAGGAAACAAGCTGGGGGGCTGATCATACAGGCAATGGAGTGTTACCTGTGCAGGAGAGAAACACGTGGACTTTTTTCATTGCCTTGAAATGTTTCAGCAGTGAGACTCAGCACTCATTTTTGAAGGGTAATTGGTGTACTAGGGAGTCGTCGCTCAGGCCTGTCCCAAAAATCCATTGTGCATTTGCATACACTTCAGTTGGAATCCCCCACGTTCTGTATGGACTGAGGTCTCTCCATTTAATATTAACTTGAGCTATGGCCCTGTCTTTCCAAATGATTGTTCTTCCACTTCTCTAACTCACCAGGTGTCACCTGAAACTGGAATTGTTCACCTTTGAGACAAAGTAGAGGGATTTAGGTCTTTGTTATGGCTTTTGGGGGAAAGCTGCATAAAGCTCATTGTTTCCATGAGAGGTCCCCAGAATTCAGCTGTTGGAGCTGCCTTTCAACCTGAAAAGTCAAAGAGAAATATACAGGTGGAGGACAAATCCAGGCGAATTTAAACCAGGTTATTGATTCCTGTATGAACCTCATTGAACTGTGAAATGACTGTGGTTCATAGAGCCCTTTTCCAAAGCTTTATTGACCATGGATTAGAGGACTTTATGAGCCATGAATTGCAGGGCTTTTATGGACTACGCATTTCTAGGCGATCTCATACACTTCCATGGAAATCTCAGGGTGTTTTCTTAAGCTACCAACACAGAAACAAAGGAAATGAACACAGGAGAACAATCTTAAAGGAACATCAAAGGTCTGACTCCAACCTATAAAAGCCAGGAAATCCATAATTAATGGTTCCACTAAGACTTCAGCTCTCACAGTCATTCAGGTCTGATCCAAGGTTATGGCTACAATCTGAAATGGCCTCGTGAAAAATGAGTCATCATTTAATGCCACACATCATTATTAGTATTTGCTTTCAGTTATACCTTGGAGATTGTACTTTTCTTTTTGTTCTGAGCTGCTGAGACATTTGAGTTGGCACCCCTGGGTGGACAGTGTTTAGGTTTGTGTGTTGGAGGGTTAGTACTGCTATGGAGGATGAGAAAGCTTCTGCTCTGTCTCCTCCCTGTCCTTGACAGAGCTAAGATTTGCTGATCTCCCAGGTAATCAGCTGCACTGAAGGCTATTAAAAAATAAAAAATGCTGATGAAATGTGTGGTTTCCTCTCCCTTCTGCCTCCTTCACCCAAAACCTAAACAATCTGAAAAAGTCCTGCCTGACTGCAGTTTCTGTTTGAAATGGCTTCTCAAGAATCAAAATTAAATGGATATTCCAAGTAGCAAGATTTTTTTTTTTTTTCACCTACTTGATTTTGCAGAAATATGCAGATCTGAAGTTTGTCCTTGGGAAGAATTTGAACTTAGGCAAAACTCAAACCCTGGCTATCTCCCATAGCCAAAATCCAGCTGGGGCAGCAGGGAAGGGAGGCAGAACTGTCAGGCTGCAAGGCTGCAGTTTGGCATAGAGAGTATCATTGTTCCTGTTGACGCTGTGTTAGCTAGGCTTCCCCATCTAATAGAAATAATTAATTACAGATCATTCACTGGCTTTTCATGATGAGATTCTCAGTTAATTGAAAGAATAGAGAAGTGCTTGTGAGTTTTCGGAGTGATCAGTGAAAGGCAGGTCAGGATTGTACCTTTTTTGTAGCTGGCAAATGGTTCAAGGCTACCAACAAAACCAGGCCAGGTGAGCAGAGAACTTCTCCAAGCTGCTGGGGGGAGTTATCCTGGGACCTCAGGCAAGCAGGGAGGAAAGCTCCTGGGAAAAAGGAGGGAGGGGAGTTATTAAATGGGAGGGTGTTGCAGGAGGGGTGAGGTTTGGAAGGAGCAATGGCATCTAGGGGATGTGAAAGAGAGTAGTAGTTTTGGGAAGAAGAAGGAGAAAGGATGTAATGGGCAAGTTAATTCCTTCTGCCAAGGAAGAGATCTGGGTGAAGGTGGTGTTTGGAAAGAGGCTAAGGACACACATGCTTCAACAGGAAAGAAATAAAGGGAAAAGAATTGTTCTCAAAAGAGAAAAAAAAATAAATTCTTGTCTCTCATGTAAATGTAAGTTCAGCCCTGCAAAAGCTGCCATGAGTGGGAAATGAAATGAATTCTCCCTGTAAGTAGAAATGGCAGCTCTCTGATAGCTCACTGCAGACTATTCAACCCCAGGTGAATGTAATTACATCACAAATATCAATTTATTTTGGAAGAAACAGTTGTTTTAGGGAGAATAAAATGTATACCACTGATGGATGAAGGGAGACAATACGTAATAAGCTTCACTGAGTTTGCCTGTACAGAGTGAACCTTATCAGCTTGGATGGAATTTAAGCACTTAGCCTGTTATCCTTTCTTTCAAGACAATGCAGTGATGGAAAACAGAACTCTGTCAACCCAGACAAACTTTTAATTCCACTTAACTGCATCTGAAAGGTAAATTTCAGTAAATTAATCCAAATTACTTCCTTTTCACAACACATGGTGCTGAAATACAGTACTTAACTTCATTAGAGAAAAGACTGCTTTTATTTAGAGGAGACCTAGACACCTTTGAAGTCTAACAGGTAAATTGTGGTCAGATGATTTCCCTCCATATGGTAGCTTTGAGCTTGAAATTTCCATCACTGGGGCCTTGTTTGTTTAAATTCCCCCGTCTGCTTCCCTGGTCAGGGCACTGCTCAGGGAGTGCCTTCTGATGCTCATGGGGAGAGGAATCACTGCCTTCTGAGGAATCTTTCCTGATCACAGTCCCTATCAGAGAGCGTCCCCAGGCTCTAGGGCGTGGCATACAAATATCTGCAGTCATCAGAAGAACCTCAGGGTTTGTCCGTTTGGGTGCAAGAGCTTTCTGTGGCACGGAGTGGTCCCAAAATACCTCCTGGACAAACGCTCCCTCCTGGTTCCTTTGTGGGAGGTGAACCTTTATATCTTGAGCTGGCCTAAATTCTGCTCTTAGTTTGACCAGTTTTTTGAACTCTGGTGGATATACAGGGTCCAGAAGAAGACATTTGGGGCAGTTTAGCATGCATCAGTTGGTCCTTCTTCTTCCCAGTCCTGCCTGCCTCTCTCAGACATGCCATCTTGCTTCTGTGAAGGCATCTTCCACTCCTCCTGAGCAGAGAGCCAAGTGTAGGGAATACTGCATGCTCCCCTCCTTAGTTTTATTCTGTTTCCATTTGATCCCCCTTCAAGGTGAGCTCAATGCCTCCTTTAAACAAGCTGTGGCTCTGGTAGTTCTGTCCTCGTGCCCTTTGCACTGCCCCAGGTACACGAGCCCTCCAGTGAAAGTAAAACAGGAGCACGGTGTAACTCAGCACAGTAAAATCAAGAGGTAAATCTCCTGACTGTAACAAATGATATGGTGATGATATATCCTCCCTCCCTAGACGGCTTGTATTGAGGCTTCTTGGATTATCAGGTTGGTCAGAGAGCACAGATCATATTAATTAAAGCTGTGGAACCTGGCCTCAGCACACAGCTCTCTAATGCATCTCAGTAATGACAGGAAGTCCTGACATTCATGTCCAAACCTGTAGCATCTCCCTGCTAATAGACCTTCCCTGTCAGCTGGCCGTGACTGATAACTTCTTTCCCCTTGTAAAGTCAAAGAGTTAATTTGTTATCCTCCAGATGGGGCTGAAAAGATGTGCAACCCCACTTTTATCTGCTAAACTCATGAAAAGATCCATGTGTTTTACTTTGTTCTGTTGTTCTTAATAATGTGCTGCCACTGTGGGATGAAACGCACGCAGATAAAATTAGAGAAAAACAAGCAAAAGTCTTGCATGTTTACTTTTGCTATTGCTTAAGTGTCTCAGCACCCGGTATGACCAATTCATATTAAGTATTGTACAAACACTGTTTTAATGAAAGGTATAAATACCTGAAAGTAAAATCATTAAAGAACACAGAATTCTTTTGGAAACGTAATTTGTGTATAGATATCAGTTTTGTTTCATTAAACTAAATTCTCTATTGGTAATGCCTTAGGTATTTTATTTTAGTGAAATTTAAATCCATTATGAATATTAAATCCATATCGCTGAAGGCGAACGAGTAACAAAATTGGAGCACACAAGTTAGGATTTTTGAAGAATGAGGTATTTTTCAGCACTAGATATCCAAGAGCATTTTCTGCTCTTTCTTCCTCAATGCTGATTAAGATTGAAAATACGATGCAAGATGTTTTATGGAGTCTATGAAAAACTTTATTTTCCTTTCTTGTTTTCTGCTTCTCATTTGAGATGTGTTGAGTAATGATAGTCTATAATATTTATTTATATCTGTCCCAGCTCAATGTATTTCTGACTGGGGCTGGACACAGCCCTACTAACTTTGTTAAGCTGCCTAAGATCTTTCTCATGTAGCACAAACAAAATGTTTTCTTAGGATTCAGTTTCAAGAAGCAGCAGCAGCTGAGTTTGGATTATCTCTTCCTCTGTGATCCCCACTTGTTGTGCTGTTTCTCAGCCAGTGCAGCCTCATTTCCTCATTCATTACCAGAACTTGTACAACCTGTTAACTTTTCAGTTCCATCTTTCTCCATTTCCTGCTTAAATATTCTCTTTCTCCAGTGCTCTTTCTTTTCATCTCTTCCATGTTACTTCATCATCTTTGCTTTTCCTGCCATTTTCACATAGGTGTATGTGTGTCCACCGTACTGCAGACCAGACAGACAGCATGGAATCCATTCTTTGCTAAATTCATGGATATCATAAAGCAGTCCAGGTTGATGCTTTTCCTTTTCTTGACAACTTGGCAGCCTTTTGGGCAGCCTCTGTGGTGGTGGCCAGTCCCAAGAGCGTTGGGGTGAACTGTGGTCTAGACACCTACAATAAAAAGTCATTAGCAAAACCTTTAAGTTCATGCATTGGATCAGTTTCTCAGGCATCAGAAATGCACTTATTTGCCACTAAGCTGAAGAAAAGGTGCCTGTGGTTACAAATGTAGGATCACATTTCTTTCACCTGTAGTTTGTTTTAGTGCTAGTATTGATCTGCTGTGGTCAAAAAGGTTAGACTTTGTTTAAAATCTTGAGATTCCCATCCACAGCTACTCAGTCATAAAACCAAGATTTCAAGATTAGATTCATAGTACAAAGTGTGTCCTGTAGAGCGAGGCAGAAAAGGAGGGTGCTTATTTCACTGAAAGAGTTAACACTAAGGGATTTTGACTGTCTTTTGTGTTAATGCAAGGCTTTTTCCCCAGCTATTTTTAGCCTGTTCCAGTAGTGTGTGCGTCCCACTGTGGTCTGGTATGCAAGAGCTTTGCTGTGAGGTTTGCAAACACTTGTATTTCTGTGTTGTGAGAACAGAGATTTGTGTGGTTTTGGAGCATGTGTTCCTGAGAGGAAGGGCAGGCCTTGCATGTGATCCATGCACGTTTTTGTTGTTGCCTGTGAATAACCATGTACAGCAAATGGGCTCTGGAAGAAAGCTTGTTAGCAGATGTCGTCATGGCCCTTCCAATTTATAAATATGAGCCTTGACATTTATATTTTCCATGTCCAGGGCTTTCACTGGCCAGATGTTGTGAGCATTGGCTTCTTGGAGTCTTTAACAATGACTCCTCATGGTGTATTATCTATTACACACACACACACAAATAAAAGTTATCTGGCTCTTATCAAACAGATAAGATGGGAAAATGCACTCAGTACCCTCAGGTAATTTCTCTAAACCTGAGCTGCATTTTAACACAGCTCTACAAAACTCTTTATGTTCACTCCGCTGAAAAATAAGTTGTCTGGTTTAACAGGCAGAGAAAATTCAATTTGCAGTAGCACATTTACCCTGCAGTTTAGGGTGGGTGAGGAGTGTGGTTTGTGTTAACTCAAGGCTGACTGCAGTTGCAGAGACTAAGAAGTGCTGAATGGGCTCGTGCCCAGGCTGAGTTGGATTCCTCAAACACATGAATGGGTAGTAAAGCACCTGCTTCTCCCTGTATTGCAATTCTGGTTACAGAGGTTTTTCCTTTGTTAAGGGGAAAAAATGGCAGAATTAACCTGCTCAAATGCCACAACCCCAAGTTGGAATTTTTTATGTGAGTGCCCTACACGTCTAGTGGTATCTAAGCCAGGAAAATTGCAAATCTGCTGCGCCTCATAGCAAAGTTATGTAAAATCCATAAAATACAAAATATTTCATCTTCCAGTGAGTTACTGTAAAAAAAACAAAAAAACTAAATTCAGTGCAAATGCAAACACACAACACTGTCAGTGCTAGTCCAAAGGAAAAAGGTAAGGGATATGGGATTTACTTCTGATAGTGCTATTCCCCTTCTGACTATGAGTTTCATGCCCTGGAAAATGAAGTGAGGAAAAGTTTGACAGGGAGTAAGGCCACATTACTATTGTGGTGGGCAGCTACCTTATTAGGAGGGTTTTAACCACAGTTACGTTGTGGAATCTAATAAGACAGGTTCATTGTGGAGTGAATCAGGAGGAAATTGGATTCCCTTACACTCCCAGGAGTGTGGGGTGCGCTGCGGGCTGGAAATGCAGCAGGATCCCAAAGGACAGCTTTGGTCTAAGTCCAGTTACTCACTGGGATGAAGGAGAAGTAGTATTTATTTGAATTCATGTGGTTTTAATGCTGTAAAAGCCGGGTTCCTGCAATTATGAAAATGCCAGGCCAAATTCAGTTTTCGCTCAGATCGCCTCTTCACAATTCCTGAATAACTTAACTGAACAAAGTGAGCTTTATACCTGGGGCCCAAGCCCAGGCTGAGGGAGCCAGGCATGGTGCCTGGGAGCTGCTGGGTGCCAGGGATGCCTTGTGTGGCAGAACCATGGAGAGAGTGCTGCAGACCACGCTCTCAGAAGCTCAGATCTGCAGAGACACTTCAGGGTCTGGGCTATGGCACCTGGCAGGGAATGTTTTGCAATCCTTCCAGCTCTGCAGGCCAGAAAGCAGCTTTTTATGAACCACTGATGGCATCTTCAGGCTTTTAGAGAGTTTGGAAGTGCTTGAGGAGAAGGAGTTTGTGTTGTGACTGCTGTCACCATATTTGCTTTGCCAGCAGCAGGAGGAACCCAAACCTTGTGGCCAGTGCAGCACTTCAGTGTGCCTGGTAGATGTGCTCTGTGAACCTTTTCTTAATTTTGTATGTGAATCTCCTGTCAAGTTAAAGAGGCCAGTGCTTTTATTTAGTGGTACAAGCTTGAATTCAATACTGCTCCAAATAACAGGTTCAAAGATCTGACCTAATCTTCATTATTCTTACTAAAAGAGACACTGGAAAAATACAAGCAGTGAGCAAGAAAGTGAGCCCGGTGAATTAAAAAGAAAAATGTGATACAGACTAAGCAAAGAGAGAAACTATTATGTGGAGATGGAAAAATATCAGGGAGAAGGAAAAAGAAAATTAAAATCAAGTGGAAAAATGCAGTATATTGGACATTCATTTAAGCTAGTTTATATTTTGGTTGTTCATTCTGTTCCTTAATACATTGCACAGACATTTCTATAGCTGAAATAATTTTATCTTAGAAAACAGTGTCCAAGAAAATACTTAATTTGACGGGATGTGTTAGGTATTTCCTCACTACCACCTATTCTAAATCATTTTAAAATCTGGAGGGGAAAGTCGATATCTTTTACAGTGTTTAACAAAAAAGTGACAGGGTCAAGTATATACATCTCTACGAATGTATGTGTTCCCCAAGCACATCTAAACATGCATGGTTAATTCTGTGCATCTGCAAAAAATATTTGAGCCACAGGGCCCACACAATGCCAAACAAACACTTGAGTACACAGAGGAAAGGGCAGAGCGACTCACTCTGGTTCTAATTAATTGAAAGGTTGAGCCCGAGATGTAAAATATGGATTACAGTTTTGACCACCCCAAAAATATAAATTATTTTGCATGTGGGGCTGTATTGGTAAGAGCAGGCAGTTTGCAAAAATACTGCAAAAAACAGATACTCTGCTCATGCTTGGGATTTGCTTCAAAACCACCTGGTTGCAGCTCCATCAAATTAACTCCTTATGTGTTGTGTACCAGCAGGTTGCCCAAAAATCTTCCCTGGCAGGGTTTTTCCAATGCTAAGCCCATCTGTGTTTGTGCCCTTGATGCTCTTGCTTACTTTGGCTGCAGTAATGCAGTCATTATCTGTCCGAGGAGCAGTGGCACAAGTCCATGGTTATTTGAGCTGTGATGATGAGTGCCTTAATCAAACACACATCAGGTACACAGCCAGATGTGTGCAGTGGGTGGGGGTGAGTTCGGGGGTGGTTTGGAGCCCACATCACTATTTAGACTATCGTGAGCACATCCTGGCTCAGATGTCAGTGCAGAACTGGCGGAACAAAGGGCTCTGAGCTATCCCCTCTTAGCAAGGGCCAGGGTAAAACTGGGATGCACTATCCCAGCTCTGTGATGCATTATCCCAGCGCTGTGATTGCCTCGTCCCACTGCACAATCACAGGGGATATTCTTAGGATATTAGAGAATCATCAAAGCATTTATTAGAAGGGCAAAGGAAAGAGCTAATGCTGTCATCTCCTGTCTCAGGACCACCCAGACGCTACTACAAATCATGGGTCTTCAGCTACAGTATCTTGAATACTGTTCACAGGGATTTTAAAGAATTTCATTTCTTTTTTTTTTAACTTTTTTTTTTTTGAAGGATGACATGTAGTTTCCTGATGGGCTGGTTTTAATAAGGTCAAAATCTTTGTTGTTGCCATATCAGAGAGGAATATAACATCTTTTAGTCATTAGATGGGAATGGGGTAATTACTCAGAGGGTGTGCTTCAAAGGTTATTGGTTTTTGCAACATTCTGTGTTTTACACCATTCTGCAGTTGTCTGGAAAGAAGCAGAAGGCCTGATTCTGCCACAGCCACAGGTGTGGGTGCAGCATTTGTATTCGCTGGGTTTTCCTCAAGGGCTTTGGGGCACGATGTTGGGAAGGGCCATGCACAGTCTCCTCTGGGGGTGGGGAAAGCTAAATCTGACTGTGAGGTGCAGAAATCCTTCCCACAGACTGGAAATTCACCTCAGAAAAGGGCCCTTGGGCTTTGTTTCTCACCTGCTCATTCCCTACCTGCTGGATGCATCCTCCTGTCCCCCTTTGCTTTGCTGTGTTCCCCAGCCCTCGGGCTGCATTGCTGTGACAGCAAATCCCCCTTTCCCTGTCTCAGACACAGCAGTCCCCACTGCCCCATCCATCCCTGTCCCCTCCTCTGGCCCCACAGCAGATGATCCACTTTGCCTTTACGACGTGACCCACCTGTGGCTTTAGGATGCCCCTGCTCAGCCTCGCTGCAGGTCAGTGTGTCTCCAGGGCTGAATTTGTCATCACAGAGATGGTTTGCAGGTGGCCTGAGCCATTGGGACCTGCAAATCAGAGCGAGAGCCTGCGAAACCCTCCAGGTTGTGTTAATGCTGGTGGTGTCACAGCAGCGCTCCGAGGTCCTGACTCAGAGCAGAGTCAGGGGAGTCGTAGCAGTAAATGATATAATGAGGTTTTGATGGTTCCTCAGTGGGTGACTCGGTGATAAAACCCAAATCTCCTGGCTTCCAGCCCACAGCCCATCCTGAGAGGGCCCCAAAACTGCACCAGAGGAATCTCAGCTGCATTTCAGCATTGAGCCTCCTCCTGCTTACACCACCATGGTCCCCCTGGAGCCCATGATCCAAGTGAGCCACCTTTCCTCCTTTGTGTCAAACTCTGGAGCCAAGACCCCATGGAAGGGACAGCAGCTTCATCCCTGCTCTGCCTGGTGTTGAGCAGCTGCTGCAGGACTGCAGAGGGGAGCTGGGTCCCACCAGCAGCTGCTTTTTGCACTGCAGAATCAGCAGTTTTCCTCTTCCCCACCCTGCTGTCCCAACCCCATCTGGGAGCCCATCCCTACCAGTCAGAGCCCCCAGTAGGCCCAGAGCTTGGTTGGGATTCAGGAGACCTGAATTCCAGAGATAGAGATCTTTAGAAGCAGCTCATCTCACCAACCATGCCTTTGTGGGTAAAGGGCTAGTCTCTGGATATGTTCCCTGTAAACTGTAGCAGGAAGACAGCTCTGGCTACAAGCCTGCATGACACAGTCACAGTTAATGCCACCTTTTAAATCCTACTAAAAGCCAGGTCAGCTGAAGGACTGCTTATGATTCTCTTGAATGGCACATTTAGGTATCCCATCCTTGTGTGCAGAGTCCTGCTCCCCAGCTCCATTTCAGTACCTGGTGACAGTGTGCTTTGTGATCACGGCATGCTGCTCACAACTTTCACAGCCCCTGCCTGGTGAAAATTGACCTTCCCTTTCCATCTTTTCCCTTGGTATCCTATTCTTCCTCCTAGATATGAGCCATGGCAGATGTCCTAACAAGTGGGGGTGGGGGATTAGGCCTCTGCCAGGATATTTGCACTGTCCCTTGCCCCTGCACAGGAGGAAGGCTCAGATGTGTCCACTTCCACGAGGGGAATTGCTCGGTGTCAGTCTGCAGAGGAGCCAGAGCACTGGAAAAAGACAGGATCAGAACTTGACATTGCTCTTGCATAGAGATGGTTCCCATTTGAGTCTCATCAGAAGGAGAGCTCAGCTGGACAGTGAGGGCTGTGGAAATGCCCCCGGTGCTGTTGCTGATCCCTCTGTCCATCCCGTGGCTGGGCTTGTGCTGCTCACAGGGAGCACTGTGGGACACAGCCAGAGATCCAGGCTCCCAGTGACCCTGGGGTAACAAAAAAATAGCAGGGGGAAGGCTCTTCTTTGGCTCAGGCCAGATCTCCTCTGCTGGCCCCAAAGCAGCGTGTGATCGTGCTTGCTCACTCAGACATGCTAAGGCAGCTTACTACACTACTGCAAATAAGCAGTGGCCTCCTCTGGACCAAAAACTGGATTCCCTAATCAGATCCAGGTTAGGTTTTTCTAATTTTTTTAAAATTAACTGAACCTTGTGAAAGCATGAGCCTCTTGGCCTTGGTCCCACAAAGGGCTTTAGGATGTGCTGAGTTGTAGGTATGTTGATACCAGTGCTGGAAGCACTTGTGAGCTCACAGCCTCCTGCTCATCTTGGACCACAAGACTCAGCATCCTGCAGGATTTATCCCTCAGGCAGCACGAACAGTGTCTGTAAGGAAGGTAATGATGAAGAGATAGATGGGGGGAAGAAAACCTGTGTTGATCTAAAGAATCCCTTCCAGAAACACATGGAATATTAATATGAATGTATCAGGAGATGGGGATTTCATGCTCCCTTTAAGAGGCTACTCTAGTTGTCTTCAAAGTTAAATCCTTGTGACATTTTTCTAGTGGAATTTTTACCCCCCCAACATACTCTTGTTAACTCTTGGTTGAACACCTATTCTTTTCCTTCAAGTGTGTGGTCAGATGTTGCCAGCCAGCTCATTTACAGACTGCAACGGGTTGGTCCCAGTGCCTTAAGCAGATGTATTTTCCAAATCTTGATTAATACATTTTGGTGACATAAATAGGCCTGATTAGTTCCAAGAATAATTGTCTTCACTTGCAGAACATATTTCTGATCACCAGAAAAATAATGTGATCAGTCCTTTCACATCTGTTCATTAAATAAAAAGGGAAAAAAAAAAAGTAGGGCAAATTTTGTTTGAAAAGAAACAGGAAGCATATGCTTAATATTACTTAAGAAAACCTCTAGCCATCATAAGGTTAACATCAAATCACAAATGCAAAACAGTCATTATTGTATTTACTCAAAAATTTTCTTTCACTTTACTAGCTTTTTAGGTTTTCAATTGAAACATGCATTTTTCAGGTTTCAATCTAGCTTCTTTCATCAGATGCTATTGTAAGAAAGGCCGTCTGAGTCAACATTTGCTTACATTTATTAAAAATAGTTGTCTTGTGTTTACATAGCTCCTTTGATCCAGAAAAATCCCCAAACACTTTGTAAGTTATACTTGAAAGGGTTACTTCCTCCAGCCTGAACAGAACCACGTTGGGACCAAGGCACAGCAGCAGATTAAAAATGGATAGAAATATCACAATAATTGGGCTGGTCCTCACCCCCTCAGAGAACTGTCAGTTTTCCATGAGCTTCAGAACAGTTCCTGGGATCATAATGGTGGTTTGAACTTTGGGAACAAAACACAGTGCCAACACTGTCTGTCCTCATGGAGATTGGCTGTTTTTTGTGCATTTTGCAAATACAGAGGCAGCACCAAGCACAGGGCTGGTGGGACCTCACCCAGGCACCTACTGTTTCCAGTTTGGAACATCTAATTCCAGAGAAGACATGGATCAGAGCCAGGGCAGAGCAGAGGAGAGAACAGAGGGAAAGCACTTGGGGACTTGCAGAGAAAGGTGGAGGGAATTGTTGGTTTAAAAAAAGAGAAGACTGAGGTGGAGAATGGTTAAATCTTCACAATATGTGAAAGGCTGCTGAGAAGAAAGGAGTAAACCCATCCATGTGGACAGGACAAGTCATGACCTTACACTGTAGCAAGGGAGATTTAGTGAAACATTAGGCAGTAATTCCGGGCATCAGAAATGGCAAAATGCTGGAATGGATGTCTGGACCGCTCTGGAATTGTTATCATTATCATTGTTTTCTTGAGACTGGATGAGACATAAATATCAGGAAGGGTTTAGACCTTGTTCCTCCGTCTGGGGCAGATGGGCCAGAAAGACTCTCCTGGTCCTAACCTGTGCCCTTCTGCTGTGGTGTCCCGTGTGCTCACATGAACCCTGCTTGCATGGGTGAACTGAGCCATGCTAAAAATTAGTTGGTGAACTGTCTTCAAAGTACTCGTAAGGCAAACCTCAGCAGAAATTCCCTCAATGGGTTGCTTGTGTATTTGTTTTATTTTTCAGCTTTAAAATGCTTCCAAATCATCAAGGTGCTTCAGCACACCCCCAGCTCAGAGGACTTGGATAATGTAATCGCATTCAGTAGAATCTGTGCACAAAGCCTGTGCCTGAGGCCCCATTTTTGGGGAAAGTTTTACACATTCTAATGATGGTAAGACAATGTATGAGTAATGCACTGATTTGAAAAACTGCCCCATTATCTGATCAAAAGAACAAGCTCATGAATATGATACTGCAGGTCATTTGGCTAAAACGTACCTGGAGTCTTCCAAGTTTTTCAAACAATCCCATACACAGAAGCAAAAAAGAGGGGTATGAACAGCAGAGCCAGTGTTTGCCTGTTAACCACAGATCATGTGGATTGTTTTATTAAAGGTATTTTTATCAGACACAAAGGGCTGAAATATAGAATATTCTGGTCTGGCAAGAGAAGAAGTGATAATAATTTAGATTATTATCCCACAGATCTGTGATTCATTTTTATTATTCTCTATGTTCATTTCAGGAACGCTCAAATCCTCCCCAAGGAAGGTTTCTGGTTGAGTTCAGGGGACTCTGCTTCATCCTTAGGGAATGTCCGAGGCTCGGTGAGATCCTACGTGCACATGCAAACGTGCTCAGAGGGAGTTTGCAGAAGTCATCTCCTGACACCAGGGCCACCTCTAAGATTAGGTTATAATCCAACCTGGCTGTCCAGGCCCCCTCTGTAACCCCTAGGAAGTGAAAGACCCCAAGCAAGAGTAAGACCCCCTGGGGACCTGCACTGGTATGAGGTGCAGCCAGCCCCTGGAAAGGTTTTTCTCCCCATTCACTACAGAAACAGCCTGGTTACAAACAGGGACCAGAGGTTTTACAAGGACTTGTAGCCTTTGGTAAAAGGGATCATTCTCTCTAAATAGCTCTAAACCACCTTGGCAGTCAGCTAAAAGTACATTAAGAAAATGTTTTGTATGGATAAACTGTGATTCATTTGCTATTAGCAAATGCTTTGTACACGTTAGTGGAAACACACTGTTCTTCTCTTGTAAAGCACTCAAGGAGTTTTTGAAAACAAACAACCCCACCTAACAGTATTTATCTTAACAAGAATGCTTTTATAGAAATGTAATGTCTTGAAAACAGAAAATAACCTCATTAACTAAGGAGTAGTCAACAATTCTTAGGTCTTTGACTAAAGGGGAAAAGAAAATTTAAAAAAAAAAAAGCCACCCCCCAAAAAAACAAAACAAAAACACTTATGGAAGTTGACTAGAACACTGAAACATCATGCAGAAACATAAAACGTTGATTTAACTCTGCTTTAGGAATCCCTTGTATGTAGCTGACTCGTGAGTGGGCTTGTGATGCCTTTACAGCTTCCTTGACCAGGCTGTGTGCACAGACCATCCCTGAGAAGTCGAAGGACAGTTTGTGCAAGGGAAACTTTGATCTCACTGAAGGATTAAGCCCATAGAGTGTGCCAAGAGCACAATATAGACAAACGAGAAGTCTGAATGGCATTTTGGTGATTTTAAAAAAATGTATTAATATTTAAAATCAGACCCTCCTGTAGTCTAAAATTTAATTTAGGGCACAATTTTGTAGTTCTGTAATGTGACAATCAGTAGCAAAAGATGAGGACAAACACCTACCCATGCTTACTTTAGGGAAACTAGGTGTAGGGGAAAAACCTGAGTTGGGATCCCACTGTCAGTGCTGCCAGACCTGTGCACCACACCATCACTCAGCAGGATAAAGGAGATCTGGATGAGAAATTGAAGCATGACTGCCCTTGTGCTGGATTACCCAGCTTGTGTAGGACCTCTTTTTGTCAGAGGTTTGCTGTAGTGATGCTTTGTGTTGGCTGTGGGAAGGCTGTTCATGCTGATAGAATTATGTTCCAGGAGCTGGGCCACACAGTGCCTAATCCAGTGCCCTTCCTGCCAGGCAGATTGGAAACAGCAGCATTAGTTTATCACAGGTCAGCTCTCTGTGTTCAGTGGCTGCAGCAGTTTGTATGCAATGTGGCAGAAACTCTAAAGCTGTGTGTCTTATATCATCACTTCAGACATAAACCAACCACTCGCCCTGGGAATTCAGGGAACTTTCTCCAACAAGCCTTGATTTCAGAGTTCTCTGTTCACAGCAGTTTTTCTTGCTCTGGGACAAGCAGTGCTCCTCAGTGTCAGAATCCTAATATTGGTCAGATGGATTATCTGCTCCCATGAACCAATTCCTATGTCTTTAATTGAAGACCGCCTTCTCCTTTTACTCTAATTTGTTGCACATTAGTTCAGATAACTTCTAGCTGCAGAGCAACTATCCCACCTAGAAGCTGTGGTGACAGTATAAAGGATGAAAAGAAGAAATTGACTTCTCCCAAAACTCGGGGTGAAGTGTAATGTGCAGGGATTGTCCATGGGATTGGATATTGACCAGTGCTCTCATCAGGGTGGGCTCTGATCTTCTCAGTTTGTAATTGACTCAGCACATTTGAAGCATCTTAGCTAAAATCTATCTTGGTATTGCTTAGAAAAAGACAAAAGTCTTTAGTTCTTCTAAATTGTGTTTCTGTGCATGAATCTGAAGATGTTATTCCTTTTGTCTGGTATTATACAAGACACAACGTTTTTCTTCCAAGGTCAAGATCTTGACTACTGTAGCTAAATATTTAGAGAACTGCATAGCTTCTTACCCCATTAAAAGATAATATGAGGGTCGTTTTTGGTGCCTCCAAATCCCCTTTATGGAAGATTTAGAGAACCTACAGGTATTAGTGTCACATCTTTTTCTTCAGGGGATCTTGCTGTTTTTCTCCTCACTTCTCAGCAGAATATCTTGGGTTTAAGTCCAAAACCCACCCAGTGCAGTTTGCTTGCTTGGTTGTGCTGCTCCCTGACAACTGGTGGATTATGAATCGTCCAGTAATGGATGCAATGGGAGCATTTTATGAAATTGAGATTACAAGTTAAACTGCCAAATCAATCGTAAATGAACCTTTTTGACCTCCAGTGTCATGGGAGTCATGATGAATTCTAACCTGCAAATTCAAATCAAAGTACTAACTCAAGCTACAATCAATAAGCAATCACACTGCTATAGAGGCAAATCCACAGTCAGGGAAACCTAACAGTGACTGAGTCTGGTTGTGGCTTTGTGATTTGATCCAGAATGGCTTAAAGCCAGGAAAGAACTGAACCTGCTCGGTCCCCTGTGCTCAAGGTTATCAATTGTGTAAAGGGACCCTGAGAAGTTCTTTAAGGCTTGTGAAACAGGGAAGGAATGTATTCTGGACCCTCCTGAACTCAGTATGTGGTCCGTGGTGAATAAGACATGGCAAATTTTCAGACCTTTGGTGGGAAAAAAAGGACATAAGAATGAGGTCAGCATGAGGTCAGCATGAGGATACCTTTAGCACAGTCTCTGATGCTGACCCGTAATGGGTGCTCAAAAATGGAGTGCAGTAAGTCAGATACATTTAGAGCAGTCCCTCCTTTGGCTGTGTTTTGTCAGCAGCCAGAAGCTGAGGGACATCCTGGATCAGAGCTGTTTCCTCATTCTCAGCCAGTCTCTGGCTCTCTCCCTGGAGTCTGATGTGTGCAAACAAATAATAATAAAAATAGAAATTTCCATTGTGGTTGCTACCACTCAGGATGACACCTCACAGAGCAGAGATCATTTGTTTAACTTGCTTCTCTTGTGTTTTCTTTTAGCACCACCACGTTGCCCTCCTATATCAGGATAACCAACGGCTACATCACAGTCAAACCTCCCATCTGGATTTCCAACCAGCTGGATCAGAGGCCGCGTCCCCACCGCCCATCCCAGCCCCAGCCCACGAGCTCAGCCCCAGCCAGCCTTCCGAGGCCATCAGTAACATTTCTTCTCTGCGTGGCCGTAGCTTCTTTTCTCCTGAACCTGCTGCAGCCCTCCTGACCACATTAGTATTACACGCAATCCCTTGGAATAGAGAAGAGAGATAATTTATGAACCAATTGGAGTTTAAGACAACAATACTTACAAGCTGGACCTTCTCAGTGACTCAGTAGTGCCTTCTAGCTGATTTTGTCTCTTTGCCCGGATACATTTTGAAACTCTAAAGCTTTATTGTAACACTGACTTACATCTTCTTTTTGTAGAAGGATCTTTATTTCCCATAGTGCTATGGGGTTTTGTAAAATATACGTGTTCATATAAAGAAAAAAAAAGAAAAAGAAAAAATGTATTTATTCGACTGGTAAACTTATTTTTCTTGTTGTATATGTTAATAACATCCCTATTAATCAGTAGCGATGGTGAAACAGATAAATTAATATTTTCTATATTTGTTTTCTGACAACTCTGCAAATGTCTGAACTGACACCAAATGAATGCTTTCTTTGTTTCTTTAACCAATACATTTTACAGCAATTGTCCAATAAGTACATTTCTGCTGAACTTCTTTCTTTTATTTCTTTTATCTCATTAGCATAGCTTACACTGAATAAAGCAGAACCTGCTCTCTGGGGCCTGTTCCCAGCATTCTTAACTCATTAGCTGCCACAGTCTAAAATACCAGTTATTTTTACATGACTTAGTAAGTCATTAGCCAGGATAATCCTCTACATTCCTCCTGTTTTCTTTAACTAAACTATTTAACTTCTTTGGAAATTACCAGTTTCCCTCTTTGCCCTGGGATTAATTCACCGCCTAATGCAAATTAAGACACCTTTCTCTTAATAAAAAATTGCTTTTAAAGTCTGGAATAATCCTACTTGGAATTATATTCTTCTGTCCTTCATTTTATAAAAGCATAAGCCCACAACCTTTTTGAGCATAAATGAGAATTGAGCTTGATCTGCCTATAGATTATAAAGATGTAGTGTCCTGTTAATCTATAGAACTCCTTTGCACCAGTTTGTATTATGCCCATGGACAACCTAGAGGCAAAAAACATCTACAAATTCCTCTTTCTCTTGCTACCATGGTAGAGCTGATATCTCTGGGCTGAAATAATTATGTCATGTTCAAAATCTGCTCAACACCACAGGAATGAAACTAACCCCCATGTTATGGAGACATACAGAACATTCTTCCATTTTTAGACTATGGTACCTGACTTAGATGGAAAAGTTATGACACCTTACCCTCACTGAAAAATGTGCTCCCTATCCAAACAGCTGCTGCTGAGGAATGAGATTTACAACATCTATGGGGAAAAGAACCCAGTTCCATCTTAAAAATTATAATGTTTAAAAAGGCATGTAGATGTTTTTTCACCTCCAGAATATGATGAAAAATCTCTTGGATACAAGAGTTTAGAAAATGAGTTTTGGTTGAAATACTGAGTTGTTTTTTTTCCTAAGTCATCTACAAACCAAAAATCAAAACTATGTGATGAAAACATCTTATTTAGAAAAGAAGTCTCAAAATCAGAAAAATATAATACAAGCTTTTCTTTACAGAAAAGCAATGCTTCTTCACCTTGGAAAAAAGACAGTAATGACAATTATAATAATGTTACTGATAAAAATCTGGGCGAAAACCCTGAAAGTTTCCCAACAGCCCTAGAGCCTGGTCTCGGGAGCTGCAGAGGATTCCATGCAACCTGCAAGACTGCAGTGAGAGTTCATTCAGAATTCACAGTTTGCTCATTGTCATACCAGTTATTTCAGGAAAGTAAGTTGGAAAGTAACTAGACTACAAAAATCACAGGATTTCATGAGAAAAAATTGAGCATTTCCATCATGAATCTCAGCCTGTTGCCTTGCAAAGGCCAGGGACAGTACAGGTAACTTCGTTTAACTTACTGGACATCATGATCCCCAGGCTTTGCTCTATTTTTGACAGCAGGTTGTGTAGGTTTCTGGTTAATTTAAGTGGGAAATAGCACAGAATGCTATAGGGTTCCCCCTTTTTTTTTTTAATTTTAAAATTTTTTTTAAAGTACAACAGTTGGGCTCTTTCAACCTAGTGATTCTGTGATAAGGCTGAATGGAAAATGTTGAGCTTTGCCCCAAATGTGAGATTCAAACAGACCCCATGCATATTTTCATATTGTGTATTTTGGCTAGCAAAAGATTAGAGATGTTAGTTTTGGACAGAAGCCATTCACCTTGCATAATATTTATTGCACAGAGATGGATATTGGAAACATATTTTGAGAACTTTCATTTTGGTTTTATTTGAGTTATTACTCTAGAAATGTCTTCGTTTGAATATAATGCTTTAAGAGACCTTCAAATTCAACATTAATGCATTTTTTTAAAATTATTGTTTCTCCTGATGTATTCAAGGCAGAGATGAAAACTGAATTACACTGTCTTATTTACAAGAATGTAAATGGAAATAAGGTAGGTAAATCTTAAGGGTGATGATAAGTTACGTAGTAAAAGTGAACAGCCAACAAACCAAACAAACCCATTTAATTTTATTTGTTGTAACCAGATCGTATCCAGAAATTTTTCTATGGTACTGTCCCAGGATTAATTCCAGGTGGTGGAAAACCTGCAGTGTAAATAGACAAGACCATGTAAAGATGAGGGAGAGAAAAAAGAGCAGAAAACAGGAGCAACTTGTCCAAGACTATAAGGAAAACCAGCAACAGAACCAAGACAAGAAATTCCAATTCTGCAGTTTCCCAGTCAGTGGCTTTCTCCATGAACCTCTGGGGTTTGGTTTTGTTTTGGTGGGTTTTTTTTAATATTAGGAGCACACAAACCTCTCCACACTCCCAGCTGTCATTGTGCTGCACAGGATAGTCATTCTTTTTATCACCACTGAGGTTTTCTGAGTTGCTCCTGCTCTGGACTGTAATATTCAATATTCATTAGCTCAGATACTGTGCTATGTTTGGCTATCACAGGATGTAAATGGCTCAGATATCAATTTATGTGTTAGCATCTTTGCATTTTCTTGCATTTTGTCCCATGTTATCACAAGATTCCAAGAGCAGGAGATTTACCAAAAAAAAAATTCATGCTGACCACATAGAGTAGCAAGCACTGGTGATCCTGTATATATCTGAAAAACAGAATCAAGAGAGACTTTGGATGGGTCCTAAGCTCAGTGGTCGTGTGATTCATCCTCTCAAGGAGGAGCTACAAGGGACACCAACACAATTCATATTAAATGTAACTGTAGCATTATAAACAAATGCTGAGTATCTGCCAAGATCTTGCCCTGATGGAATAATCTCATATCAACAAATCTAATCTCTTTCAGTGTTTTAATGCATTTCTTGCTTAATTACAGGTACTATATTAACATGCACTGCCACTTGGAGAACCAGTCAGTAAGCTGGGACAGAAGGTATTTTGTATTTTATAACTGATGTAGTTTCTCTTCAATCCCTAGAGCTGTTGAATAATGCAATACGTCTTTTGGCAATAAATGATGAACATGATTTATGATAACTATGCTTTATATAGGTGTCAAAAATCTGCCTTGTTGAACTTCCCTTCCCATTCCTCCAAGCTCCACTGTAATTTAGGAATACCCAAGGTACAGAGCTGTATATTTATCTAAGTTCTTCAATATACAATTGTGGAGAAAGAGAGATGGAAAGAGGGAGAACTTAATCTATGTTTAGTGCATTGATTAGTCAAATGATATGACTCAGTCATTACCATATACCACTGTTGGGGAGGAATTTCCCATCATATATTTATGTTAGAGAAACCAAAGTGCCAAAGTTATTATCTCAACAGAAGTGTTACCATGCCAAACTTTGCTTAGCACCGTATTTCTGTATTATATCCAAAAATTATATGGTCTTGTCATATCTCTGAAGTGATCAATGTTCCATGGAGTGTGCTAAACTCAGCTGCAATTTGAGTGTGTTTCAGGTTAACTGAAGCAGAAAGATAATTTGCTGAAGTTTGAGATCACAGGGTGGGTGTGTGGGGGGTGTGTGTGTGTGCACATTTATGTGTGTGTGTTGTTTGTGTTCTGTCCCAACCCAAATTCAGCCTTTCCTATGACTAACATTTCAGGAGGCACCTTAACCTAGCTAAAGGCAGAGAGGTCTTTGCAATAAGTAGACAATACTTTCCTTCTGCAGGAGTGATTATCCATCCTGCAGTTTCATGCTCACACCGAAATTCAAATTGCATATTTGTCAGGTTTCAATTCAAATGTATTCCAGATATTTTTTTCCTGTTCCGCCTCCTGCTTTTGTGAACTGTTTTGAAGAGTGTAATAAAAAGATGCTTTCTAATATTATTTTATCAAAATATTTTTGTAGCATAATATATTAATAAAATGTTATTATAAATCCATAGCACAATAATCCTGAGTGCCTTGTTTCTGTCATTTGCACTAAAAGCTAGGGAATCACTGAAGGGGAAAAAAAAAGGAACATTCTGTTAGTGGGGTTTTGGCATGCTACTTCTTTTATGCCCAACACCAACATGGGATGAAACATGGAGAGAGCAGAACCAAGCTCTTTCCTTTTAACCACTCCCTTCCCTAACTACTAATTCCATTTGCCTGGGTCCTGTAAAACAGCCCAGGTGCTGGGAAGCACAGAACTATCTCTGGTGTGGGGCAGTAGGGCCAGGAAATGAGCCCTTCTACACAAACCAGCTGAGTGTGTGCTCCAGGTGGAGCATCCATGCTCGCTCCTGGTGAATGCAGGAAGCTCTTTTCTCACACTGGTGTCCTTTGAACACCACTTTGTTGTTGCCACTGCAAAACAAAACAAAACAAAACAAAAATATCCATTGAATTCTGTCTCCACTGGGGATGGAGCAGAAGCTGCCTCTCCACATCAAGATACAGACACAAGGATTTACTCATTTTTCTTGGCATGTTGCTTTTTCTTGCATCCAAACCATGCTTTGCAGCTGACACTGCAGACTTCTTGCTGATCATTGTTTACTTCTTAATTATGTGCGAAATCATTTGGTCTTTAACACACCATTTGGAGAGGACTCCACCAGCAAAGCTGGTTTAGAAATACCCACTGTAGGAAATGCAGTGGGAGGTATAAACACTGGAGCTGGTTTGAATGAGCTAAACATGGCACAGGAAGGGCCTGTTGCAAAATAGAAGGGCAGCTCTTGAAAAACAAAGCTAAAAAGAGTCCATCTATTGAAATGCCAACCAGACTGCCAAAGCTGCTTGCCATCCTATCTTTGGAGTCTCAGCCCATCTGGAGAGCCTGTGTGGTCCAGCCATGGGCTATCCCTGGCCCTGGAAAATGTATTTGGGACTGCACATGTGAAGGAAAACACACCATTGCTTGTGCAATGAATCCCCACTGGATAAGGGCTGAGCTGCACCTGATTTTTGGAGGGGCTGAACACATCAGGCCAGACTGGGGGAAAGATGGATTTCAGGTTAATGTGGCAATTGCCTGCTCCAGACTCATCCCAGAGATGTGTTCCTCCAACACACACAAAGGGGCTCCAGAACATCTCCAGGGGCTCAATTGGAGCAGAGGGAACCACAGGAAAATGTAGTAAAATATCTGTGCCCGGTTAGATGTACGCAGGGGGTCTCCAAAGACAAAAATAACCAGACATCCAGTCTACTGCCAGTAATAGAAACAATAGTAATGGGGAAAATAGTATGTGTTCAGATTCCTAAATAGCTGGATGGTGGGAATACAATTATTGAGTATCACTGGGGTCTCAAAATAAAAAACATTGAAAGTATATAGAGCATTGGAAATTCTGTATTGGCTTTTTTAACTTACGGTTTCTCTTATTACAAAGAACAGTCAGTCCTGACACCTGATTCATTTGAGCAGCAGGTCCCAGTCCTGCAATCTCAAACATCTTGCTCCATGGCATGCCAGCACTTCATTAGCTAAGGCTGCACCTTTGGGTGCAAGCCATCGTGCAAAGCACTGCACTTCATCCCACTTTCCACATTTTCATTCAATTTTCCACATTTAACAAGGATATGGTTAACACAGCAGAACAAATTCCACAGAGCCAAACCTCCACCAGGCTGGTTTTCCGAGGAATGATAACAATAATAACTGTGACAGTGAGTTCATGTTCACAGCCCTCATTCACACCTGGAGCTCCCTGCCTTCTTGGAATTAAATGCAGCTTGAACAAAGGGACCAAGATAATGTGAGAAAACATCAACAACAGGCAGATAGAGACAAAGCAAATGAAAGACAGATGTAGGAAGGAGAGTGAGAGCTTTCTTCTTTGTGCTCATCCCATATCTCTGTTGTCCTATGGAATATCAGTTTGTTGTCCCAATGATAGCAGTTCTCCAGTCCTCCTGTGTGACATGTGATGTGACTTTTCTTTCTTCATATGAAAGTCATTGGTTTTCATTATAAATTTATGGACACACAGTCTCGATCAGCCCCATGTGACTGAAACATTTTGAACATCAGGGCCCTTTTCCTTTCCTGCAGCTCTCTTCAGCTGTTTGTCTTGGCAAGGATAGGCCTGTCCCCAGATTCATCCTGTTTGAAGTCCTTTCCACCCACTCGTGTTAGGCTGAGCATTCACCTCATTTTTAATGGGAGCATTCTCATCTTCAGTTTGAAATCAATTCTCAGAAGGCAAAGAGACAGAATCTCACACCTACCCATCTTTATTGGACATACTGTCTTCATCCAAGCTGCGGGAGGCAAGTGCTTCGAGGAATTTGCCAGGAATTGTTTTTCTCTTAGCAATGGTCCAGACCTAAAGTGGACACAGATATAATCTGTGATATCATCTCCCAGCCAGAAGGATCCTATAAAGACCCATTAGTTCGGGCTGGTGCTCTGCATGGTGGTTGCGGGCTGAAGGATGAACAGTGTTGGTTGTGTTCTCTGGCAGTGCCTGGGCCAATTGTGGCCCTGAGGGCAGGGTCCAATCCACATAATAACCTTACCCTGCTGCTGCCTTTTCCTCCGAGCGGTTCATGGACAGCCAGCCATTTGTTCTAGGCCCTGTTCATGGCACTGAGTCGGATTTGCCGCTGCTGAGCCCCCAGGAGATATCTCGCTGTGCGGAGCCTGGGGCTGGAGGCAAAGCTTGGCTCCTCATCACTGAGGGTTTAGTGATGACCCACCAGCACCTGGGTCCCTCCTGGGGATGAGCAGGCCTGTAAAAACAAACCAGAAGTGAGGTCATGATGCATGTGAAGAGAGTGAAATTCTGAGCCCTGTTTGGTTTCTCTTAAAAATACCTAACTTTCCCTGGAACCTCACCCTTCCTGGGCCATCTTTATCCAAAAGCATTAACACCAAGGGGCGGTGAGAGGTGAGGGGAAGGTTAAAGTACTGGTGTTAATGGAAGACTCAGACATGAAAAGAGTATTCCAGGTTTGGAGCCTCTGTTGCCTGCTGCCAGGAGCAGGCCCTGCTTGAAAGGAAAGTACCTATCTCAGCATGCAGTCAAGAGGAATAATAAAACTCTGGTCATTCAGAGGCAGGGAAGAGGAGAAAAACACTCATAAATGTGCAGGCTTATATTTCTCCTGAACTTTCAAAATAATTTTCTCTCCTACACAGAGATTAGTCACAGAAGCAAATGATACCATATCTGGGAAAGAAGTCAGGTGGATGGAAATGATCTCTGGGGAGAAGGAGAGGAGGCAGAGAGCAGAAATTTACTTCTCTGACTGCCTTGCTCACCTTCCCCTGTCTCTGAGTTGGAACATACAAATCGAGCTGGGAAAAAGTCAAGCGTTTAGGTCCAAGCTAAGGCCAGTAAGGGCTTTAAGTCCATCCTCAGGCCAGTGGGGTTTTTCTTTCTGTCTGGTGGATTTGCAGAGCTGATTTTGCCACTATGTGATCCCCTAGAGCTCCCACTCTGTGAGAAGCTTCATTTCTCCCAGCAGCCCCCATGAAATGATTTTCCACACATTTTTCCAGACTCAAATGAAAAAGAAAAGGCTAAGGGACTAATGAAAGCGTGCTCATAAACACCATTCCCTGGGAAAGACTAGTGTTTGCTATGGTTTTCAAAATAAAATTCCAGGTCCTCCAAGTACTTCTGAAGCACTGAGTTTGGCTTCACAACACCCAGAGGTTTCTTGTAAAGAACAACCTCAGCCCCCTCTTAATAAGGTGGGAAAATGAGGTGGACAGTGGATTTTATGGCATGCCTGAAACCACGAGGGACATCTCTGGGAGCAGGATTCAGAGGGCAGACCTTCCTCTATGGTACACTGTTCTTCGAAGCATGGCTCATTTGTTTCAATTAATAGAGCTTTATAAGAGCTCCCCTGCCACCCTTTTTTGGCAAGAAGTACTGCAAAGACAGTGAATTAAAAGCATCAAAGGGCATTATTTTCTTTTAGTGTTTAAAGGAGCTGTTTCCATAAAACCAGACTATGTGAAATTTGCCCAAAAGAGTAAACTTAGGAATAACATAATGGATTAGAACTGAAAAATAGATGTCATAAAAATCTCTTCTTAGACAAGCCTGACCTGACAGTTCATGTCTGGAGTGATCTTTCTGTGTAGTACCAGTCAAGTGGTTCAAACAGGCCTGGTTCCTGTCACAACATTCACTCAAGTGTTGCAGGATTAGGGGCTTCTCCAATCACGGGATGAAAATCTTTAAAAAGTGTAAAGCTAATGCATGCAGCGCACTGTCTCCCGTTTTTCTCTCTTCAAGAGCATGCAAGTAGGATTCAGTTCAAGTACCATGAGCTGTCTGAAAGCTGTCACCCAAACTTGCCTCCTCCAGTGGTGCCACCCAGACTGACTCAGCCCTTACAGAAATATTTCCAGTTTATGTGACTGGCCAGCTATTTTCACTGAGGCTCTTGTGCTTGGTCACAGTGAGTTCCTGCCCTCAGAATGCAGTTATATGTGTAATGTTTGTAAATGCATTTCAGTTTGTCTCCTATAAAGGATGACCAGCTTCAAAATCATTTTAAAACAAATCCAGAACTCAACAACTGACTCATATCCACTGTTTGCTGTGACCACATAACATATCTCCAACGTGGCAAGCACATGGCAGGATGCTGCCAGGCAAGCTGTAAATTGGACAAGGTGAAAAATGAGCTGTAATCTCCACCTCAAATGCCTCCACTGCTTGACCATTTCAAAAACTACAATTTCACAGAGTTGCAGCCCATCATCATCATCATCATCATCATTATCATCATCATCTGCATAATATATTTTGGTCAAAGCTGCAGGACTGAGTCATGCTGTCGCACTCAGTACATGTCCTGAACCTCGGCTGGCATCTCTATTTTTTTATATATAGCTGCTAGCTATATCTCAGGCAAACATTAAATAGTCCTTTATCAGAAAGAAATGTGGAGTTTTTAACTTCAACTTTAAATGACTTTTTTTAAACAATATGCTTTCATCCTGCAAGTTCAAAATTGTAAAAAAAAATTAACTACATGGTTTGTACAAAACATGAAACAACCAATTTTTTTTTTTTAAGTTTGCAAATAATAATAATGCATGTTAATTATAAACAGGAGCTTAAATATCAGTGAATGGAAAAAAAAAATCAATATTTCTACTCTAAATCAAAGTGTTGCTTACACTGTTGATAGTTGAAACTATAGTTTCATTGTTGACCTGCACCTCTCCTCTCTCCTATCAGCATCATTCCTCTTCTCATCCTGGTTTTGAGGTCAAGAACTGGATTTTGATAAGTCCCAATAGACTTTGAGGTCCATGCTTTTGCATGGGCCTCTATAGCAAGGGCTTTTTGAGTATTCATTCTGAGTTTATAAGGCCTTTTTACTAAAAGTAATGTATGGACTCTATTTAAATCAAACTTCCTGCAACCCTCCCGTACCTCAGAAGTGCTGAAGACCTCAACTTAGTTCTCTCTCTTAGCAAACATTGCTTTGAATGAAATCACTGTGTGAAGAAAAATGTCATTGCAAGGTGATAATTTGATGATGGTGATGCTGAAGTACTGCACCAAAGCAATAATCTTTGGTCAAACCATAATCACAGTGCTGAAATCCATTGGTTAATTGTGGAAACTTCATATTCAGTGTGGTCTGCTGTGCTGTTCTGAGGCATTATGAGAAATGGCCATAGGGAGGCTGACAGGAATGTGCTTATGCTGTCCTCTACATCATGTGGTGTGCACAGCACATGTTTGGAAAAATTGGGTTAACGATTAAGACCCAGTATTTGAAGATGAAGTTGTCTGAATTCTCTGTTCTCCTTATTGTGAAAAAATGAGGCACCATCTCCACTCTCAGCTCTGCAAATTGTGCCCTTTTTGCCCATGATGTCTTTCACAACAGAGGTCTGTGGTCACACCTAGAGCACCAAACTGGGTGAAATTACAGGGTGCTGCTAACATTTGCTACAGGTCCTGAACAGACTCCCTGGCTGTGCAGTGGCAGCACAGGCACCTCTCAGAAGGAGACACCAGTGGGTGGGGGAGCTGTGACGGGGATCTGTCAGCTGTAGAACATCTCTCTTGTTTTGCTCTGAGGCCTCTGCACACTGACACTGAGCTTTTTGAGGAGCCACATGAAGGGCTGTGGGTGGCCACGCTGTCCAGCTGTCCTCACTGTGTGTCACCCCACAAGCTCATTGTGTGGCTGACACCTGCAAGGCACAAGCCCTGAGCCAGAAGTGGTGGGGAAATGGCTGAAACCTGAATTCCCTGCACTCCCAGGTGCCCAGGGTGGTATGCTTGAGTTAGAACAACGTTCTGAAATCTGAAATGGTCAAACGTGCCGGTTCTTCCCACCCCAAAAGACAGGCAGGCAGCGTGCACTGTGCACCAGCTCTCAGGCAGTGCCTTGCTGTGGGGCTTAAACCCATCCACAGGCATTCCATGAAATCCTTTTTGGGTTGCTCATGCTTCCTCGTGCTCCTCCTCTGTGCTGGGACACAGAAGCACAAAGCCAGCTCATCTCTGGAAAGGCAGCACAGCGAACTGCTTGCTTGGGTGGCTGCTGAACAGCTGTTTCAGCTATGACATAACTGCGTTCAAACTTCAAAAGAGATCTATTTCTGAGCTGAAAACATAGGGATTGTTTCATAAAAGCAAGGGCGAGATGTTAGCAGGCCATGGAGTGAGTAGTGGACGCAGTGGTCCTGCAGAGCACACATAGCATCCTGCCAGCCCTATCTTCTGCTGACTTTCACTCCTTAGGGGTCCAGTCCTGCAATTTTTTCTCGAGCAACAACCTTATCCATGCCAACAGAGCCTGTTATTCCATCTGCTGGTACTCTTACTGGAATGTGTTTGCTTTGGGAGATTGTGTACTTTGCTGGTGGACTCAGAGGACAGATAAAAGCCAGTGCCCAGCTCTGCAGAGAAGTTTCTAGTGAGGTGAATGAACTCATTAGTAAAAGATTCCTTTAAAAAGTCGGGTGCTATGCAAACCCAATGTAGATTAGACTTTTTGTGGGGTAAGTGGAATTCAAGAATGACCAGATACAGCTCAACCCTGTTCCATGCTCCTTATTGCCCCTGGGAAAACTTTCAGATGCCAGCTGGGACAAGCTGAGAGTGCAAAAACCATACAGACCAGGCTTGGAGGGTGGATATCTTACAAAATGCAAAGAATGCCCAGATTTTCAGACAACTGTGAGGCAACAGGTCACACAGATGCTCTGTGAGACTGGAGCTGCATGCAAAATTCTGGCCAAAAAAAAGTGATGGAAATGTTTCTGCTGCAAAACTTGATTACTGTCTTACTGATATATGCAAGGAAAAAGGGATGGGATTATATTAAAAACTAACAAACAAACAAGCAAGCAGATTCCTGTCTGGAACTACATCATCAGTCTGCCAGACCCCAAGTTTTTCTCTTTCACTGCCATGGGAATCTTTCTGTTCCCATGAATGATGTCTGAAAGCTTCTTGCAAACAGCTCTCTGAATTATATGAACGACTTTAGATTAACTTTAAATTTAGAAGTTTAACTTATTGATGTTGGCAGCTAGGACATGGCCATAGAAGAGAGGTAGGAGGAAGAAAAGGAGGTGCTATGTTTAAAAACAAAGAAAAGTCTCCCAACTGCCAAAAGCACGGCCAGTGGAGGGATGTGGTGGTGGTTCCAGATGGTGCAATATGCTGAGTAGAGATGGATACAGTTTAAAGCAAGAATTGGGGTGCCAGTATGTATTTAACACTTAGCATGTAAAATATTTGCATTAGGAACCATGCTAGTGACTGAGAGAGCTTGAGAGAAGACTCTGATGTGAGTCATCTCAGGGCCTGCTGAAATCCTGGTGCTGGCACCACTCAGCACTCAGATTTTTAAGGGCAGAGTCACAAGCCAGGCATCCAGAGCTCTGTTACCAGATGAGCAAGTGAAGAAAACCTCACCCAACCAACACAGTCTTCAGGAATGGCACATTTCAAAAACATGCTGGGAAACTTCCTCAGCACTGAAAGCATTTGATTGGAAGTCTTACTCAGTCCATAATTGCTGTCAGGTATTGCAACTCCAAAATAAATGTAATAGTCCCCAGTTAAATCATCCTGCCTCTAGATTAAGGGTTACACTGAGCAGGTCTGTCCTGTAGACTAAATATCCTCTCATAAATGCATTCTGGCATCTGAGATTTCCGTAGGTGGGTGGCTTTGACAGAAATTCATTCTAAGTCCAGAGCCAAACACTGTGAGAAAAGCTAACCCAAACACCCATTGTCCTGTGCAAAAATAACAGAAAATTGATCATTCCCCACCCCAAAAACCACAGCGTTCCTCAAGCCTAATTCCCCAGGGCAGCCAAAGTGCTGCTCTTTAAGCCTGTGCTGCTCAAAGCCAGGTCAAAGATGCTGCTGGGAGGGGCTGTGGCTCAGCAGCAGCAGAGGTGCTGCCCCAGGGGATTTGGGTCCTTGGGGCACAGAGTGAGCAGTGAGAGCTGATGGGGACAGCAGAGCACATGGATCCCCAGCCCAGGCAAAAAGGTTGAAACCCCAGTGCGCTGCCCTGAGAGCAGCCTTTAACCTCTGCATCTCTCATTTTTCACTTTTGCTGTAGCAGTCCAAGCAGCAGCAGCGCTACAGCAGAGATATCAGCCTCAGCATTCCCACATGCTCAGGTCTGGCACCAGGGCTGCCGCAGGTCAGGCCCAGATGAGATCTGTAGCATGGCCTGTGACAGGTTATTTATCCTTTAGGCTATCAGGGATTGGTATGATATTAATTCTCCCTAAAAGTCATGTGCTTTGTGCAAGGATGGGACTTGGCTGTTGCAAAGAAATTGCTTTAGGTTACAGCAAAACTAGTAAAATAACTCCAAAATCATCCCCAAAAAATACAGTGCTGATGTACAGCAAGACTTTATTTATGTCATGTGCAATTAGATTTGTTTTCCACCTTTTGACAGGAGCATTTCAGCCCAGAGTAAAAATGAAACACACACAAGCAGCATGATGCCACAGTCAGAAACACTCCCTTCCAGGAAAGAAAGGGCTCTTACATTGTGAAAGGGAGCCTCCTGTTGTCTTCTAACTGGCATTTTCTAGCCAGCTGAAAGCTAAAATAACCCTTTCTTTATGCTTTCAATACTGTGACCTAATGGCTAAATGGATTTTTAGTACAAAGCATAATTTTCTCTTTTGGTTTTGCTCATCACTTAATGGAAAGGCACTGTAACACTCTGCTTACATCCCAAACAGTGGCTGTTCAGCAGAAGTGAAGAACATATTGTCTTCTAGCCCTGCAGTTATATTTTGTAATAATAATAATAATAATAAAAATAACAATTTTTGTTGTTGTTGTTGTTATTATTATTATTATTTCACTGCAGCTGGCTGGCTGCCTGAAGCTGCTGCAGACTCACACTGGACAGGCAGTTCCCAAAGTCCAGTGGTTGGAAGGCAACATCAGTTTTAGCTCGATACATGTTTCCCCCTCCTCACATTTTGCTGACAGGAGGGTACAGTGTCTCTGCTCCTGGACACTGAATCTTCAAAAAAATCATGAGTAGCTTAGGCATGAAGCACATTGGTGCACTGAGGTCCCAGTGAGGGAGAAGAGCAGCAGAGCCCCTGACTGGCCTGAGCTCTGCCCTGGGGTGATAACCCCCAAAGGCTGAGGAGCAGCAGCAGCAGGGTATGAATGTAAAGGGGGGAGAAGCAGAGAATTTGGGTGCTCTGTGACATCCCCAAGAGAACAGAACCCCAAACCCTAACTCAGGTACAAGGTAACAAAGGGATTCTGTAGGGACAACCTGCAGTGCAGCAGTGCAGCTCCCAGGGGCTGGCACACGGCAGGGCACGGAGCAGGGAGGTGGTGGGGACAGACTGGGGGCTTACAAGGACACGCGTCCCAGAGCATCCACACATGCTCTGCACATGCTCTTCAATTGTTTAGGGCTGTCTTCTTAATTTTCTTCAGCTGTCCCCATTGTAGCAGAAGCCTCCTTGCTCTGAAGGGGTAACTGAATGCTGGAAGTGCAACACCACTGAAAGGGGGGATAGAGACCCACATTTTCCTTGGAAAATTCAACTAACACATCTGGAAAAGGAAGCTGCTTATTGCATGTGTTTCATTATGGAAAGAAAATGCCTTTCAAAAACTAAAATCAAGAAACGGGTGGAAAGGTAATTCCTGGAAGTTAACTGAGTCTGTATCTTCCATTACTGTTCCCTATAAAGAAATGTTCCTGTTTCTTTTCTCTGGTAATCACGGGTTTCATGCCAGCTTCAGCATATGGCTGTAGACTTCTTCAGGCAGACTGATGGCTCAGCTGAAACTGAGTTTATGGGCACAACCCTCCCCTGACCAAGGCTCACCCCCTCAGAGAGATCCAGCTCCGCAGTTCCCAGGGAAGTACAAGGATGGGAAGCACCAAAATAACCTGTGAGGATCTCCATAGGAAGGATAAGCCATCTGTACCTAAACCCACAGAATTTATATGCTTTCACCCACTTTCTGTGGACAGTGATGGCACACCAACTTGATTCTTAAAACTGGGCTGAGCACCTTGGGGAAAGGTCAGCATCCCAAAGCTCATCACAGGATGCTGAAATTAAACCCAGCTGAAATTAAACCTTCACTGTTGTCAAGTGAAGCTATTTTCTCCCCTGCAGCTGAAGAGCCCAAGGCAGCAAACACCCTGGGACAGGTCTGCTCGTTTGCCCAAAGCCAGGGCTCTGCTTCAGCTTCTCTCTTTATCCAGCACTGAAACCAGCAGCTGTGAAGTAAGACTGCTTCCTTTTCTTAATTTTAATTAATAAGAAGGAAGTAAAACAATTCATTGTTCTGGGGAGAGTATCCCTAGAGTCTAACTACTGAAAAATCAAACAGCATTTGGAAAGCAAGACAATAAGGCTAGCTTGAACTCACAGAGCATTAGAATTGCCCTGGCAGGAGCACAAGTGATTCCCTGATAGATGAAATAACAATGCTGCAATTACATGAAACAATATGTAAACTGAAAATTCAGTGCCACCCTGCTATTTGTACACCCTGTGTTCCACTGTCATCTTGTTATTGTTAGCCCTTTAAGTATTGTGTCTCTCAGGCTTTTAAATACCTCATTAGCATTATTTGCCAGCAATCTTTTTGTCTTAAAGAATATTTTATACCACCAGGACTCTAATTAAGCAAATTTTTAATATAAGAAATTCAGTCTTCAGTGATATTTCCATACTCTTGATGGTTAAAGTGGGAATGTCATAGAGAAGCACCTGATACCAACAAAAAAATTACACCTGGAAACCTGATGTAAGGTGAGAAGTATACAAAAATCAATTCTTCCCTGTGGGCAATAGTTTATGGAAAATTTGTAAAGGATGATGAAGGTGAAGCAGGTTCACTTCTGTACTGCCACCTACGAAGCACACAGAGATGCTCTAAGAATTTAATCTCCTCTGGATCATAAAACTATTTTTAACCCCTGAGAAAGAAATAAGTTTACTTGTTTTGATTGATGTCTTTCGGGGCACTAAAAAAAAAACCAACTTGGATACGATCTCATTCCCTGGCAGCAGAGGAACATCCTGGCAGAGGGCAGGAGCCCGCAGCCTCCTGGCTCCTGCCTCATTCCCTTCAAATCTCCTTGAAGAACTCCTACTGCCATAGTGCCATCTAGAGACAGTTACAGAAAGCAAAGAGGGTTTGCTTTGAAACCTTTCTGTGTTGTTTGAGGGTTTGTGGGGTCGTATCCCAGCAATGATTATTGCTTGTTATTCCAGCAGCCCTTAATTATAACTTCGGGCTCCAACGCCAAGCCCCAGGAGCAAAGGCTTCTGCTGGGTTCAGCACAAGCCAGGATTTCTCTTGTCCCACTTCCCCAGGAGGAGAATTTCATCATGATTAGTAACATAAAAGTACTAACAGAGCATCCAGCACAGCAAACAGCTCTGGACACTTGTGTGTCTCCAGTGGTGCCTGGACCACCAAATTAACATTACGCAGTTGGAATTACTCCTGTCTCTTTCTTAAAAGCTAGTGTAGTTAAAGAGAGAGAACTCCAACACTTGTTCTGGTATTTCAGCATCCTCGTGTCCCTGTGACAACCTGAATAAAAGCAAGAATCTGTGGTTCTATGAGTCCAAGTACCTTGAAGGAGTGAAAAAGAGGGTTTCACAGAAGTGCAAATTTAAAATTTCGTCTCATAGGAGGGAAAAATAGCATACTGACATTTAAAGCCGTGGACTGGTAGGGAAGACACAGGTTTAAATCCAGATTTCCAGCTGTATCACAGACACTGCTGGATCTGGTATGTACAGAAAACTGACTCCTTCACTCTCTCCTTATCTCTTTTATTTTATTTCTCTCTTCCCAGATCTCTGTGTGGCTGCTTGTTACCTCAGCCATGGCTTTCACTTGTCATAAAAGCAATGAATAACATTAATAAAAAAATATTCCAAGTGTCTCTCCACATAAGAATTATTTAAAGATGTTTTCTTATCCTCCCTGGAGAATAGATTTACAGACAAATTTAAGCTACTAAATCAAAGGCAAATTATTAAAATGTTGTAAAGCTAAGGACAGAGAAATTACAGAACATAAAAATGATTATCATCTTGCTAGCACTGAGAAACCTCTTCTTAATCATAAGGCAAGTGGCCTCTGATGGCAAAATATCTATATTCCACGGCAGCTGGATGTCCCCAGGAGAAAGCTGGATTAATCAGAAGGCAATGAAATACAGACCTCGCTCAATGGCTGCCTGAGAGCAAAATATGCATCTTTTGTATATCGCTAAAGGATTTCTCATTACTCGTGGTAATAAATTTCCTTGTAGTCAGAGTTTGAATGGGAAACGTCTTTTTGGTCACTTGGAAAGAAGAGGCAGTAACATCATGATCAAAATCCCACTGGTGGCCTGGTTTTGCATGGGAAGAGGAAGAACTGTTCTAGCACCAGTGTCTTACATAAAGAATTCCACAACTAAGCAAAGTGTGGTTAAAAACTACTGTCTAAACAGAGGGTCTGGTCTGTTTCTTAGACAGAAGTGAGAGTTATTGACCTCCATGTTTATGTGCATTGACCTTGTTCCAAAATCCACACTGCAAATTTCACAAAAGTAAGAAATCGACCAAATAATACTTCCCCATGTGCAGACAGGTGATCCTCAGAGAAGAATTCCTAAGTAGCAGCAAGCTACAGAGCATATGCTGCTGTTGAATCTACCCTAAACTGAAGAGTAGCTGGAGACCCTGAAGGAGAATCTGGAGCATGACCCAGAGATGGGTTAGAGTGAGTGATGGGGCACAGAGATATAGATGTTGTTAATCCTGATTAATTCCTCCTCCTGGGGAAGTGGGACAAGAGAAATCCTGGCTTGTGCTGAACCCAACAGAAACCTTTGCACTGGGCTCCTGGGGCTTGGTGCTGGAGCCCTGCCTTGACACAGGGACTTCCTGCATTGAACCCTGCACGTTAGGAAGAAGTTTTTTACAACAAGAGTGGTGGCACACTGGCACAAATTGCCCAGAGAGGTGTTGGATGCCCTGTCCCAGTGAACATTCAAGGCCAGGGCTTTGAGCCACCAGACCCAGCTGAAGATGTTCCTATTCACTGCAGGGGCCTTGGATGAGACGACCTTTAGATCTGATCCGAACCATTCTATGACTCTGTGCTATTTGTGAGTCCTACAAGAGGAGGGTATGAATAAAACAAGCACAATGTGCTTGCCCATAAAATCCTCAGGGGTGAAGAGCCCAGGGTTGAAGATGAGGGACCTGGAGGGAGTGAAAGCACGGCAGAGTCAGAGGGGGACTGTCACCATCCTCTCCCCTGGTGGTCTGAGCCCTGGCAAAGGCTGTCACACTGTCCCTGGTGCCGGGGCCCACAGCACTGCTGTCACAGCTACTGCAGGCAAGGACCTGCTGCAGCCATCAGGAAGGCTCTGCCTCACCTCCTCCCCAGCTCCCCTCGGGAAACATCCCCACAGCACTACTGGCGTTCAGATCCACAAAGAGGAGTGTGATAAGGAATAAATTCCTGCCACGTAATTTCTCCAGCACAAGGAACTAATGCAGGCCACGGATCTGACACTCTGGCTCTCGTGCTGGAGAAGTGAGCAGAGAGCTGTGCTTTAACATTAGCTCCTACGTATAATTTCCTGTAATTGTAAAGGGCTTTAGAGGTACTTGTGAACTTGGGTGGATGGCTCCTAACGAAGTTGATGAATAACCCAGGACGGACTCAGCTCCTAAACAGACCCAGCACTGAAGGAGGGAATGTAGAGAAAGGTTTTGCCTTCCATTAGCAACACTATCCAAACAACTGACCCTCTCCCTGAGAGATTAGTTCACAGCAGGTGAGCTATAATCTGCTCTGATCGGCAGGCAAGGAAAGCATTCATTCCAGCTGCATTACAGCCAGAGCTTTTCTTCTCCTTTATTTTTCACACATTGTGAGCTCCCAATGAAGGATTCCAGCTAGCAGATCAAACAAACATTTTGCCACTTATTTGCAGAAATGGTTCTGGTCCCAAATTGGGATGGTAACGAGCTGAAGACTAACTGGTGGATAACTTTTTCCCAGCATGGCCATCAGCACTTTCTCATCAGGAAAACTGTGATTTTATAGGGATGAGGTCTTGATCATCTTGGGAATTTGTGGTCAATTTATGATACTATAGATAAACTACCAAAAATTATTATATGGAAATTATATTGTATTACCCCTCATCTGAGATATTCAGTTGCCAACTGGAGAATATTTTCAGAAAACAATCATGCAATTTCTGGCTTTTTGGTCCAGAGGCTCATGGGAAACATGCAAGACACAATTAAAAGATAAGGTTAAATTCCCAGGTCTGCTGCATATTAGAGTTCATAGACTCACTTGTTACTACAGCACATGTATTTCCTTAAAACCAGCAATGCCTTCATCATCCCACAGCCACAGTAACCATCCGTCCCTTTGCTCTTCTCTTTCTCTCTCTCTTTGACCAACAATCTCTCCTCGCTCAGGCCATTGCTTTTTCTCCACAGACATCAATCAAACTTTTCCCCTCCACCAATCTGAATAACCAACAAAATCCAGTTACATTCTGAGGGATTGTTCTCAGCTAAGACCCAGTTAGAAGATGGTAAATTTGTTTGTTTGTTTGTTTGTTTGGGTTTTTTTGAGTGAAAAACACCGTGTGTGTTTGGGTGCTTACTTGTTTGGGCTTCAGGGTTTGTTTTATTTTTCTCTCCCACCTACACCTGCAGGTGTGGTGACAGGCATTAACTCTGCCTACACAAATGTCTTTGCTCTCAGTCCTGGTCACTGCAGCAGGGGGGGATGTTCACCAGGAGTGGTGCCAACCGCTGGCCCCAGAAGTTTCGGCACAGCTTGTGATCCACTGGGGTTCCTGTTTCCCAGGCTGGAGTCAAAGAGACATCTCGTGGCCACGGCTTATACTGCAAAGGAGTTATTTTGTGCATGGAGCATCCCTTGCATGCAGAGGGCCAAGAACTGCCTGTGATGTCCAACACTATGAATCCATTGGGCCAAACAGTAGAGGATGCCAAAATATCCTGCACCTGATTCAGCCTCCAGCCATTCTCTCTGGGTGCCTTCAGAGCACGAGGAGATTTGAAGTTCAGGCATATTCTGTCTCTGTGCTTTTTTGTTCAGATTTGTAAGTACATAAAAAAGAAACAGCTTGGCAGGGGACGGCAGAGAACTGAGTCACTGGGAGAAACCAGAAAGGGAGCAGCTGCTCACTCCCAGAACAGCACTCAGAACCACCAGGTGAAGGTTTTGATAGTCATGCTGAAGCAGGAGGAGGAGGAGGAGGAGGAGGAGGAGATTCTTCTTGGGCAGTAGAGGATCCAAGGGAGCCTCTTTGCTGAAGGAGGCTGGGAATGTATAAAGTCCACTGGGGTTAAAGGAAAAATTGCACATCAGGAAACATCAGGAAAACAGAGCTCCACTGCAGACAAGTAGCAAAAAAGGCATAGCAGTGCTGGAAATCCTCTGTGCTGCAGTTCTGGGGAAGCAGTCAGGAGTGCAGCATCCTTCCTCCAAGGCATCTGTCACGGCTGCCACAGGAATCCTCCACACGGTGCAGGGCAGGCCCAGGTGTGACCCAGCACTGTGGGTTTTACTCTCACAGCTACAGCTCCAGAGAAAACTGGGAGTATCCTAGGAGCATGGAGCAGTGCCAGTTTGATCCTGACTCCCTGTCTTTGAGAGCGACGTGGAAGGTGGGAGCACATTAGCAGTCGGGAGCTCAGCTCTCAGTTTAATGGGGGTAAGGTCAGTCTCGGCCTTACAAACAAATGGGGGGTTTTGGGTGAACTGGGAGAAGAGTTGCTCAAGGGAAACACTCCTGTGCCATCCCTGCCCACCCCAAAAACATTGCGTAGTCTTGGCTTGCTGTGAAGCATGCCCTCCTGCTCTCTTGCCGGCCTGGACCTTACCCTGAAGTCCCCACCTCCGGGCAGGGGAGGACAGGAGGGTGAAGCTGAGGTCTGGGTGTACCTTGACATCCCCTTCTGTGTGAGGTGAAATAACCCAAAAATACATTCACTTTCCAGGGTTGGAAGACCTGGCCTACCACCCAGAGCCTCTGGACTTTTACAAGGATTTGTTCTTTGACCTTGTCCAAGCTGCTCATCCCTTCCTTTAAGGAGTGACAAGGCTGCCCCTGACAAAGAGAAACAGGCATGAATGCTGCATGACTGGTGTCCCAGGATTTGAGAAATAACCAGCTCAGACCCACAGCTAGCCAGGAAAAGGGTTTAAATTAATCTTTGTTGGCTCCTGCTAAATGCTTCCTTCATGATTAACACCAGAGGTGATGTTGATAGCAGGATTCATTGTCAAAATAGCCTATAAAACAATTCCATAAAACCGTGTAAATCTCGTGTTGATCTTACTTTTTACAAGGAGTCTTAAAGCCATATATCCCAGCACTATTTACAAGGTTGTTGCAGGTGTGGGACCAGCCTTAGAAATATAGCTGCTACTTAAACTGTGTATTTTATGAGCCTGGGGAAACATCCGTTTGAACTGTAAAAGGAGCTTTCCAGCCCTCTTGCTTCTTTGTGCAGAGACCAAGCCATTGCCCATCAGACTTCAGCACCCCCTGAGCCACAACCAAGGTGCAGGGACAGGATTCCTTTATCAACAAACCTGAGCGAAGTTTTCCAGGACGTTGACCTTTGCCTTCAGGAGGAGCTGGTCTCCCCAAGCCCAGGGGTCACTGTAAACGACTGAGCACCCTAAAACCACTTGCCACTCGCAGCCCCTGTGGGGATGTTTTGCTCTGGGCTGCTGTCATTCCTGTGGCAAAGCTCACAGGCTATTTACCACTGCTCTGGAGCACAAAGAAACAGGTGGAAATGGGGAGCATGAGTAGCCCAATCACGTGAATCAGATGAAGGAAGGCATTTAAGTAGGCAATATATACCATAATTACATAATAGCTACTTAATAGACATTAGTGGGTGTCTCTTGGGAATAAAGGAAAAGCAAAGAGACATTTTTCCCCATGAGTTAAAAATTATCAGGATTTTAACCCCATATAAACACTCAAGATGACATCACCTCCTCCACATCCTCTGAGCTCTCCTTTCAGCTCCCAGTGAAACAATCCTGAGACTCCTCAAACTACTGCCCTCATCCCACAGTGACCATGGAATACAGGATTGATTAGGTCCCAAACTATCACATACCTCTGCTTTTCAGGGTATGTGGACAACCAGCTGCCACACTGCAGCCACAGAACTCTGTTCTGTGCAGCCGGATACATGGGCTCCACATTCATTACACTGGGAGGAAAAGGATTGCACTTGAGTTTGAAGTTCAGGGGCTCTGGGTTTTAGCGAGGATTTATACTCTGACCTTGGCCAAGCTGCTTATTCTTTCCTCTAAGGGCTGACAAGGCTCCTCCATCTACACACAACATGGAGAAATATCAGAGAGCTGCAATGCAGTGCCAACATTGCCACATGGGGCCATGTGAAATCCTCTGCCCTGCTGCCCTCACCTTCATCCTCCTCATCAGCTGCCTGGCCTCACCTTCCCAGTGGATGTGTCTCAGTGCCCTCTTATCTCCTGCTCATATCTTCTGTGTAAGACCAAATATTGACACTGTTCAGGAATGGCCCTTGGCTGTGAGCACATCTCCTAACCTTCAAGATAGCCCTTGACCTCTACCCTGAGCCCTGAAACACAGAGAATAAATGCAGGAAAGAGTCACAGTGATAAAAGCTGCTTTACAGCAGTTGGAGGTATAAACCCAGCTCATGATGTCTGCTTTGTAACAACTCATTTTGGGGAGTCTCAGTGGCACTGAGTGACAGGCATTTGGATAGTGTTGTAGCATCATCCTCTGCTGAAACGAGCTTTTCTCTAGCCCTGCCAAACCTCCAATTCATGATGTCCCTTGAATTTAACATAAAAAAGAGAAAAATTTTCCCTATTTCTCTAAAACAGGCCTTCTAAAAGAGTGTTTAAATCCCGAATTTTACAGTATCCTTTATAATGTGCAGAGGCTGTTCCATGGGATGACTGAATAAACACCACAGTGGAGGGGCCAGGATCATCTGTAGGTTATGAGCTTGTACAACACTCAACACATTGAATCTCCTTCCAATCAGGGGCTGTTAAGATGCTACTGTAATAATATAACATTATATAAAATGCTTTATATATTTAATCTACTAGTTAGCCATGACAATAACAAGTAACTTTATAGTTGAATGCATGAAACCTCATTATCTGAATCCAATTTTTATGTGGCTTCCCACAGACTTTATCAAGTGCTGGGTTCATTTAACAACCCTCCCTTCAGCCAGAGCAGTGATGTGGGATTCTTCCCTGTTCCTTGTTTATTTATTTCCACAAAACACTAAGGGTTGTAGTAGGACCCTACTCCACACACACACCCGGCTGAAACCTGCCTGGTTTGAGTGATTAGGCAGGGACTGATAGACCAATGAGGGCAGAACAATCACACAGCTCCCCATTTCCTTTGGAAACTAGGCTAAAAATAGGGGACAGGCATTAGAAAATGAGACAGGAAGGCAGGAATGGATCTATCAATAGCTCCTGCCCTGCTTCCTGCTCATGTTTCTCAGCAGATGTCAGGTAACCTTTAGAAACTCCCTAAAGCAGCAGTCATTTATCAAACATTTCTTAAATTGAGATAAAGGGAATTTGGATCCTGTAAAATTATGGGCCTCCCAGAAGGAAAAAAAAAATTTACAAACATAAGAAAAAAAAACCAAAAAAACCCCTTCTCAGTGCATGTATTGCATCTCACAGAAAGTTTCTGTTTCTAGTACAGCCAGAGACCACTGTGGACTTTGTACTCCATCTGTAGCTAAATGACAATATTGCACCAATCTGTCTCCCCATCCCCTTGGTGCTCCCACTGCTCTGACTGCAATCCTCAGCAGAGCAGGAGATTAAACAGAACTTTAGCAGGAGGGTCCTCCCAGGAGCTGAAATGCTCAAACTCCAGGTCAGAGGAATTTTCTGCCACTGTACTACTGGCAGTGGGTGGGAGAGCAGAGCGCAGGTTCTAGCTGGGTGTGTCAGAGGGGAGGAGAGGATTTTCCATCAGAGCCATGGACCAGCCCATCCTGCAGCAGCAGGAGCCGGTGATGGTGAGTGTTGCTCACTAGATGGCGAGGGACGCCTTCCTCCCTGCAAAGCTCCTCCAGCAGCAAGGAGGGATGGAGGAAAGGGCTTGGATCACTGAGGGGAGACGTAGAGGAGACATCTGGAGCCTGCTAAAGCCACAGGAGAAGGAAGGATGGGTTATTAAGGTTGAGGAGGTGGTACAGATCTCCTTGAAGAGATGGTGTCATGTATTTGAGAGTCTCCCTCTTCTCTTGATTCAAAACAAACCTGTAGGCAAGGCCACAGCTACCAAAGCTGTGTGTCACCTCCACAGCACCATTCCTCTGCTGTCCCAGGGGTGTTCAGCAGGGACAGAAGTATATCTGAGCCAGATTTAATCTTTCCACAGAGGCTGTGCTTGTTTAACCTGAAAAAAACCTCATGATTTGCCAGGCTGGGAGACCTGGCAGCCCCAGGTACCTTCAGTCTCTCAACCACAACCAAGGAAGCACAAGAAAGGACAATTTTCTATCTAGGCTGCTATAAGCAAACTTGTCACTCTCAAACAAACAAAACAAAACAAAAAACCAATCAACCAAACCAAAAATCCCCAAAAAACCCCCCACACAAATTACAAACACTCAAGTGAGACAAAGCTGTGAGCCAAGCAAGACTGTTTTGAGCATTCATCTGCACTAGTGAGTCATAAACCAACACAACAGCTATGGCAGTGAGTTAGAGAAGAGTAATTTCAGCCACGTTTTTGCAGCAGCTGGTTCCCAGGAATGTCCTGTTCTTGCACACCATCAGTGTTTATAAGGAAAATTCTGCACCATTTCAGCAATAATCTCCTACACAGCCTCAGCTATTTGCAAACAGCTCCTTCTGAATGATGCTGGCAACTTCATCCCACATGTGCTCAACTTTGCACCTTGTCTGTCTGCCCAGCCCAGTGTGAACCTGTGGCTGAAGCTGCAGGCAGGACCAGAGGGGGTTTGTGTTCCCCCAGCTGCTCCAGTGTGAGTGTGGTGGGCAAGGTGCACAAATGCCAGCTCGAGCATCCAAAATGTCCCTTTACACAGTGGAGCATCCCCTATCCCTCCCTGTGAGATGCCCTCATGAAAATGAAAGGTCATCTGCATTAACCTCCAGGCAACAGCACCAGTCACTTCTCACCTGAATTTACAAATTGTGGGATAACACACACATGTAGTGATGTGTTGATATATGTCCAGACATGAATATATAAAGCAGCAAGTAGATTTTTGAACATTGTTCATGGCTCTTGGAAATAAAATCAGTCCTGAGGGAAGTGTTTAGCAGCCTGAGGTTTTCACTGCTTCCTCCAGCCCCAGATTCGTTATCCCCATGCTATATTTTTTGCAGAATAATGCAAATGTATTTCTGTTCAGAAAGCCAAGGCTGTTCCTGCCCAGCTTGTCAGGATATGAAAACACCTGGAAGGTGGTACTGACATTTTTCCTGAAGCTCTTTTCTATTTAACAGACGCAAAGTCACGTTGCTGAGAGACCCCTTAGTAACAGGAAGCAGTTGTCCAGTTTAAAGAACCAGCTAGAAAGCAAACAGCTTTGCCTCCTTTTTAAAGCCCCTCAGGACAATATTTACTTTTCTAAAATATCATTGTGCCATGGCTCTGGGACTTTGCTTGACAAACTTGGGGGTCTCTGAGCAGTTCAAAGTGGGCTTGACCTATAGCTGAGCATGGAAAACAGGAACTGCATATAAATAACTAAATTACAGAGAGATCAATTCTCAGTCAACTCATTAGCAATGCCCGGCGTCTTTAAGTGATAACTCCACTCTCTAAGACCTTTACGTAATTACTTGCACAAGGCACATTTTACCCTTTGGTTCGCAAGTTTCATAAATGAAGGTTAAGTTTACTTAACCACCCAGGATTTACCAGCCATGTTAAAGCATAAAATGCATGTGCTGCCAGGTGTCTCTGCAGAAACTGCCTTGTTGATTCAGAGACTCCAAGGTTAAATGATGGCTCCTGAGTCCAAGTTAGTTTCCCGTTGGGGAACGGGAGGATCTGCACTGTAACATTGTACCACAGTTCAGACAGGGTTGATTTAACGAGGCTTTGGAGTTAAGATAGCAGTGATTGTGAAAGCCTGAATGAAAATTAGGGGTTTTGCTGTACAGCACACCCATAGCAGGAATCTTAAGTGTGTCTCACTTCAGTTTGTTACAGAAAGGAAACTACATTTTTTTCCCTAGACAGATAACTGTTTCTAACTTCTATCTTTCAATCTGCGCTATTTGCACACTTGCACATCTGTAGGATCCAGATTTAAACAGCCTTCATATTTCTTACTCATGGTTCCTACACGGGAGTGGGGGGCCGGATTTACAGCTGATGTGAATCGGCACAGTCCTATTAATGTTTTTGGCAAGTCACTCTGGCCAAAGTTAGATTGGGTGGTTTAAGGGTGGTGGGTTTGTACCTCTATGTTTGATTGATTCTTTCATGACAGCATTTTGGATGTTCTGTTTTTTCAGCTTTTCCACAGATTCAAGTTTTTCAGACATCATTAGCCCACCCAGTGGCTTGGTGAAGTGTGTCCAGGAAAACCAGGAGAAATGGGGTCAGAGAGATGTGAAGCCATTGGTGCCCAGAGCCAAGGGGCAGCAATCCCACATCACTCACATCTAAACAGAAGTGTAGCATCTCTCTACCACTGATCAGCCACAAAGGAAACTTGAAAACAGTGGGTGGAACTTCCAGCACAGCTAATGGTGGCAGGTTAGAACTTCCACCCTCTATGGTTCTGGGTGCTTCTTTCCTGCTCTTCTCAAGGGACTGTTGGTGCAGCTGTCGTGCTCTGGAGGTTGCACTGTGTGCAAGAGGAGGTAGCATCTTTTATTAGAACACACTGGGTTGGAAAAAGCAGGTTAAGCTTTAAAGCACATGAGCCTTTCTTCAGGTTTTGCCTAATTAAACCCCTCCGTCCCTTGCAAATGTGAGTGCGATTTTAAGGACAGGAGAGAAGTGGTGCAAAGATTTGGTAAAGGGCTCAGCACAATGGGCTATAGCCTATTGCATTAACTAACCACTAGTCCTGGGGAAATAGCTCAGGCTCTGATCTGACATTTTATCAGCTAAGAGCTCTGGCTAACAGATCCTACTCTGAATTACTCTCTCAAAGCCTTATCAAAAGGAAATGGAGCCTTTTGAAATCGCTGGCATCTCTGGAAGATTGGTTTATCAAATTTCCCCTGGTTCAAGCAGAAAACCTGTGTTTTCCTCTGCTCTTTAACCTCTTATTTAAAATGCCATTTTACTTTGAACTGTCAAAAGAGGCAGCGAGGGAAGCAGCAAGCTCACCATCAGGAGGAGGTGAAAGCTGAAACTTTACCCGTCCTCAGTGAGTTTATCCACATATCAATGGCACGCTCTACCAATGTGTTTATTTTTATGACTAGAGCATATCCCTTAACCTCAGGGATCCGAACATTTCCCTGGAATGTACAGACGTTTCATATCATTTATTTCCCAGCGGCCCTTCCCCACACATGCATACATAAACACACATGCTTCTATCCACATTCTCTTGATCACACTGCTGTACACAACCAGACAGCAGCTTAGCACAAGCACACAGGCACCCCCATCCATGCCACCATGCCTGTCTATAGCAGGAAATGAAAATGCACGCATTCCTGTACTTAGATGTACGTATCTCTAAGATATAGATGAACATGAATGTCTATGGCTTGTGTGTGCATCTATTTATACAAGACACACATGTGAAAATGCACAGATGTGGAAAACCAGGATGGCAAAGGGCACCAGCACATGCCACTGATTCCCATGGCTGCTTAGGACCTTGCTGTGTGGTTTCTACAGCTTAGGGAAGGCATCTGGGTGGGATCCAAAGAACTTCCATTAGCCAAACATTTGGATTTCACTTACCCGTGTCTTTGTATCTATTTTAAGGGGGAAACTTCTGCCTGGAGCTAATAACCAAAATGATGGAGCAGATTCCCTCTCAGAAGCCCTACAGCAATTAGGATTCTGTGAAGCTGCTGCAGCTTTGCTCTCTTACAGCTCTGTCCCCTTGCCATATTGACTCAGGCTCTAATGAGATGTTACCAAGCACTGAGGTTGCATTCAAGCTCTCATATAAGCAGCCAGCTGAGGATTGGACTCCTTTATCAGTTTGTGCTGCTTACCGTGGGCCAAGGTCTTCAGCTGGTGTAAATCAGCCCAGCTCCACCGAGGCCATGAAAAATGAGGTGCATAAGTTAAGCATCTGTCTCAATGGCTGATGTTTATCTTTGCTCCCATGGCCTCAATTGCACTTAAGATGAACATAAACCCATGAAAACAGTTTAATGGGACATGGGCTTTCTGCTGATCATCTGCATGCAACTGAATTTTACTCCATTTGATTGCTAGACCGAGTTCAACAGATATGCATGTTACAAATAATTTGTCATGCTCTGAGGCGCGTTCCACCCCAGGCCACAAAATGTTCACAGTAATTGAAATATACAGCCAAATTCCAAGCTAGCATAAATCTCTGCTGATGTCAAGCCATATGGAAATCCATATGATTTGAGTGCTTAAAAAAACCCTAACAGCCAACCATGCCTTCTAGTGAGAGAACTTACGCAGCTCAATCTGATTATTCTATCACAAAGAAGACTAAGAGGTGGCTTCACTACCATGTCCAAGTACAGATGGAAAAAGGAAATACCCAGTATGGAATGGTTCTTTACTCCAGCTGAGAAATGTCACACAAGATTCATTGCATGAAAATAAATGCAAGAAAATTTGAATGCATGGTAAAGCATAGATTTTTTTTTTTAAACATTAAATCACTGATCAAAGGATAAAGTGGATTTCTACCATTAAAAGTCTTTACACTGAGGTTTTCTTCACAAAATTCTTTCTTCTAGGGTATCTTGATGGGTTCAATATAACAGTAATGACATTACCTGTTGAACTCAATGTTTTCTAAGAGGCTGTGACTAGTTATAAGAAGCCAGTGAATTAAGGTTGAGAAAAGCCACTCTGCTATCAATAGGACAAAATTTACTACACATTGATTTATCTTCCACTTGAAAATACTTATGGGACTGCTAAGTAAAAAATTAGAGCAGAAAGCACTGAACTTGATAAAACACAGAGCTGAATGGACAGACTAATGATCCCTTCTCTTCACAATTATTTATTTACTTCAAAGCCCAGTCGGTTATGCCTAAAATCAGAACATTTTTAGAGCTGTGAAATTAAATTCTTCCAGTTATAACAGGGTAAAAGAAAAAGAAAAAAAAAAAAAAAAAGATGAGCCCTCTCAAACATGAAAGAAGAAATATTATTGATCATTGGGGAAGAAATCTGTAGCTTGCTAAATTTTCATTCTTCTGCAGCATAATCAATGGTTTTCAAAGGATCCCAACTGCCAAGTGCTGTGGTTGCTCCAAGTTTCAGTATTTAGCCTAAGAAAAGCCAAGGTGCCAAGCTGATTTTTTTAAAAAGTTTTTTTAAAAAGTCTTTGCACCATCTGTTCTCTAGCAGTGGTGCATTCCTCAGGCTGAGATGTCATCAGCTTCTCATTATCATTTTTAATGATTCTTCGAAGTCAATCAAAATCAGAGACAGAAGAACAGATTTGGAGTGTTTGTTCTGTGTTTGCACACTACATTGTGCCCAAAGTACTTATGGTTTTTTGGTTATTTCCATCCATGGCTCTTTGGCAGCAGAGCTTGGAGTCAGAACCCTAGCTTGTCAAACAGATGATGATTATGTATTATATATAATCACAATGAAAAGGAGATTTGAAATGAAAATCTAAAACTGGAATGGGAGTGAAACCAACTCTCTCCAGGCAGCTTTCTAATTTCAGTCATTGGTTCAAATCCTTCCCAGAAGCCACAAGGCAATGCAGGATCCCTAAATCTCCTGAAAACTGGTCCCATGCTGCCACTAAAATTAGTGAGACATTTTACTGCACCTCTGCTGGAAGCCTGGGAAGGTTTTAACCACTCTGGGGTGCACACACCCCCTTTGCAGTAGGTTACAAGGGGCTAATTAGTCCAAAGAAGAACCAGGACAGCCAGGGGCTGTCAGGACCAGGAGGGCACATCTGCCAACTGTGCTTTCACCGGTGGCAATGCCCACAAAGGAAGAAAAGGTTGAGGAAATCCATGCTCTGAGATGCAGAAATAAAAGTCATTTCCCTGAGAAAGAGCAGCAAAGCCCGGAAGTCCAGATCTCCCTAACACATTCCTGCCCTCCCTGGGGCTCTGCACAGCTCCCAGCTGGGTCAGTAACTGATTTGTCCAGCCACAGTGCTCAGATGGGATTTAGGAAACAAACCAGCAGAGACTTGGATTAAGCAGCCAGTGCAGAGGTGCAGGGAATTTCCCTGGGGTTAGCAATTGCCTAAGGGATTGGCAATTCCATGTCAGATAAAGCTCAGGAGCAATGCTGCTAGGGCTGAAGGAAGGCAGGAGCCAAATTCCAACGAGAGGAAGTGCCACCACCCTAGAAAAAGGCCCTGTCCCTGAGGACATTTCTGTGATATGCACTGGCCCCTAGCAGCGATTAATGGTGTTGGGTAGAGCCATGAGATGGGAACTAGGTTTCTGATGTCCAAATCACACTCCAGCCCAATCTGATGCGCCCTCTCTGATCTGATGATCAGTAAGTCAAGACCAAGGGCAACTGAACGGTGTCAGGTCTCTGCTTTTCAACAGGCTCACTAACCTGCAACGTAATAAATGATGCTTAAATGGCTAAAGCAAAAATTCAGGCTCGGGTGAAGCTATATCATTCTGGAATCATAATGATGCCATTGTAATATGCCCACTACATCTTCTTGCCTCCATAGACGTTCCCCACTCTCACAGAGCAAACCTTGAGCCTCTCCAGACAAAGCTGAGCCTCTGCACCCCGGGCTGAATGCAAGCAAATGTTCTTAAATTCTGGCTGCTCTGTGGCCCTGGGTGTTCTACCCTTAAAAAGGGGGTGGAGCAGCAAGGAGAGGCAATTAACACTGAATAGATAAGCACATTTCCCTCAAGGTCAAAGCATCCATTTCTTCACTACATGGTGCTAGAAAAAGAAACAGATAGAAATCTACAGAGCTGAGATTGATGGTTTGCACTTGGCACAGACATCTCCAGACAGCTAGGTGACAACAGTTTGTAGGACAAATCAGACTTCCTGATCCTGCTCTTTAAGCCCTTTATTGGCTGGAAGGTGTCAATCCAACAAGTGGCCCATCAGATAGATAAGCATGGGATATTTACTCTGTGTGGCTGAACTGAGCCCCTTGGGGATCATTACCTGGCTGAATAGAACCCAAATTGTTTGTGAAGCTACAGGAAAGGTGCTGCACAAACTCCCTCATAAACCCACCCCTGTAAGACAGAAAATTCAAAGGCTGGAACAACTCTTCCCTCTCCCATCACCAGTTTGTTTCTGATTATTTTGCACACAGATCACAGGGAGAAAAAAAAGTATCTAATTTCACTAGGGAGGGAGAAGAGAAACACACTTGATGGTACTTTAAAGAAACATATTTTCTTTCCTTTCAAAAACAACAGTCCAAATAAGTTAATAGGCTTGGCCTGATGAGTATGAGTCATTCTCAGTACAAACTAACCACAAAAAAATCTGGTTTTAAATTTAGAGGAGAAGGCAGGAAAAAAGTTTATAACATAATTAATGCATTTTTAAAATTAGGCAATATTACCTTGAGTGGAAGACAACTATAAGTTTCCAATATCAGAGATCAAAATGCAACCCCTGAGTCATGACCCAGCAATAGACTTCTTTAGTGACCAAATGATTAGAGTTTGAGATCAAAATATTACACTGTGTAATTATTACAGAAAGTAAACACTCTGTGTGTGCTTTTACAGCTTTCTACTCCATGAACATTAATAGTTTTATTCTGTTCATTTGCAAGGATAATAATTTGAGAAAAATCTCCCTTACTCTTTTCCCAAATCATTTTTTTTGAAAGCTGTGAGCAGTTGATGTGCCTGTGTCACACATCTATTTATTATTTATTATTTATGTCACACATCTACTCTATTTATCTGTATTTGACAGATACCTTCCCCGAAGCACATGCTGATTTTCTGTGGACGTGCACGTGTTTCCTGTTGGCAGTCCTGGGATTCCCGTGGGCGTTTGTGACTTCTAAACACGCACATGCAGTAAACATTCATATGCACTTGGCATTGCTCCTGTTGGAAATCCTAAACTTTAGTGATTTCTTCAGAAATCACATAAGAAATGGTAGCAGCGAAGACAATCGTTCTCTAAAGCAGCACTGATGTGCTGACAGTTAAAAGCCTTTTTCCCCACAGCCCTGAGCAGCTACAAGAGAGGAAACCTAGCTCCTAAGGACAGTTGTAATCCCAGCTGTGCATCCCAGATCACAGTTGCTCTAGCCATACACCAAAGACACGCCAGCTCTTCCCTTCACGGGCTCTGCTCTCACAGCTGGCTCCTCCATGTGGGCTGGGTCACTAAAGCAGCTGGAAAATGAACCCTCTTTTTTTTTTTTTTTTACCTTCATGGACATCACAACCCAGAAGGGCACCTGGCACACCAGCCTTCCCCAGGCTCAACATCATAATGATTTTTAATGATTTTCCTTTCCTTCCTGGCCTTTAGCTTGGGCAGCTTTGGGTATATATCAAAATCAGGCATGTTCCTAACAAAGACAGCCCTGAAACTTTACAGTTTTACTGTAAATGGTGTCCATGCATATACAATCCTACACACACAACATAGCTTTGCAAAGAAACACTCATTATATATTGTGACTACACACACACTTCTGTAAAATTAGGGATAAGAGACAGCATTTTTGTGTGACTCAGACCCAGAAGCAGCGGATGTATTAGAGCTGAAAGATTATGTAGATATCGACCTGAGGCAGGAGTAGTGCGGGGATAATTTAGTCCCATGGGTTAATTGACTATGAATGATCTTAAGATCACCAAACAACCTAACTAATGGCTTGTAATATGAGCTTTACATACAAGACACGTACAAGGCACAGCAGTTTGCAAAATCCCCTGCATTACTATATGTCTCCTGTTGTTGCAAATTCAGTATTACACAGGGTGTTGTGCGTGGTTTATACTGTTTAGTGTTTCTTATAGATACATATATATTGCATATTAACTAGAATGTATTTTACATTATATTGCCTATTGCGTAAATTTGTACATAAGCCAGGACCGGGTGCCAAACCCACACTGGTGACAATTACCAGAACAAAAAAGCAGACATTATCTGTTCACAGCAAAAACCCAGCAGCGGGGCAGGTACTGCAGCCTGCGGGGGGCACGATGCTGCTGAGCGGAGTCAGAATCATTTCCCCTGGCTGCAGAAGGAGAAAGAGGAGTTGCAACGAGGGTTTCTAGCTAAGCCTCTGGGCTACACCCAGGTCACACTTCAAGCTCTCTGTATTCCACCCATCCAGGTGTTAGAACAAATCCGACAAGTGGCTTTTGCCTCTCCTTTGCTCCAAAGAGCAACTGAGTCGGCAGGGGGAACACAGAGAGCAGCCGGGGCATGGGGTGCAGACAGCCCTTCGTCCCCTCCTTCCCGCGTGCTCTCACATTTTGGGTGACAAACACAAGGGGAGCTGGTGCCTCTGGGTTTGGAGCCGACCCCCGTCCCTACAATAGCTGAAGGCGGCTGCATTTAGCCTGAAAAAACTTCGCTCCCCTCGCGTTTTCGCCCTCCTCCTTCGCCCGGGCGGGGCAGGCGCGGGGTGGGGGACACGCAGCAGCCCGGCTCGGCGGGTACCAAGCGGGGGCTCACAGCGGCACCTCCCCGGAGAGCGCCGGGCTGTGCTCGGGGAAGGGGAGCCCCGAGGAGCCCACCCTGCACACCCCGGCGGGCGGGGAGCAGCAGGAGGGAGAGGAGGAGGAGGAGGAGGAGGAGGAAGAAGAGGAGCATTTCGGTGCGAGCAGGTCGGAAAGCACGGCGGGA
>VWZN01011583.1:166618-195051 GCA_013396955.1 Regulus satrapa | reverse complement strand
TTTTTTTTTTTTTTTTCCTGCAGTGCAACTATAAATTTCCTTCCCTCAGAAGACACTTTCTTTGAATAATAATAATAATAATAGGCAAACAATGTCTGTTTTTCTCAGCATGGTTAGTATAAAGCAGCCAGCTTAGCTGTACTTCTCTCCACACCCAGCACAACAGAACAGCTTGAGTAGTATTGACTGGACTGTTATGTTTATAGGAAAATCACTGATTCTGAAGTCAAAATACCCTGACTGCAGCTTTCCTGCCCACGGGAACATATTACTTGGTCAGGAGAAAAGTCTAGACTGATGTGACATGAGAAGAGATAAATCCATGCTGTCTATTCCTTATCAAGCACGTGCATGCAAGCACTCTGGCTGACAATCTGTTACGCTATTTAAGCCACAACCAGCTAGAAAACATTTCCAGAGTGGTCACTCACGAGGAACAGGAAATACTGAATGGGGTTTTACAGAGCCTCTCTGGACTCTGGCAGGTTGCTCTTGGTGAGCTGGATGATGCATGGCAAACCAAACCAGGAGGGCTGTTGTTTCAGTGTGCCTGCGGGTGAAGTTCAGCGCCTGTACAGTTTCTCCCTCTCCTCTGTGCCACTGTTCCTGGCTGATCAAAAGCCAGCATGACATGCCAAACAGAGAAACTCAGCCTCACACTGAAATTAAGAATCCAGAGCATTTTATGCAAGACAACATGAGCTAAGCCTGTCCCACTGCTCACTACCAGGAAGGTCTTCCTTGTGTTTGTCTTCTGCAACTGCTTTAAAACTGCCACATCCCAAGAGACCAATGGGAAAAAATGCCATGGGATTCGTTTGCTTTGGATCCAGCTCAAGTCAAAACCACAAAGATGGTCCATAACCAACTTCTGATCAGAGCTGATCAAATCCAGAAACAGACAGACCTTGGGGGAGATTCTTAAGGAAGGCACAGAGCAGCTTGAATTCAGAGGAGCACAACAGCCACAAAAAGTGGATCAGAAATCTAGAAATCTAGAAATGATAAATAGTTGAAAATTAGTGGGTTTGTTCAGTCTAAGAAATGCAAAGAGACCCCAGTGTGACCATAAACCCCTGAGTGAGAAGAGGGAGGTTACAGACCTTTGTGTCTCCTATGGGAAGGACAGGAAGAATCTTGCCTTTGAGTTTTGAAAGAAGTTGAAAGAACTTTTGAAAGTTTTCAAAATATAAGAGAGCACTGGAAGAGTTTGCTGATGGAGTTTATGGTACCTCCATTGTTAGAGAGTTTTAAAAAGAGGTTTGATATGTGAGGGGCAGGAATGGGTTAGGGCTGACTCTTTAGGTCCTGGATAAGGAGGAAAAATATCAGTACCTTCTCAAGGTCCTTTCCCACTCTGTCTTCTAGGATTTGTTATTTCAAGCATATGTAAAATTAACTGGACACACTTGCTCAGACACACTCGGGATTCAGACTTTAGTCTTGAGAGAAGGCCTTACTCAAAGTCTCACAGAAAAAGCTCCAAAGTTCAGTCCCTTTGGACTCCAACCCACCTTATGCACTGGAGATGGTTTCATAAATCAAAGTGGGGACGAGGAGATTTCTTATCCCAGTAAATCAAGTACAGAGTTGTGACCAGGGTTACAACATGGACCCTGCTCCACATCTGAACTGCTCCTGGCCCCAAGATATTATATCTAAACTATTGGCTGGGGGCCTCTCTGCAACTTTACCATGTCAACAGCTATTGTGGAGCAACGCATGAGGGGTTTTTGAGCCGGGAGGCCTTTCAGGGATCTTTATTTTATCTAAATAGGGACAAAGAGCTTGTGCAGTGCCAGCACTGCCCCACTGGAGTCAAAAGGCCTCTCTGTTTAAACACCAATGGCTTGAGGCCCGAAGATGTACAGCTCCAGCAAGAAGGACCCGGGAGACGATGGTCTGTTCCTGCCAAGCAGCAACGTGGCTGTTTATCCAGAGGAACAGCACTCTGTGTGAACGACGGTACGTTTATTTTGCAGTCAGCGTCACAAATTATGGCGCTTTTCCATCTATTGTCCTATATGCTAAGTAAACATCATAAACCATTCAGTGCTATGTGCTTCTGAAAATCATAACGCAAGAGTTCTACCATCAAGGAACAATGAAAGGGCAAACAAGGAAGTCAATCCATGTAAGTCAGCTTTGTTTTCCGTATGACAGAGTGGTGTAGAACTTGTTTTCTCCTCTCATGTCTTTCATGGTGGTTTTTTTTTAAAGCTACTATGCTGTGTTACATGGCTCCATTCATAAAACAAAATTCTACAGAGCAGGAAATCATTCCCGTTTCATGATTATATCGTCTGAACCCATGCTGCAGGCAACAGGGAGAAATTACTACTCCTGATGCATATTTAAGGAGTTTCTTCTGCTGCACGGTTCCCACATCAATAAGAAATCCTGCACATGCAGCAAGGCAAAAACCCACTGGGTAGGCTGAAATGGTTTCTGTGTGTGCATGTGTGTGGTTTGGTTTAATTTAAAGATGTGCAGATAGAGTTTTCACTCAGCGCGCGGTATTCATTAGTGCGAGGCAGCAAACTTGCCTGGAGATCTGAAAGCCCCAGAAATCAAACTGTGGGCGGGAAGTGATTGGAAAGGTTTAAAGGGTGATGATTTGATAATTTCCCTAGTCCAGAAGCCTGCAGAGAACACACACATACAGAGTATGGTCTAGAGGTGCCCCATATCCCAACTGCCCTGGATTCAGGTACTGCGGGACCATGCATTGGTCCATATGGATGTGTTGACATGGAATAGATCAACCTGGGCCATCCCAGGCAGGGATACCTGCAAACAGACCCATGTCCCACAGCTGACTACTGAAAACTAGAGAAATAGCTTTTAAATGCATAACAGCAGCTTGAAAATGAGGGGTTGAAAGATAACACCCATTCCTATATGATACCACAACTCCTTTGGGGTTTGCCTTCATAAATTTAGAATGTTCAGATCTTTCTTGGAGGAGGCTGGCAGCCCAGGTGAGACCAGGCTGAAGGTCTGCTTGAGGTTCAGCAATGCAGGTTCCCCACCATGGCACTGGCACATCCCTGGCAGTGTTGGTGGGCTGATGCAAAGATGACCAAATAAGCTCCCACCCTACTTGTGCAACGGGGAGCTGGCAGGCACTGCTGTAGCAAACACTGTTGGGAGCAAGTGGTGGGGCCAGTTTCAGAACATAACTGCAGAGATTATTTATCATTTGGTACCCTTTCTTAAGACAGCATATTACACTATATTAAAAAAAAAAAAGGACAAAGCAGTGATTTATATTTCAGCTCTGCTCATTTACTATGACTGAGTCAATCTTATGTGGTTCGTGCTACACAATAAATATATCTATACATGCACAGCTTAAAATATTAATTCTTAAGAGTCACTGTAGAATGAAACATACTTTAAAAGCCTGTATGTTATATTTTAACTGTGTTTTTACATGCATATCTCTCTCACCATCCGGTAAAGTATTCATACAGTTTGCTCTTAATCATTTGTCTACCTGATATAGCTGAGAAGCAGACTGTAATTATTTATCTTCCTAAGCATTCCCTTGGCTTTTCCTTCAGGTGAATATCCCACCAGGAAGAGCATGCACATAGCACCTGTCTGGCAGTCAAAGTTCTGCCCCAGCAGTGGTTCTGACATATTTGACCCTCTTCTGGGGCACTGCACTCACTGAGCCCCACTTGCCCCAAGTGGACAAAGCAATGTCTTTAAGTTTTCTCTCGCTGTGACCAGCAAAAATTCTGCTATGCCATGAGTGTTTTGCTGAACTGCCCCGTGAAGCCTGGTGAAAAGATGCACATATTAATATAATGATGATGGAACCCCTCCAGCAGGTTTTGGATTTGTCATAATTTAATCCAGCCTTAAAACTCCAGGTAACTTAGAGGGAGTAAGATCTAGCCCCAAAGGGAAGGGAAAGAGAAGGAAAGGGTGAATGTTCTTTGTGCTTGGATGTGGGAGTGCGGGGATGGAGAGAGATGTACAAATATTCCTTAGCTAGGAAAAATCAAAAATTAAGAGTAGAAAGTGAGCAAAGCTCTTTTGCACTCATGCTGTGCCCACCTTTGGAATAAATAAGGAGGGCAAAGCACGGACCTGGTAGAAGTAGCTGAAATATTTGTAAGACAGAAAACACAGCCCCCAGCCACTTCACCCCTTCTCATACATGTGTCAGTAGGAGCTGAACATGATTGTTTCCAGCAGTTTTGCCCCTCTGTCTCTTTCCTGGAATGTCCCCTATCAGTGCAGGGAGCTCTTGGATGGATCCTTTCCGGGGTGGTGTGAGCCTCCGCACAGCTCTGAGCTTGGGGATCCCCGCAGCTGCTGTCCCTGCCTTCCCGAAACCCAAACACGACGCTGACAGCCGGGTTTTAATCACGCAAGGGCCGATAACCATCAAAAACTGCTAATTTCCAACAAATTATCTAATCCAGATGCTTGCCGGATTTGAGTAAACACTGCACCCAACAGGATCATAAAGCAAATAAGCACAAAGTGGTTTAGAGTTTCAGCTCTCCTCTCCCCCAGCCTGGGACCCTTGAATGGGGAGAAATGCAAATCAGGTGATCCGGCACCCAGAACCAGACCGGTTCCCGTGGGACCACATAGAAGTCTGTGCTGTCCTCCCCGTGCAGAGCAGCACAGGGCGCCAGGGGACATGAGCGGCTTTGCCCCGGCTGCAGCAGCGGGCAGGCAGATGGAAAAAGGGATGGAAAGCATCTCCAGCCAGCGTGGTTTGGGCCTACAGGCAGCTGCCTGCAAACTGCCTGCCCGGGGAGGGAGGCGTGGGGCTGTTCTGCTGGCCCCCCATGCCCAGGGTGCCCCTGAAATCGCCCCAGATCATTCTGTAAGGCAGAGCAGAATTTAAAGTTCATGTCTTTGTAGAGAGCTTCACACGCAAATCGGAGCAGAGAACCATGTTTTTGGCAGTTTGGATCGGTTTGGAAAGCGGTTAATAGGTTTAATTCTGCCTCCGGACAAGAGGTAGATCCTATTTCATGTAGGAGCCTTCTCAGACATCAATTTTGCGAGAGCTGGAACCTGGAGAGACACACGAGGCTGCATGTACACACAAAATGTATGTATATGCACAAAATTTATGTATATGCACACAAACACACACAATTATACTTTTTATCCCCTCCTGCTGCACAAGCCTGTTTTCTTGTATAATTTTCCTACAGCATAAGACATTCTTCTAAGGAACAGATATTTTCTGCTGCCATGCAGTATTTTCTGATGTACACATTTGTACAGTCTGTAGGCAGAGGATATATTTAAATAAACACTGCATACAGCCACAGACCAATCCTGTATGAACGCACATGGCACAGCCATGGTCTGCCAAGTCTGGGGACTCATGTAAATAAAGGATTTATTTTACAAATTTCCTTACACACAAACACAGACACACCAAACACACTGGAAACATATGGGATGGAAAACATTCTTTTGCATAAGTCTGCAATATTGGATTCAAAGATACAATTACCCGGAGGTTATGTAAGCTTTGAACAAGGAGGGGAAAAATGTAGCATGTCTGAGCAGGCCTTCTGGTGAAAACGGGGAAATGGCACCTCCCCACTTATAGCATATTGTCTATTCTGTTTCAAATTGGGAAAAAAAAATTGTTTTCCCAATTCCATAAACAACAGCCATCCTTCTTTCAGCAATTCATGGTGGTCCTCATTCACAAATGTTCATTAAAAAAAAATAGCCCAAACTATTTGCTTCCCAGCCTTTTTTTGCTCCATGAAGAAATAAACCAGTCATGTTGCCTATTCCTGAGAATTTTCCATCTTCCCCCTTTGCAATTGAAGCTGATCTCTACTAGCAGTTTCACTCCCCTCCGCTCCCCCTCCACTTTCTTGTCTGTCTAATCTCCCATTCCCCTCCAAGTGTGTTATTTGGTTTTGGAATTACGTCTATTTACTCGGGGTGGAAGTTGCACAACGGATGTGTTTATGCGAGAAAATTATATCACTGACAAATGCTGATTGGCATGTGGATATTGGGAGAGAAAACTACAGAGGACGTTTTCATCAGCTTGGAATAACACAATGATTGTGTTTTCAGCGGAGCTAATGGATCACATACTCCTGCTCACTCTGATAGCTGTTTACACAAAGAACGGCTTCCNTTGCCATTTGAAAATTGATCAATAGAGTCCATTGTAAAAAAAAGAAAAAAAACAAAAAAAAAAAAAAAAAGCTTAGAATAAGAAAACCCGCCCCAGCAAACACAGTAATAATACTAATAATGGGCGATCAGGGATAATCCTTCAGAGGAAGATCAGGGGTTTAATTCTTATTTGCACTTAGATCCCTTCACACAGTGCTGGTGGGAAAAGGGGAGTTGAAGTGGATGCAAATGATATGGTTGGGTGTAGAGAGGTCTTCACCCTGCCTAGTGAGACGAGGAGGACTCTTTTACTCTGGCTCTGTGCTGGATGAGGGTGCCACAGGGTGTGGGTGCTCCCTGATCCCACCGTGGCTATTGCAGACTCTGGATTGAGGAGGAGGATTCCTGATGATGGAGATTTTGGAGTCTGGGGATAGGCAAAGGAACTTGCTCTTTTGTCTTCTGCATGAGCAAAGAGAAAGTTGGATTTTTAGCACAGAAAGATGCTAATGCAGATCATCTGGTCACTCTCTGCTCATTCCCACTTCAAAACAAAACTAAGGAAAACTACAAAAGTGTAGGTTGTCAGGGGAATTGGAGTCCCCTCCCCAGCCCAAAGCCCCCTCATCATGCATGCATTTGACCTTCTCTAGAGCTCACCTATTTCTCATGCAAATATGTCTATCAGGAAACAATGCTCCCAGCCCAGGGAAAACACTTTACATGAGCTTTCATCACTCGGAGCCACGCTCTGCCCAACGACATCTACAGATGGAAATACACCATTTTCTCAAACACTTTTGGAAGACCAGGTCTGCAAGACACATTTATATGTCTCGGTCCATATTTTTCCTTCTCCCCTCTTTTCTAAGCAAAGAGATCATTCACCTCAAAATCAATCAAATGACTTGTTGGAATCCAGACTGTTCATCTACCGTGTGCTCTCAATTTCACATATATTCATGCCTTTGAGAAATCTAAATCTGCCACATGCTGTCCAGGGAAATGTGGCTGATTTTGCTCTTTATTGCTTCTTGCATGCCTCAGTGTTTAAAGAAGACCCCTCTTTTGAACAGCAGCTTACAATCTGATAATATTTCTCTTTGAAAAGTCAACATACTATCATTGTTTCGAATTCAATTATACAACCAGTTCACTCTCTGTGGTATGCAAGCACTATATTTAGGTTATATTAAATTATGTTTTAATAACATCCACTGGATTTTTTTTATCCACCTCAGCCTTTAAAACTCTTAGTCCCTCCAAAGGAGAGGGGGGAGCAGTTTATTAATGCATCACTTCAGAATTGTTTTTTAATTGGAAACATTTTGCAGAGAAAAGACCATTAATAAAATTTGATTCCAAATCAAACTTCTCTGTGTATGTTATTTTTACTCTGCAGTCAAATGCTTTTATTAGATTTAAAACTTTCACTGTTCTTTTTTATCTCTAGCTGTATAATGTTCTGCAATAAAAAAATAAAGGGCCTAGTGACTCCAAAGTCTGGCAAAATAATATACTTTTTTGGATGTCTGTGTATGTTGCCAATTAGTTTTGCTGTAAATACAGACCTCCATCCATCATCAGTCTCTGGGTGGCTATAAGAGATCTAATTTGTTTCAGATGCCTTGTGCTTGCCGAGCTATTCACCAACTCTGCTGACCTGCTGCGAAGACCAAAAGCTGCAGAAGGATGACTGACAAGGGGAACTGGAGAAAGACCTATACACTTAGGGATGGATCCTGCCTTCCAAATGGGGAAGGAAGCTTTCCCCACTCTCTCCTCCCTTTCTCTCTCCCCTTTCCAGAAGCCTGCAGCTTTGCAAAGGATCTCAGAGGCGTAAGACCTGCGCTAGGGAGGCTATGACAGGGTAATGGAAAACTCTCCTCCTCAATCCATTCTCCCACCTCCCCACTCCTCCTTTTACAAGCCATGCTTCAAGCCTCCCGTTCCCTAGGAATTTTATGAATGCCTGAGCCCAGCCAAAATAAACTCGTAAAGAAGAAGTTTCAAAAAGAGGTCACAGACCCATGGAGCAAGTGCGAACCGGTAAATATCAAACCCTGGGCCAAAAGGAGCCCTGTGGCCATCCACAGTTTGCCAGCCTAAAGCATATTTGATCCTCTGGCTCCCACACCCGGGTCCCACCAGCTTTTTGTCCCTCCCCATGGGCATCCCACAGTCCCCAGGAACCCCCCAGGAGACAGCAGGACTCAAAATAGAAGAATGTGGGGAGACCTTTTCCTCCTGAGGCTTTCATGCTGGGGAGGGTCAGACCAGAGCCATTGGCCTAGGGGCTCGTTGTGAATCAGAAACATCCATCTATGTTGATTTTCCATAGACAATGGGTTTCCTACTTACTGCACGGTTTGCGTCTCTGTGTGTGTGTGAAACACATCTATTTTTCTTTCTATAGAAATTAATTTCTATAGGAAACATTCCTTTTTATATAGAGTGAATAAAAAAAAAAAACCCACCAAAAAACCAACAAAAACAAATCAACCAACCAAACAAAAAAATCCCTCCAAGAAACCAAAAAAACACAAACAGAAAAGAAGTTTGCCTGACTTAAAAAATGCAAGTGCCCCTGCCAAACAGTGAAACCCTCCTGATGCCTGATACCAGTGGCAGTTTATTTATCCTCCTATTCTCACCTCTCTCATGGGGTTCAGCAGTGCCACGCTGACACACAGCCCTGGCTGCTGACTTGCTGCCATGGGTGGGATTTGGTTTCTTCCGTGCAGCAGCACCAGCATGGGAGCTGCTTCTGAGCTGCTCCCACAGATTGTACAGCCCAGATATCTCACCCCAGCCCAGGTTTAGGCACTGGAAAAGGGAGTTGGTGTTTGCAGTTTACATCTCATCCTGCAGAGAGGCTCTGACTCACGGTCCCCAAAGGCACATGAGCAGGGACAGGGTGGGAGCATCCTGAGCCCTCTCCATCTGGTCCTGTAGGAGTCAGCTCAAAAGATGCTGGGAATAAGGGATGGAACAAGGGGGTTTGGCTTCACTGCATCTGCTCAAGGCTGCTGCAGAGGGATCCTGGTGCTGATCACTGCCGCAGTTGCTAAAGCATTTCTCATGGAAAAGTTTCTGTATTACAAGATGTGGTAGAAACAATTCTTGGAGCTGAGACCAGAATAGCTGAGAAGGAGACAGAGCAAGACTTCTTCAAAGGACAACAGCTAGAAGACTACTGGTTGCCTCCTCATGCTCCTTCTCTTGCTCTCTCAGGATCAGACACTCCTGTGGTGTGGGCTCTTCCACAAAATCTTTTCCCCTGCCTGTTTTAAGGTTCTGCTCCAGGGATATTTTTGTGAGCTCAGGGATCCAGAGCATTCAAGCATGAGTATGCACTGATCATCACTGAGGGATCCAAAACCCACCCCAGATGAGGAAGCCCTGAGCAGGATTTTCCTGAGCAGCAGCAGTTGGTCTCAACTAGCAGAGGGCAGCTCTTTCTGTGGCCCCACAAGGAAGAAGACAGGGAAAATGATCTGTCAGCAAATTAATGCAACTACAAAGAGTGGAGTTTAAGGGTGCCTCCACCAGGAGAAAGGGTTGGGAATGTTTAAATTATAATATTTGGAGGGGGGTGGGGTGGGGGAAGCCTGTAATAGCACAGAATCAGCTCTGACTAAAAAAAGGGTCTATAACCTCTGTGTTTTGTCCAAGGCTAAAATGCTAAAATTACTTTGTGGCAAAGGATGTTGGAGGAGAAAGGCTGAACAGCCAAACTACACCAAGGTGGTAGAAAAGGTTCCCACCATCTCTCCCAGATGCTCGCCCGCCTTGGCAGACGTGGGAGGCCAAAGGAAGAATGGTGTAACCGTGGGGGATGCTATCAGAGACCCACCTTCACTGGCAGCACAAGCCAAGCTGGGCATCCTTCAGGGACCTGGAGCCCTGAGCACGTGGCCAGGGGCTGTGGGCACATCTGGGAACGCTCATGTCCCAACTCCTGCCAGTGCCACAGACATCTATGCAGGTGATGGAGATACACATGAAAGCACAGTGCTGCTTTCCAAAAGGAGCATCCTTATCCCAGTGCTGGGGAGGGGAGGGAAGGGAGGGGAGGACCCTTTCTTTGCAATTGTAAGGCATGCTAAGTTTTCGTCATGTTGCGGGGGCAATTACTTTTGCTCAAAACCATATGTAGAGCATCAACAAATGCACATCCTGTGAAGCTGGGCGTGTTGCAAGAGGGATTACAAGGCTGGCAATTTATAGCAGCTGCCTTAGTAGCCTCTTCTTCCACGCATTATTCTGTCAACATTGTATTTTCCTTGGAAAAACATCTACAGTAGTTTAAATCTCTTTACTGAAAACAGATCTACTACAGGTGCTTTAGAGTTCATCCACGGGATATGAGGAGGTTGAACGTCCCCTAGAAAGGGAAATTTATGTCAGTAATGACTAATTGATTTGCTTGCCTTTAAAATCCCTAATGTATTTTCACATTTTTCCCTGCCTTCTTTTTTACAGTGCTAATAAAAGAAGCTACATCATATATTTGTGTTATATGTGGGTTTATTCTGGGAAATCCTTGCTTTTGCAATGTGTTTATGTTTTCCCTCATTTCCTTTTACCTTCCCTTTATAAAATGGCTTGTTTTTATAGCAAATCAATAGGTTAAAGGTGAACATTAATGGGGAAAAAAAAGTGGGTTTTGAAAATATATGGTGAAAACAAGGCAGAACTAGAAACCAAATCTTTGTTCACTGGAAATTAAAGACACGCTTTGCACATTGAAGTGGGATAAATGCAATATATTGTGGTAGAGCATAGTGAGAACTGCATGCTCTTCTCCAAAGGCTCCCAAACACATTCCCAATCCCCAAAGTCACAGGAAACATTCTGATCCTCAAAAGGATGAGGAGAGGGGTTAGTGCATCTCTGTTGGGGGTCGTTTATGAAAAAGGTTCCTGCAAGATCCTTTGCAAAAATAAATATTTTTACAAAATCCCAGGAGCAGCTAACAGTTCCCCCTGCTCACAATTACAATTTCCCCATTAGGAAACTTCCCTGAAAAACCCAAGCTCAATTGGAATGTGTTTTTTCAACAAAGCTGAAACATTTTGATTTCAGCCTATTTTTTTTTACTTTGCTCCGCAATCATTCATCATAGTCCGACAGAGAGTATTCAACAAGACAAAAATGGCAAAGTCACACGCAGGAGTCAAATGTGCTGCTCTGAAAGCAACAGCCCATTTAATTTGGGCTGAAATACTGCTTGATTTTGGGGGGGAAAGACACAAAAGGAAACAGCATTGATAGCGAAATTATTCCCTTAAACACAGCAGTTACCGAGACAGCAGAAAGTGGTTCCACGAAGGTTTTTGTGAATGTGGTCACAGCGTACCAGCCTGTCCAGACATCTACCTGGAGATACATACAAAGGTCTTCTCCGTGCCCTTGCAGGCCACTGGGAAGTTTTAACTGAACTTAACACACGGCTCAGTGGTGGAGACAAAGGCACAAAACTGGCACAGGCATCTTTAAACCCCTGAGCACCTTTGGTAAGGACACCAGCACAGAGAGGGGCACAGGAGAGCTCGAAGAGTCCTGTTGGACCAAATCCCATCACTGCACTGTGCCTCAGTTTCCATCAGTGCTGTGGTGCAAGCCATGGGAAAGCCCTTTAATAGCTTACTTGGAGATTTACAGGGGATGTTGTACCACAGTGTTGCTGAAAATATATGAGCATAACATGGTTTCCAGTTTCACACTGTTTACAAACAGGTATTACCAAGAAGGATGCTAATACATCAAAGTAGAAAATTAAGTACCTAACTAGGGCTGTGCTCAACCCCACTGTACCAAGTAAAAAATCAAATTATTTACAAGACCACTTGGCAGGACATCAAGTAAGAAAACAAGTTGCTTTCAAAATAAATTCATAAATTAATTTCTATTAAGTTAATGTCATTCTGCTTGCAAAACTGTCCCTGCTAAACTTGCATTCCAATTTTAAAATGGGAATACTGAAGGAGTACCCCATGAATCACTAAAAGGCCAGCTAGGAACAGAGGCATTCCTTTAAATTAGAAGAAGTATAGGAGAGCCTGGGCCTGAGAACACAAGGTCTCCATATGTCTCTATATGTGTCCATACAGGCTCCCACATTCGATTTATAAACACCCTATGGAGCAGGGAAACTAACCTGCAAGCTGACAAAAGTTGTGGAGGTTACAGAATAGATGGCTGCCCATTTCCTCCTGGGACCGTACTGTCAAGATCTTCTGGGATGCAATTTGTCCTAAAATCAATTAATTTTTACAGGGACCACTCCCGCTGAACCTTGCAATATCCATCCTCTGCCACTGTCTGCTGGAGTTATTGCCCTCAGGTCATGGGAGCTTTGGCACACCGAAGTCTGTGCATGGGGAATGTTGCTGGAAGCTATTATCCCAGGGAGCTCACAGGATCCGACAACTTGGGGATGTTGTTTCCACTGAGAACCAGAAATCACTTTCTGATCTTTGAAGAGGGGCCATCTGTGCTGCCCAAATTGACATTGACAACTGTGTTTGATGTCTCTGTCTCAACTGGTAAAGAAAAATCTCTGTTCTCTTTTCTTGGCTCTGCAATTTCCAACTTTGTGTCAGTGGAGGATAACATGGGGAGTGATAGTGTGACACTGCAGGGAAAGTTTGGATAAACTACTGGGGAAGCAGAACAACTCTTTTAAACAGGAAGAACAGTGAAACCCTGGAAGATGCAGTCTGGGGAAGAGATGGTGGATCTCTGGAAGCTAAGGCCATTAAGAACAGGTTAAACAAACTTCTGACCAAGAGGCTTAGGCAGAGCTTGGGGCAGGAGATGGGCAACATTTACTTCTGAAGGTAATTTCCAGTACTATTTCTGTTTCTAGTAACGTTCATGTAACCTGTGGTGCTTTAGGTTGAGTGTCTTCCCTAGGAGGTGCTGACTTCAACTGCTGCTCAGAATTAATCAGTTCAGACCCAAGGAGCTAGAAAGGCCACACCAACCACAGATCCCCCACATAATCTCAACGAAAACACAAGAAATGGAACCACATCCAGAGTTCATGGAAATGAGAAGAAATCTTCTCTTAGAGCAATGGACCTCATGTCAAATATGACATAGCCCGAGTGATGAAAAAGTAGTTCAGAAGCAGAAAATCCAGAGGGCCTAATTTTTTTATTGTTGTTTTAGGTTTCAACATAAATCGGAATATCAGGTGCATGTTGGGGTACAGCTGCAGAATCACTTCTGTGGTACAACTTAATATAATTACTGGTGAACCACGGTAGTGAATTTCTTTGGAGTACCAGGTATGAAACAGAGATGCCTGGATTACCTCTTTCATCCTTGCAACTGTTTATAAAATCATTACAAAACCAATTTCATAGCTCTAGATTTATAAAGCTTAATATTACCTTTATATGGCAAAAGATTGACTGTCTTAGACTAGAACAGGGAGAACCTGCCTTGGTCTCGATTAGTGAAGTCAGTGTCCCAAGATAAAGTGTTTTAACTTTGGCAGCCATATGTGCTCAGTTCAGTCACCTTTATCTATCTAAAAATTGAACATGTGTTTGAAAAGACTGCTCTGGACCCCCCTCTAAAGTCAGTGGGAAAAGGAGAGCTCTGCATTCCTCCTACATTACCCTCCTGGGTAAGTCAGATGAAGCATCCCATGGAGACACCACACTCAGCATACAGGTTATAGAAGCCTAGATGGTATTAAACATCTATAATCTACAGCTCTGTCAGATTATATCATGTCCTTAGGAAAATTTAAAATGAAGGGGTTAAATTCACCTGTGTAAAAGCCCTTTCTGTCTCTGCACTTTATATCCATTACTCAGTTTAATGAGAAATTTGCTCTTTGAGTTTCCTAAAGAGAGAAAGCCAGAGCTCTGCCTGCTCGAAGTCTGTCATGCAGCACAGCCCTTGCTTTGAGGAAAAATGCTTTTCCAAGACATCAGAAATCATTTGTAAAGGAAACACGGGGTTTGGTTGGGTTTTTCGCATTTCTGACAAATCAAGATATCAGATATGGTTGTTATTATTTAATAATGATAATAGCAACAATTTCTCAGATGTAAAAGTAATACAATAATGATAGGCTTCACGGAACATACAAAAAAAGACTAACAGATATAATCAGTTGCAGAAGGAACTGAAGAAAATCTGGGACATGAAAAGCAGAGTAACAACTGTTTGTGGTGAGCTGGGCTTTCATGATGGGGGTATCACAGCAGCAGCATAAAATGGAAACAGGGTCTACTGTAAAGCTGTGTGTCCTCCAGATGGCAACATTGATTGGTATTTCTAGAGGAGTTTGGGAGGAGCAATCTTTCTCTGAGATACATGGATCAGTCTTCTACACTGACTTGCATTAGTGCTGCCCTAAAAACCCTGGGCTGTGGCAGAAAAAGCCAATTCTTTGACAATTCTCATGACAGTCAAAATGAGAAGGGAGAGTCAAAAATCAGTACACAGCCTTTGGATTCAGCAGATCCAGGAGAGAAAAATAATGATGACACAACTATCTGGCAAAGGACAAAGAGATATTTTAATGAATCGACCCCTAAAAAGGCGTGACGAGCATTAAAGATGAAAAATGACTGTGATCTTAAAGGTTCTTGAGTTCCTTCTGCAATAAGTGTATTTTCCTCATTTTGAGTCACCAGAACTGCTGCTGCAGAGACCTCTCTCATTTTGCAACAACACCCTGAGCCCTTCAAGCCTTGAGATGAGGAACTGACACGAGAATAGATGAGAAATGATGGACATGGGAGCAGCACCTAGCACTGCTCTAGTAATGATATTTAGTGGTCTTCTGAGGCTTTTCAATGAGGGTTTTGTAACCTTCAGAAAGGAGATCAGGAGGATGAATTGTAGTTAAGTCTGAGATTTATATGCATTTGCCACAAGTTAATTCTAGTCCCTGAGCTGAGGCCAGGAGAAAATAAAGAAACTAATAAGACCTTTTGCTTTTATTAGCTTTACTAATTTTCTTTCCAGTGCACTGCAAATACACAGTATGAATTCTGCCTTGATTTTGTGATGACTATAATCTCTTCAAGTCCTGCTCTTAATCTGATTGGGATGCAGGGAGAGATGGTATTCAAATACCACATGAGCAGGAGATTCAGGGCCAAATGGCGGGCTGGTATGCACAGGCTCAGTGCTGGAGACTGTAAAGCAGTGTCACCCACGGGGCTGGCAGCAGAATTCAGTCTCATTTTCTAGGTTGGGAGAGGTGATTAATATTGGCTCAAATCTTCCATGTCATTGCCTTTTAGAGAGAAGATTAAAAACCCCCAGAAGTTCTATCACATTCTTAGACTATTTGTTTCTTTTTCATTATTTGCTAGTTCATGCTGAAAATTTCTTGAGGTTTTCATGACTCATGTGCCCTCTCTAATAATGTTGGCTATTAATGAAGGGTTTCCTGGAAAACAGACAAGTTCAAAGTTTCAAAACCCGTTTTCCATTGAAGCTTAATTTCTAGAAAATTTTTCCACTTTCAACAAGAATGAGACTGAAAAGCAGAGAACATTTTCCATTAAAGTCTGCAGAGAAATTTCCTTTAGTTTCTCACAGAGGCTTGAAACTGCCTCCACTTTCACCACCACTGCCAGGACTAGAGCCAACATCATCGGCTTCCTTCTGCCTTAAATCAGGCCTAAAAACTCCACTGAGTTCCCAGTTTCTGGGTGATTATTTCTCCTTTGATGTCTTCACATCTATCCAGGCTACTCATGATAGTCATGTTTCAGTTCTCACCTTTTTCAAGTAAATGGAGTTGCCTCCATCCACTTGGCCCTGCTGAAAGAGATGAGGCTAATCTTTGTCTGATGTGGAGTAGTTAACTAGGATTATTTTGTCCAGGGAAGAGATAAAATGATGGACAATGACTTTACTAATCTCTGTAGCTCTCTAAAGTGTGGATACTTTTTCAGTTTCCACTCAGCTTTCCCTACATTTTCCATACTGAAGTCTCACTTGTTGCAGAACAAACAAGAATTCAGCTCATAATTTTTGTTTGTTTGTTTGTAAAGCCAGACCTGTTCTAACTGATGTGAAAAAAACCCCTAATTTAAATACAAGACTCCATAGACTTCTGCACTGAGGTTTTTAAGGCCACAGGACAAAACCAGGACTTTGGTTTCTTTGTCCACCAAAAAAATCTCCAACGACACTTTTTTTCTTTTTTTTCCATATAGATTTTGGTAAAGGGAAAAAAAAAAGTTTGAATAAATATGCAGGATTTTTTTAAAAAACATATTTGGATAAATTTTTAAAACGTGAAGCCACGCTTTTATGGAACTCTGAGCTTTCTCATGGCTAAAATTTTCATTGAAAACCTTCCAGCCCAGTGTGCTGGCTCAGAGCCATTCTCCCCCACAAGCAGTTTGTCACCAGGGTGGGCCTGAACCACACCACAGGTGACATGTGACACCTTTGCCCACGGTCAGCATAATCCATGCACCAGCAGTTGGGAGGACAAGGTTCATTTCTTCTGCCTGTGTCATACTCACCAAAATGGAGACACCATGACTCAACCCCACAGGATTATAGATGGGAACTGGTGTGAAAATCCTCCCTTATTTATTCTCTGGTAGGAGCAAAGCTGACTTTGACATCTGGCTGATGGGCTGATGAACTAATAATACTTGGGTGTTAGAAGGGAATCACTGCCCTTTCAGGAGATGCAGACCACAACAGTCCCTTCTGATGAAGCCACAATGCTAAAATGTTAATCTGATGAATTCTAGCTCCATGGCTCTGGTGTAAGAGGTTAGCAAAACACTTTCTGGGCCAAGAGGCCATAAAATAAACTTCATTTTAGATGTGATAGGGGAATATCTTCTTACTAATTGTACCAAGGTGTCTGCTGAATTAGCTGAGATATGATGTATCAGCAGTGACTGTAAAGCCTCTGTGTGAAAACATCTAATAGAGTCAAAGAAACCAGCACTGGAAGAGACCTCAAGGCTGATCAGCTGTGCCTAAACCTGAACCAGGCTGAGCAGCCTCCACTCACACTGTACAAACCCCCTGACTGAAAGGAGAAGAGCTGTGATTACTTTTGTTCTTTTGAACTTCTGCCAGGTCTGACTTCCATCAATGGCCTCATGTACAGCCCCCAGTTACCATCCCTGACTGCATCCCGTGGTGCTAGGATTGATACTGAAGCAAATCAGGGACCAAAACTTCATTAGGACTTCACCTTTCCCTTTTCCTAAAATCCACACAGAGAGAAGCATCTTGAAATGCTTCTATATCTATTCTACAGGTGAGCATGAAATGGCACAATTATCCCAGCAATTGGTCCATGGAGGTACCGTGGCCAATGATTTCTGCATTTAAAAGAGTGATGAAAGATTGAGACCATGCCTGGTTTCTCTAAACCCCTGGAAACATACAGCCACAAGGTTCTAAGCAAGATCCAAACAGGACTCTGGCTTGAATCCCAACCTCATCTGGAAAGGAGCGACCTGGTCTGGTGGAAGGTGTCCTTGGCCAGGGCAGAGGGCTGGAACCAGATGATCTTTAAGGTCCCTTCCAACCCAAACCATTCTGTGGTTTTATGACCCGGGCTGTGACGGAGATGGGAGGGGAGCTCAGGTATCCCAACTCCCAGGTCTATGTTGCTGCCAGCGGTGCTGAGCTTCTCTTGACATTTGCTCTGTGTTATAGCACAGACCAAATTTTCACTCTCATATCTTGAAAAACTGAGTCTGGTTTGGAAGTGTGTGTGGCCTTTATTCTTTTGCTCTCTAAATATCAGGTCGTGTCCAATATTCTGAATCTGTCTTACTAGAAGTGATTTTATAACAGTGGATTATTCTACAATATGTTCATTTTTTCCCAGGCACCAGTAACAGGAGGTAATTTATATGTCCAGTGGAAGCCAGAATTTCCTTTCAGTAATTTCTCCCAGTTATGTTTATCAATAAGTATCTCTCAGTAAAATGCCAAATCTCACAAGCATGTTTGGAAAGTCAAATATGTTTGTGTAATGCAAACCTATGTCATGTCAGGAATTAGTTTGACTAATAGGCCTTTAATTAAATCCTTGTGGGGTCTTGGTGTTAATAATAGACTCAGTTTCCAAAAAGTTTAATTTATAAGATAAATTCACAAATATATCCGTCTAATAAATCTTTCCTACATCCAATATTTGTCCTAGAAACAATAACAGGACAGATTATTTATTAGACTATTTCCTATTGCATTATAATGACTATGCTTGATACTTTAAATGTATCCTTCAGAGCCCTGGAATGACAGAGGCTATAACTAATGAAGATAAAGATTTCCAGGGCCCATTGATCCAGGAGAGACATGCTTACTGTAACTTTCAGATCTATATGTAATCACAGAAATATTTCCCCAGAGAACACAAATTACAGATGACTCTAAAACTGCCACCGGAGATATTTTGCAGAAACCACAACAGGAAATGTTTATTTTCTCAACCCTAATAACCCTTTCACAATCCAAATTACTTTGTATTTTTGAGAAAATTACATTAATTCCCAATTAAATTTTTTCTTGCAACATACAGAATAGTTATATAAATATCTATATTTCTCTTTAGTGTATTTTCTTTAGTCAGCTCCTTGATTTCTCACTTAAGTGGGCAGAGTTGAGGAAACAAAACGTGACCTAAAGTGTCTCCATTTCTCTTCCCTTCCAACACGCTTGGAATAGAGATTCAATTCTACCCTGGCATAAATGCACGGGAATCTTAATAGCAGCTAGGAGAACAGAAGTGCCAGGTCTAAGATGTAGTCTCAGCAACCAGAAATACCATTCTGGTGTCTGTAAACACTTTACAGAGTTAGACGACCCCTAATTTATTGAGCCATTACCCCTCAAATTCAGAGAGGTCAGAGGAAATATGCTCTTTTTGTCCTTTTCCTACAGCACATCAGGCTGCAGTGTTCTCTTCCTCTAGCTGCACAGGTCCCAGGTTTTGGTTCTTTAAAGTCTATTTGTTTTATTTAAACCTAATCAAAATATTTACAGTTTTTCATGCCAAACAAGTCAGTTCCAGGTGAATCTAGTGACAGTCCATACGACTGGCATGGAAACTGCACAGGCGCCCTCCTCATGTAAATCCATGGATAGCTTCACTTAATTCAGGCTGAAGTGGGAGGAAAAGGGGTGGAAGACAACAGCCAAGGAAAGATATTTGCTATGTTTTTATCAAGTTTGCTAGAAGACTTAAAAATGCTTGACTTATTTCTAATTGTTGCAGATAGAATTCAGCTCTTAATGGCCTTCTCAGCATTGCTCTCTCTCAGTACAAGGTCTATGCGGGCACAGCCTTTGGGAATGTGCATCTGAGGCAGCTGCTCTGACCCCAGAGACTAGTGAGCAGAAGGCAAGATAGCCACCCACATCCCTAAGAGTTTGAGAAATAAAACACACTGAAAAGAAAACACCAGCTTGGGTTGCTGGTGATTTTTAGAAGAAAATCTGATTTGCGACCTGTGGTTTGGCTCACAGTGCTGCGTGTGCATGGATTTCCTAGCAGTGGAAATGAGGCACTTAGGAAGCTTGGCTAGTGCTGGCCCACTCTGGGCAGCTCTCCTCCAGGAAATCTCACATCTCCTTGCAGGCCCAAGCAGCACCTCTGCTCCAAAATGCTTTGCATGATATTGCAGGCAGAGATCTTTGGGCAACAGCACAACTGTTCAGCACTAGGGAGTGTTCAGAAAAGTGGGGGACAGAAATAAGTCAGTAAAGTTATTTCCCAGTGACTCAGAAAAATCATCATGTCTGAAGATTGTACTCATCTCCAATCCAATGAGGAGAGCAGGTGGTTGGCTTTTCACACACAACACACACTAAAACCCCAGCACAGAGAACATCAGTGTTTCTCTATCACACTTACACATTTCCTACTGCAAAATACATCTCTACCCAGGAATAGAGGACCAAAAAGAGACCAAGTCCCCTGAAATTGCAAAAGTGACAGAAATATAAGATACAGAGCATTTCTGCTTCTGTTTCTCGGCTCGTACACAGAGGAAGTTGCAAAACATTTCCCCCAAACTTGTAACAAGCTTAAAACAAGCTGCAGAAAAGACTCAAAGCCACAAACTACAACATGAAACAGAAGGAGAGCAGGAAAGCTAACAGGCAGAGAGATTCCATGGGCTCCTGCATGCAGCAAGGGAATTTGTTAGGTGCTAATTCCTGGGTGATCCTCAGCAGTGGGCTGTGCTCTGCACTGTTGCTGGAGGCAAAAAAGAAGTGACAGGTCCCTGACTATGTCATCTGATGAAAAACGTATGCCTGACCCTGAGCGTGATGATTTAGTGCTGGTTATGTGAGCAGGACTCCCTGAACAGGCTCCAGAGAAAATGCTAACACCAGCTGGATCGCCAACACAACCAGCTCTGCATCCTGCCGCTGGCTGGGGCCAATCTCCAGCGCTCCAGAAGAAGGTAAAGAAAACTTTCAGAAGCCAAGTTACGTAACATTTACACAACGTTATAAACTAACACAGCTCTGGTTTGTTTTTTTGTTCCCATGAACATGATATGACTCAATGGAAACTACTCTGCGGGAAATAGGCGGCCCATTCTGAATACTAGGCTTCCAGAAATAAGATACTCTCTAAAGAATTTGGAAACAGCGTACCTGTTGGAGGGATGAGCCTAGCTTAAGACCCTGAGATGAAGAAAACTGGAATTTGGGAATGGTTATGAAAAAACCAACCTGCGTCTGGTGTGGCTGCTGCAATTATGGCAGCACTGGATTGGACCCAAACCATGCATCTACGTCAGCTGTGTGTCAATATAACAGTGCTCATGTTTACTTTGAAACAAAACAGAATAACCCTATAGTGGGAAATGGTTTTTTCCTTCTTTCTGAGTATTTCTTAATGTTTGTACCAGCCTTCCTTAAATCCTGTTTCAGTTGCTATTTATAATCCTAAAGTAGTGTTTGAAATCTGTCTCTGAATTTCAGGGTGTGAGGCCAAGTTGAATCTCTTGTCTCCCCATCAGCTCTCATGACAAGGATAAAGAAGGACAAAATGTTATGCAGGCTTGTTGACGGAGGTGAAAGCTGGTGGCTGCCAAAGATGGTTTCTGGAAACAGTGCAAACCCTTCACTGAAACCTCACTGGCATGCAAGACAATCTTTGCTTTTTACTAGTAGGCCCAAAACCAACATTTTCATAATAATTTTCCAGTATCAAAGTGATAGTTTTTATCCGAGACAGCTGAATACTACAGAACTGTGTAACAACAATTCAGTGCCAGACATATGCTATGTATATATTTTAACACCTTTGATAATAATAAAAAATGCATGTTCCTAGCAGTTTTCTCAACTTTCATTCAATAACAACATCCTCAAGTTGATGCTTTTTGTTTTCCTTTCATATTATTATGAACCTGTGTTTAATTCTCAGTGCCAGTTTGGCTTTTTAACCTCTCTTTCTACATTCCACTAGTAATGTCTGATTAAGAAATTAGCCTTTCAAGTGCTATAAAAAAATCCAAGAAATACAGTAACACAATACCATGGAAAACTGATATAATCTTTTCAAAACTATAAAAATTGGTCACCCAAAGGAACATCTGCATGGTAAAAATTTTAAACAAACTGGAAGGGAATCAGATAGCTCATAAAGAACCAAGCAGCTAGAAGAGCCATTGGTCGTTTACATATTTTGCTGTCATCCTGACTTGGAGAAGACTATCATTTTGAAGCATGTTTCTTCAGTTTTAGTTACCAGCATCTGGAATGAATTCCAGGATGGAATACTGAAAGTTTTTAAAAGGAAACTCAACCTTACAATAATTATTCCTTAAATCATTAATATGGTGGAAGTGCCAGATGTAAAAATATGAATGAAATAAACTAAAATATGCTCCCAGGTATCACTCAAATCCCTAATGTACATCTGTCTGTTTTCTCAGTTCATTAATATCTGTTGTAGTCTCAGATATTTTCTTTTATGGAAAAAATTTCCACTTGCTTGTTATGTCTTCTGTCTTGCATTAGAGTTATTGCTTTACCTCTCAGGATAACTGTCTGTGAACACTGGGAGACTGTCAGTCTGCTGTAATACAGGCTTTCCTCCAGCAAGAGATAACAGGGTGTTCATCTTTCATCCTACAGCACAGGAAACTTTTGGTTTGATGGATGTTCAAGAGGAACATCCTCCTGAAAGAGTGGTTTTGTGGTGGCACCAGGGCTTTGTCAGCACAGAGCTCCTCACAGGGCCCGGGTTACATTCACAGACACAAGACAGAATAAAATCAGACCCAGGTATTAGGGACTGTTTGGCTTGGGACAGGACCAGGAACCCAAAGGCAAGGCAATGCTGTCCTTCCTTCACTCTCTGTTCACACTTTCAAAGCAGCAGGATGAAGGCAGCAGAGGGAGGGCCAGCATCACTGCAGATTAATGCAAGATCATTCAATGGTCTGTTCTTTTCAGGACGATGATGCAAATCACAAGGCCAAAATCAACTTTTGTTGAGGGAATCCACTGGACATTCAATGCAGTTTAGCAAAGAGTGGCACTGAACTCACTCAGGAGAACCCAAGACATTGACAACTCCTGGAACACCTAACTAGAGCCCACCAAAGCCCCAGGCATTTGTTTGTTTCTACTAATGACCTCTCCTCCATCCCTCCACAAAGAAGATGTCTCCTCAGAGCTCCACTGAGAACTCTTAGCACTGCTAAGTATTTTTGCAGATTAACGCTTGTCTGAATGTTACTAATTAGGGCAGGCAACTATATAATGAGATGCTTACAAAGTTTATTCATCACTAAAAATAAATGTTAAGCATCTGGCTTGCAGGCTATTCCCATGTGCCACTCAGGTCCGCGTGCTGTAGAGACAGATGGAGCTGGAGGGACACCAATCACAGTGCAGAGGGATTACATGTTTTAAAACCATGGTTAACTTGCTTATTTAAGTTGCCATCCCTCCATAAATCCCACATCTACCACCAGATGTGTGACAAGATTATTGCACAGGGCTTTCTAGCTTGTGCTCTCCTGCTCCATCGCGGCAGAGGAGAAAGGTGGCTGTCCATGGCTAGAGCTGTCTCTCCCTGTACACAGCCCACTTGTCAGCAAAGCCACTCTCTGTTGGCGACCAGTGAAAAGAAAGCCCCAATGACTCATAAAGCAGAAAACCATCAGATGGGCTATGCTAAGTAAACTCTCCTTCTGTCCCAGTGAGTGGTGGAAATGACTCATCTCCTTTACAAAGCTTGGGGGAGTTTTTCTCTGCCATGTTGACCAAATGTTAAGTGTGTTTCTCAAGAGGGTTTTTGCAGTAAAACCATTGGTGATGTTTGTTTACAAGCCCCATTTTAATTACTCAGAGTAGCAACAGGTCTGAACAATGATGCTGTTTTTCCTGAAAGCATTTTTTAGTCTGTGTTCAGGCTGAAAAAGAAGGCGGGATTGATAGGTGGATACTTTATTTTCTCTTTTTGTCCTTGAGCAATGCTGTGCAAGAAGCAGCACTTTTCTGCTGTCATGGGCTTCATGTTGATTGGCAAATCATGATCTGGGACATCCCAAGCTATGGGGGGAGGGAGGTCACTCCTTATTCAACTGAAGAGGGAGCGAAGGAAAACTACTCAAGCCAACAGCAGCAGAGAGGAGGACACAAGGTGGGTTTTCCCAGAGCTGGCTATGTCAAACTCTCTAGTAAAGATGAATATTTAAACTGTATTTCTGTTTTTGATGGTTTTAAAGGCTACTTTCAGGTTAGGATTCTTGTTTTGATGAATAAAAATAAAGAAGTTGATTTCCTGTTGTGCTCCAAGAGCCTGCCATACAAGGAAGCAAGGTGCAAACACAGAATTGATAGAAGGGACAGTTGTAACCATGCAGGTAAATTTTCTGCACTTGAGGTTTGTTCTTAGAAAACAGTAAAAGGTGATCAATTTTTATTTGGACTTGGAGCACCTCAAAATTCTGAGCTTTTGGATCCATGGGGCTTTTTTATTTGGTACCTCATATTGCTAAGAAGATCTAACCAAATATGGTACTTTCAGGGATCACAAAGTACAAGTACACTATATAGACAAGACCATTAGCAAAAGAAAAAATAATCCTTTCCTCTGAAACAAGAAACCCATGAAGAAATTGGAGGTCTTTAAACCAGCAGTGGACCTTTTAGTCACTTATTATCTGAACACTGTTAGTTGTTGAGTTCTGACACATCTACCAGTTCCAAAACATGAGATGACTGGACAGACAGAATAAGACTTTCAACCTGACTCCCTGAAATACAAAGTTTGCAGGCCACTGTGCTCCAGCCTTGGACAACAGCGAGTCCAACCACAAAACACAAAGCTTTAGGACATATGAATCCTGAGGCCCCACTGCTCACCAAGCAGGCTGATGCTAAATGTTCGGGACTTCCTTTCCATCTGCTGCCACCCCCTGCACTCAGAGCCCTTGATGTGGGGTGGTGCACATAGGAAGAGCTGCTTGAGGCCATGGTGGATGTGATCCACACACGCCTGTGGGGTGATAAGTAGAGGCACAGCAGAGTGTCAGGAAAGATGGGTTTGTGGCTATGTGGTTCGCCCACAGCCAAGAAAATTGGTCTCCACCATAACATTTTTGCTTTGTTGGAAGCAAGACCTTTCATGTGGCTGTGAGGTTCTCAGAGCAGGAGGCAGCTTGGTATTGTGCTGGTAGAAGCTGGATAGCTGGCATCCATGGGGATCCAGACAGGCACATAGACAGAGGACAGTAACAATTTGATCCCTCTGTTAGAGCCAGGNAAGAAGATGGATTATGGAAAATTGGAGACTCCTTTCCACATCATCCTGTGCAAGAAGAGAAGCCAAGGAAAACACACAGACCCAGGATCACAAGAAGCTATCCATAAACAGCTTCTGTAATGGTTTAGCCCAGTTGGAACAAGTCTGAAGGCACAACTGAAGAATGGGGTTGGAGGAGGTGAGATATAGGATGCTGCTTTAGAGTTCATTGCAAGATTAATCCATGATTCCCCAAGGTAAAATGTAGGTTCACAAAGTAGTGAGAGCAAATAAAACTGCTGATGCAAATGAGGCCTGGGAAAATGAGAGGTCTATTAAGTAACAGACATAATGTATCCACTTGCTTGTATTCCATTTTCGGTATATTTCTTATATTCAGTATGTGTCTTATATTTCATCCTGGCAAGTGACACATACATCTCTGCAGAGTAGAGTTAGGGTAGGAGCACAGGATCAGTAACAATTCCTCATCAGCACCAGGTGGGATGTTCCTATTCTGGTTTAGAAACACAGAATCATGGACCTCAAAAGACCATTTAGCTCCAATTTCTCTAGCCAGGGACACATTCCACTGGACCAGGTTGCTCAGAGACCCATCCAGCCTGGCCCTTGAGCTCTTCCAGGGATGGACATCCTCAGCCTCTCTGGGAAACCTGTACTAGCTAGTTCCTGGCCCATCTCACAAGAATTCATTCCTAATATCTAATCTAAATCCTCTGCCCTCTTTCAGCTTAAAGGCACTACCCTTTGTTCTGTCACTACATATTCCTGTAAGACATCCCTCTCCAAGCCACCTCCAAAGCAGGGTTAAGCTAAACCATTTGAGAGCAGGCTCAGGACAGAAATGTATGTCCATGTGGATAACTGGGGCTACAGCTCTGTGCTTTTGGGACTAATTAGAAGAACTGACATGAAGGAGAAAGCACATGATAATGAACGCATGATGTCAGGATGGCACCACAGTGAGAAAGTCAAATTGCTTCCAGCAGAAATATTTTGTGGGTGGCAGGAAAATATTCCTTTTGGCTTTTGTTCATTTTTATTGACAGAACCATCAGTTGCTAAGATCTGGGGATTTCTGTTCTGCTTGTTTAGCTATGATTTATGGTGTAAATTAAAAAACTTTGAACCAATAAATACGCAGTATTACTGGTTTGGTACAGAAAAAATGTCTATCCTGACAGCACTAAAAGATTTTACTCACTGCAATTACTGAAGCCCTGAAATACAGATTTTTGGGCTCTTTCCACAGGGGTGGTTTGATGCTTGACTCTTTCCTTTTAGTCCAAAGGAAAGCAATCTCTCAAACAGAGTCAGGGTCTCGTGTCCAGTACCTAACAAATGGAAGGGGAATGGGAGGGAGACAGAGCACATTCCACAGCCTGGTGTGTTTAAGGAAAGGGGTATAGCTTTCACTCTCCTGCTGTTAGACAATAATGCGCTGACTGAAAATGTCAAGCTTCAGTTTAAACAAAATAAAAGACTAGAGGGCCCAGGGCAGAGAATTTAAACACATATTAATTAAGGCTGGTAATACCCTGACATTTGCTGGATTTTTAATAAACTGATTAATATTTCTCCTTCATATTCCTGTGACATAAAATCAGTGCAGCACAATTAATTTCAACAAGTTTTGGTCAAAGGGTGCTGAAGGAAAATGAACATGCAGCGTCACAGATTTGAATTAGAAGTACTCTCACTCTGAGTGAGTAATGTGGAAACCCATTGCCCTCCACATGACAAAATTGCAGCTCAGGACCTTGAGAGGAATTTATTTACTTTCAGCAAGTGATTAACTTAAAGAGTAATAATTACACACAAGAAGAAGGCAGAGAGAATAAATTATTACAGTGCCCTCAAGAATGGAACAGAATGGAGTGACAGATCCTCATAAGTGGAAGCACAGCACTTATGTGTGGGTTACCATGAAGTCTCAGCTTTATATGCTCATAATCAACCAATGCAGAAAAACAATTTTTTGGGGAATATGTTGAAGGTTCAGTTGTTATTGTAGCAATGAGCACTAGAGTAACATCTCTTTACTAGGTTTTAACTCTTTGGTGGCACTTATGCCAGTGGTTCAGAAATTACCAGTGCCCAACCAGAGCAACAACACTTCCACACAACTTGTCATTCAGTGTCATAGGTTGCTGTAAATGTTTCAAATCTCTCTGGGATAGCTCCTTCCTCTTTTGTTAACTACAACAATATTTCTTTACGTGATGAGAGGATTCAGTCATAGCCTGGGTCCCTGTTGTGCAAACTTTGGTTGAAACACCCAAGAAGCAGAGGTCTGGCCCAGGGCCATCTGGGAAGTTTAAGCATGAGTTACAGCTCGGGATAAAACGGCACAGCAATAACACAAGCCACTATGCTGGTAAAAATTGAGATACAGAGCACAACCCCAGTGCCTGAAGAAAAGCAATTGCACTGGCGCTGACTCTTGCATCACTTAATGTGTTCTAACACACTTACTCAATCACAGCCATCCTGAAAAAGTCACATGTACATGACCATGCTCTCCTCCTGCTAGTAAGTGGAATTTGTGTGCATTGGGGGTCTTAGCTTTGCCTAAAGAAACCCTGGGGTGCAGTTATTGTAGAAAGAAATTGACTGAGAATGTACATTCTGCAATAAAGAGAAATTTTTTAGCATTTAAAATGTTAGTTCTCACACTAAACACATGGCGTTCAAATCCTACACATAAGAAAGTTCAAGCAGAGAACAGCTGGACATCCTCTTTTCCGATTTTTTTGTGAAATTCTAGATTTTGAAAATAAAGTATTCCCATTTCTTCACTTTCTTTTTTTAAACTATCAATCTACAAAATTTTGAAATAAAAACCTGAGAAACTTAAAATGTAAATAAACTGCAGATGAACATAAGTGAAAGATATTTCAAATAAACATTAGAAGGGGATTTTTTTTCATTTTACTTCAAAGCAACAGAAAGTGGTTTTGTATTAGATTGTGGCCGTTATTATTATGCTCTTGTTATTGCCAGTATTAATAAAATACTTGTATCCACTAAAGCCTAAGAATGTCTATAGAGACCCATGTGCTGGGTATTTTACTGATGTTTATTTGAAATACTGTCCTTGCCTCAAAAACCTTCCAATTTACTGCTGCACCTCCGAGAACAGAGAGGAGAAAGAGTTGCTTAGCACAGGAGCTGGGTTATTCCAGTCTCAGGAGATCCATCAAACCCCAGTCCATCATCATCAGGGGTAACACAGGAGACATGAGGTGACCCAGGAAAGATCAAAATGCCTCTGTGGCTTAGTGAGCACTAGACCTGACATGAAGAGCCTACAGATTAAACAGATGCAGAAATGGCAGAGGAGAGAAGAAAAGAAACAGGAAAATATTGATTTTGTCTTACAAACCAGGAGGTAAAAAACTTCAACACTCGGCTAGCAGAGCATGGCATGGCAGAAGGGTTTCCCAAAGTCATCCAGATGCAGCAGCTGTCTGTTGCCCCAGCCTGGTATTAAAACTTCAGGGACATTATTTGGAGAAAGAAAAAAAAAAAAAAAAAA
>VWZN01011583.1:141236-166577 GCA_013396955.1 Regulus satrapa | reverse complement strand
AGGTATCCCTGCCCTCAGTAAGGACTTTGAAATTATAATCTTTAAGGTCCCTTTCAGCCCAAACTGTTTTGTGATTCTATGATTAGTTAGCACTGCTCAAGGACCTACCAGCACCTCCTAGACCATGGTCACTGATTATATGGATGCTCTTACTGAATCTGGCAAGTTTTACACCTACAAAAACTGCCTTCCTTGGGGTCTGTGCCAAGGCTTCCTACTACTAGAGCAGGCTGAGGGCTTTGCTACCTGCCCAGGTACCTAGACCCAAGCTCTGACCCCAGCTCTTCCCTGGAAGATGAGCTTCTACCAGAGCTTGATGGACAGGAGACCTGTTTGCTTTTACACCTCCAGCACTTCCCACTTGGCTCTGCAATGTTACAGTATTGATTTCAGTTGATACATCAGGTTGGGAGCTACAGCATAACAGATCTACTGCAGGGCTTTCTTCAGCCCAAATCAATCCTAAATTCTGCCCACAGCTCTTCGGAGGCTCTGAGGCTGCTGGCAGCTCCCAGATGCTGGAGGTCATGATCATACCCTGGTATTTTTTCAGGCATACAAGGAAGAAGCTGAAGAAAGTTTTGAATGCATGCAGTCATGTTTCCCGTCTTACTCTGTAACCTCAGCCCTGCAGGTGACTAAAGAAGATGGTTCCTCCCTCTACAGCCAAACAAGTATTCCTAGGGGAGAGATTTTGTACAATCACACTCATCACTTAGGTCTCATCCAGCCCACACAAGCCCGCAGAGGATGTGCAGAGAGATTCCTTCCAGCCTCTATGGGACATTACCAGCATCGATCATGGCACACAGGCTACAGCCCTCCTGTCTCCACTTTAAATTAAGTCTTTAAATATGGGCCAAACATGATGGATTTGTAAATAGCTGCTTAGGGAAGGAAGTGCTGCAGGAGATTTATTCCACTGTGGTCTGACAGCTGATGCTGAAGTATTGCAAAACCCATGGGGTTTGCAGAGGGAGCTTGGCATGAAGGTGGTGAAGGAACAGCACAGGCTGCAGAAGCCATGGCAGCCCAGAAAATCAGATATGAAACAGAAATTACTGAGGATGGTAATGGCCACAGAAAGAATAGGGATCTGGGAAATACCCAGCCCAATTAGAAGAGGTCTGGGATGGGAAATAGATAGGAATACTGGATCCCAAATAAGACAAATTCATCTCCTTTACTTCATTTTAGGGCAGTTCTCCTTATAACTCATGTAACTCAAAAGATAAGGTCTTCGTGATGGATGCTGGTAATTTGGGCATTAGATTTATAACCTGTTTTACAGAACTGGGAGTCTGGAGACCTGAGTTCTTGTCTCTTGGCTCTGCTGTAGATTTTCTGAATAGCCTCTGTGGGTTGCACAGACCCACCTTCCAAGTGTGGCAGACTCATGGTCAGCCCCAGAGCTGGTTGTAGAATCCCTCCTACAACCTACAGAGCCTGATTTGTAAACAGGGAATTTGGCCCAAATTCTGTGATCCTCTATTTCCTAAACTGTTGCTAATGGTTTTATCCTTCCACAAGGTTCTTCCAGAGGCTTGGTTGATTCCTGTGTACAAAGGGTAAGAAATGGAGGGACAGAGAGATAGAAAAGGGAGCCAGATAAGAGAATTACCTGAGAACTGTATCACCACATAGCCAAGCAAAGCTGTATCAAAAGGAACAGGGGAAATTGCCCCACCTCCCTCACTCACAGCCACCCCAACAGAGACCTGACCAGAAAGAGACTGAGCTGATACTGAAAAACAGAAAATAGCCACTCCTCAGGATTATCTGGGACTACCCCAAATAAACCCACAGAAAACAAGTTCATAAGTACTCGGCACTCATTCCGCACAAGTCATCTGATAATCTTGGGGCAGCTTTACCATGTCTGGCTAGAGAGCAGCAAGCCCAAGCATTTCTGAATAGCAGACAAAGTTAGATGACTAAATATGGTATTTTTTTATGAACTTGGAGGACCCACTTTGGAGTGCTTGGCCCAGGCTTGATTTCTTTTGAGACCTAGGCCTTTGATCTCACTGCTAGACAAAATAATTAAAGGAACTGAAATACAATCAAAGTTTCTTTCCAGCTTAAGGAAAAAAGAAAAAAAATACTTGGATATCTTTGTTGGACTCTTCAGATAAAACATCACATAGAAAAAAACCCCATGGTGTCTCTTGAGCTTATTCCATCAGCTCCATTCTTTTAAGCTGACATGTGAAGCCGCTGAGATCTTTTATCAGGAGGCAGAAAAATTGGAAGCATCAGGTTATGCCAGGGTGATGCACAACTTAAAACCAGACACTTTTTTCCCACTAAGGATCATTACCTAAAATGCTCTTTTCATACTGAATGCCTCATCTGAGGAATTTGGCTTTGAAAGGGGTTTTCTGTTTGGAAAGAGGGTTTTCTTTGTCTTTGCACACACAGATCTGGTCATTTCAGTGGTGCTTCATTTTTTTCTCACCAGCCGGTTTGATGACTTCACTTCAGTGACATACAGACGGTCTGCATCCCTCACAGAACACGCAAGAGAATCCAGATCTGAAGCAGGAAGGAGAAGAGGTCCAAATCCCAAGGCCAAGGAAGGATTTGATAGATTACTGCTATCTCCTGCCCCCAGTCTGAGGTCTCAGGACCAGGTCAAGAACAGCCCAGTGGCACTTTTTATCCTCCTCAGTGAGGAATTAGAGTGGCAGTATGGTTGAGAGGGAGTCAATTGGTCCAAAGGTGCCAATTGGGACCTCACTATTAACTGTCCCAAATTAACCCTATTAGGAAGGAACAGCTGTTACTATTACATTATCAGGGGGCAGGTGTGAGCTTTGATATAAGAATATTGGGGGGTTCTGGAATAAGATAACCTTTAAGATCCCTCTGAATCCAAACCATTCCATGATTCTGTGTATTTGGAATAAAGACCCAAAAGCAGATATGCCATAGTAATTTCAGGTGCCTCTCTGGAGTTTAAGTTCTTCAAGTAGTCTACATCACTCATGAGGACTAAAGGAGTCACCTCCAGTTATGTCAGCAGAAAATTTCAGTGCCCAGGGAGCAAGGGCTGAGTGAAGCCTCTGCTGCTAGCAACAATCAAACCCTGTCTCTGGCCTTGTGCTGTTCAACAGCCAGTGCCTGGAAGGTTAGTGAAAAACCACTATATTCCTAAATAGCCACTGGCTTTATCCTTCACTCTCACCTTCTATCATGAAATAACTTTTTTCCCCCCATACCCCCATCTCCACCTTTCCCCATGCCTTTATCTTTTGTTTTCCCTTTTTTCCCTTTCATGCTGAACTCCTGGCAAGGTAGGAAGGCAGAAGACTGGGTTTCCTCATTACTGAGCCAGTTAAAATGGCCATTTTGGTGATGATCCCAGCCTTGGATATGTTGCCAACACTGAGGCAAACCCAGTGTGACCACACAGCCAGTGAGTTCTGGGCTGGCTTTGAAACTCTTTGGAGCAAGCACATCCCACTCCTTGCAAGCGTTTTGTACAACATTCCTTAATCTTACATTTGTTCTCTGGGAGTACATTTGTTATTAATCACTGCCTTGCACATTAATACAGTGCTTTATACCAGTTAAACCAGATATTCCATCCTAGAAACTCAAATTAATATTTGTTTGAATAATCTATTTAAGATGATGTCTGGCCAGCAGTGTGGTCTGGCTGGGAGCACTCTGCTCTCCCAGGCGGACGTTATCATTTGGTTTGTTCCATATTTTATTCCTCTGCTCTTATTTTATTTTATATTGCCCCCCAAATCTTCCATTCAAATTGCTTCCTGCAGCAATGGTTCCTCTTGTGTTCAGCCCATGAAAGTCCAAGTACTTTTTTCATTGCTTGTCCTAATCCTCTAGGACAAATGGCTCTACTGAAACCAAATATTTTTTGGGGAACTTATTTTCGTAGCTTTTTGTACTACTTAAGATTCAAGTTGAGACACATATCCTGGGTACAAAATCTATGTGTTGCATGAAACAAAATATGCTGGTTTTGTGTATATATGTGAATCTGTATTTACTCTATCACTTTGCAGCATGGCAGTTAAATGTGTGATCACACTGATGTTGTTTCAAGGATTGTTTTCTGCAAGATCAAAGTCCTCCTGTATTAATTAAATTCCACCATGATAAAAATTACACAAAACTAAGGAAGAATCAGATACCCATTTGGAATGGATATAAACGTTCTCCCTATTTGTACCAATTGAAGTCTGAAGCCAACTTCCACAGGTCAAACTTATCACTGAAGAGTAAAAATGAGCAGTAACCCATGTCCAGTAGTAATTTCTCCCCTGAATCATAGTCGGAGTCTGGTCCAAAGTCCTTCTGCGTTTTGAGAAAGTATGAAGTTTTCTGGCTTAGGTTGGCCGCAGACTGCCTTAGAAAACAAGATTTTTAGATCTGTTCATTTTCAGGATTTTGTATAGGTAAAAATTTGCTTTGACAACACCCCTCTGAGGTACAGGGATCAGTGTAATGTGCCCTGACTTCACACGATGCTGTGAACACAACCTGTGCAGTGGGAGTCAACTTTGCCCGGTCAGCTCTGGACCAGATCCACAGAGAATAGATGTATGGAAAGAGGCAAAAACATAGCTTTTCCAGACCTCAGGATTTCTCTAGGCCTAAGACACTACATGTGCTCTGGGACATTACAGTTCCTTTTTAGCTAAATATGTTTTCAGAAATCTATTTCCAGCTACTTTGACTGCAAAAATAATGAATGACTGGTTCCCCATGCATAATAAGATAAGGATTATATTGTATCATATGAAATTTTCCCCTCATCTAAAAACTGTTTTCTGTAGCACTTTTCACTGCAACTAAAAGTTAACTTTTATTTGTCCAGAAGAACAGATTGTTTTTCTCCAGTTACAAAACAGCCCATAAAAAACAATGACCAGTTTAAAATTTACCTCCTCAACTAAGGGAATTCAAGGTGGGTGTTTTAATGTATACTCAATTGAGATTAATGGTTTATTTCCTTGAATCAAATTGATAACCACAAAAAAAGACTTCCAAGAGCAAATTATACAAACCATAACATCACAGAGGATTCCCTTAATTTGAAGTCTTTCCAAAACCAGTGAGAATCATTGATGCTACATGTTTGATTCCTTGCTTGGTTTATATTAGTCAAACAGTTGTTGCTAGAAGAAGCTAGCAGAAATCAGAGCAGTGATCTGCCTTTGTATTGTTTAAGGATTTCCCTGCCCAATTTCAGACAGGGATATTTATTCCTAGAGACACAGGCTAGAGCATGTCTCCATCATACCTATATTCACATTCACCCACAGTTACGTTAACCCAAGCACACACTGCACAATTGTTGCAATTTATATGCCCCTTTATGATTATAAAGTAGAAAGCACTAATGCATTGCCAAGATTGTTGATCACGTGACCATCTCTTTAAAAAATCCATCCCATGTCCTCTCTGGTATTCCAGAGAAAGACAGATCCTGAGTTTGACCCACCTTGCACTCTCCTGACTCCACATCCACCTCTCCCACAAGCCAATCTAGACTATGAAAATCTTCTCCCCAAGGATGAAGAATGACGAGAGGGCCTAAGCACCCACAGAATTAAGTGAGAAATCAACCTATTCAAGCTGACCATCCCACAAAAATTTCTGTGCATCCGTGAAACCTTCACTCAATCAAAAAATGATAATGGCAGAACAGTGGCCCATAATTTGTATACTTGGCATTGTATTTTCTCCTAAAGGCCAGAAAAGAGGATCGAGAACTGGAAAGATATAGCTGTGTCCATTGATAGATATTAGAAAAGCAACTATGCTGTAAGACAAAGTGGGAGTTTTAACCACATATTGATGGGATGTTAGATCACTGAACGCAGAGCATCTTTACTACAAAACCAGATTTTACACAAAGATGACACCTTTAAACACTTGCAATCTCTTTTTTTTTGTACAGCTGTTAGGAGGAAGTAACAATTTTGTCATTCTGTTCTCATGTGTAAGACTTTATCTCTGGTCTTGAGATTAATCCAGGACAAACCTAATCTATCAGCTCACTTCTGTAATGAAAGAGTTTTCAGGTAATCTTTGCAGAAATTTATTACAATCAATTTTTCTCAGTACCCCATACTTAAATTAAAAGCTCTTTTTGTCCATGACCTTGGTAGGAAGGCAGTATGCTCCATTACTACTTTTCCTTCTGTATTGTTTATGTAGATAAGCAGCTGGTCCTTTATGAATATCCCACTATTTGATTAAAAGACGGAGTATTTTAGCTTCCAATAAGAGTTTTGTAACTCCTCTTCTAACTGCCACTTTCCTTGACCTCATTCCCACCCTCACCATCCAGAGAAGATTTACAGAAAGGCTGGAATGAGGATTTGAAAAACAAAAATCGGGTATGATTTTCATCCTGCATCACTAGAAGGCAATTTCTAACTCTTAGTGGGGCCAAAACGCACACAGTACTGACTGAGCTCATAAAAAAATATTTCTCATTGATTTATGGAACTGAGGGGAGAAGGAGAGATTTCTCCTGCAAAACTGAGGGCCTGCTTTATGATGCTTGGGTTTGCTTTTAATAAAACTTCTGGAAAGAAGAAGCAGGAGCAAATGTTTCCGGGTTTTGGTATTATCATTAAAAAGCTCCAGTGTTTGTTACAACCTTCTCTAACACTAAACCCTTGCAGTTCCTGATTAAGTCCATGGGAACTGTCAGTCCTTCCAGAAACGGACGCTCTAAATGCTGGCTCGTGGCAACCAATTTCACATCTAGCCAGTTCCTGAGTCTTTATGCAGGTTTTACTCAGCCTTTACTCAATCCAAGCTTTCACTTAGGCACAGTAAATAAGGACTTTAGCAACTGGCCCACAGGATAGGTTCCACGGAATGCAAGGCAGCTCTTACTAAGTGTGGGCGTTAGTCAGCAATAAGCCCTCCTCCACCTCTTAAACTTTTGGTGTTCCCACAAGGGAAGCTATTGAAAGCCTGTGCTTTGTAAGTTCAATTCCCTTTGCTGGCTTGTAACACAGCTGCTATATATTATCTTATACATTTGACCACAAAGGTACATTCTATAGGCAAAGATTCATCCACTCCTGCCATCCCTTTTTATTCATTCACCGCTTTTCAGCATAATGTTTGGGGACCCTGTTCTCAGCCACTTGTGCACTTCAGCACTTGAAACACACCAAGAGGGACAATCGCTTGACTGATATCTCCATCTCAGTATCTATACCCGTCTCTCTGTTTCTCTAGCTTTCTACCCAAGCCATTGTGTGCACCAATTGTGCTATCATAAAGCAGAGTGTTGGGCTGTTTTGTGACGATGAAGAACCATGCAATCACAAGCTTTATTGCATACCATCCCATCCAGTGACCCCTGTTCTTATCATGAGAGCCCATTCAAGGGGAAATTACACCAGACTTCAACGGGGAAAGTGTCCCTCTGTTTCCAGGCTATTCAGGACAAAAGGTGAGAACTGCAGAACAAGCCTCTTCTGCTTTAATTGTGANGAGAGGGGGGAAAAAAAGAAGAAAAACTCTATTGAGATCAGGTGGTCCCATTTCCCAGAGATAAACAAGTTCAATAATATACTGGTCAACAGAGTTACCCTATCCTCAACAGGCTTTTGTTTTTTTTAAAAAGGACTAAAATAACCACTTGGAAATGTTAAACCAAGGCATGGCATTTTAATATGAAAATGGAGGCCTAGTATATTTTTGGTCCCTCTGACAACGATTGCCCTCAATTAGATCACTTATACTCAGCAAATTGGTTGCTGCAAGGGGTTTGTGATCATAAAAATAATCATACATGGCAAGTACCTTCCAAACCTGAGGGTTTTTTTGCTGTTGTTGGGGGTTTTTCCTCTGCTTTTTGCTTATTGTCATAGTAACGACAAGTGCATATTTTGACTTGCTTCCAAAATAATATTCAAGAATGTTCTTTTTGTCCATTTATAAGAGGAATCATTATGAATATTTGAATTATATTTTCCAATTAGGTGACCTGAAGTGTTTTCCAGCAACTCTGTTTTTTCCTCCTCATTCACAGAAAATGGGAAAATTTTATTACACCAAGGATTTTCAAGACAATAGCTACAAAGACCATTTTCCAGTGTTGTTTGTAATATCTAATTTAGTGCTAATTTTTAATGGACAGATTCCATCGGGATTTGTTTGCAAATTTCATCAACTTGAGTTCCTGCTTCATTTGCTGAAATGCAGTACTTGGAATTGACCCAGTGATCAGGAACACTCTTGTTCTTTCTAAAACATTGCTGTATACTACAATAAACAGTGACTGGTTATCAAAAATAAAATGCTTGATTGTCTACAGATTTGAAACACACAATTTTTGACTTGTATGAGCTGTTGATTTATATTCATCACTAACACAGCTTAAACAAACACCCACATTTTATTTTAAGCCTTGTGTTTCTTCATAAGCCAGTAGGATGTGCTCAGCTCAGAACAAAAGCAATTTTATTTTTTTCATATTTGTCCTGGTAATACACTCTTCAGCCTGGATCCTGAGTGGATGAAAGCCAATCCAACTTACTAAACCCACATTTTCACCCTCCTTCAGCAGCAAAGGGTCTGTCACTTGAAAGGAATCCAAAGCACTCAAATCTTTAAGGGATTGCTTAAGAAAAGCTTGATATGCTTCTGTCTCTGGACTCAACTCCAAAATATATGATCTTGAGGTTTTCCTAGCAACAGCAATGGCCATTTCACGTGAACTTCATAAACACACAAAAGAAGGAAGCATTTTTAAACCCAGGAGCTCATTTTAGCAGAGCATGCTTCTGGTGGTGCTGTTTTAGACACCTAGGATCTGCTGCTCAATGGAAACCAACATCTGCAAACTCTCCAAGGGGTAAATATTAGGGCTGATTGCAAACTCAAGCTGCACTCTCCACCTCTAGCAGCATAAACACAGTTAACCTGCTGAATCTTCTTCAGGGATGGAAACTGCTTCACACATTGAACTCATACAAGACCCATTTCCAAAAGGGACTGTACATGGAAAAGTTCCTGAAACTCCAAAGGGTCATCCAGGGCCTCTCAAGTTCCTTTCCAGTCCTGGACTCAATATAGGATTGAGTCAGTCTCAAGAGCCCCTGAACCTCTGAAAAGCCACATCTACTCATCCTTGTACATGCCTTGTAGAAGCACCTCATCCAAGAAATATCCAAAGCATAAATCATAAGCATCCTAAGCAGAAATATCCAAAGCATAAAGCATTATTTGTGTGGCACTGGGGAAAGGAGCAGGAATAGAGGGGCAGATGCAATGAAAAGGAGTTTTTACAATGCCAAAGCGTGATGGGCTTTTTGCAGACAAAGGTGAAGGTTTGAGTCTGCCAAGTTTCTCCAGTCTCAGGGTATGGTCTCAGGCCCACAGACTTTTTTTTTTTTTTTTTTTTTTTTTTGTTTAAGTTTATAAAAGAACTTTATANTTTTTTTTTTTTTTGTAGTGTTTAAGTCTAAGCAGGCAAACTCAAACACTGTACTGTATCCATCCTCACTTTCATTACACCATGAAACAAGCAAATAAAAAGAAAAGAAGAAAAAAAAAAAACCAAACAAAAAACCCCAACAAACTGTTCAAAGATGTTTGATCAGAAAGCACTTAAGCAACACAGAAGGAATCCAAAGCTTTTGATATTACATTAATACAGTAATATCTTAATCCTTTACCAGTGACAGACTGCACATTTAAATCCCTAATGGGACCTGGTTTCCAAATTACATTATTTAATGTTTATTCAGTGAATAATCCAAATAGTATTTAACACCACTGAAGAAAAAACACACACACCCCCTGGGTGGATTGTCTGCTTTTCCTTTGCTTCATAATTACCCAACCAAGGGCCCTATTAAATAACTCCATTTTTTATGGTCTTAAAGTGAAATGAGCCCTCTATTTGAACATTGCAGAAGAAACACTTCAGGCACACATGCACACTGTAAAATCCAGCTCTATGTCAAAAAAATTTCCACTGATCAAGATTGCTTGGATCCATGTGAGAACTTTCTGGCCAGACATATTTAATACCAAAGGGTTTGATCTGGACTCCTGATTCTGGAAAGAGAACAAAAGCAAACACCAAGGGAGCATAAAAAAATAGTAATGGCTTGTCAATTAAATCTCCATGTGTCAAAGAGGGGAAGTTAATTGCCTGTAAGTTTATAATATAATTAAGACACTTTCAATGGGATTTGTGCCACCCAGCTGGGGATACAACTGCCAGGGCTGTAATCACCCAAGCTCCCTTATTACCCAGCAGAAAGGCTTTTCCCTTTCTTTGCGGTGGGAGCCGAGACATCCTCAGGGGTAAGGGAGGTCTCTGAGTGGTGGGGCTGGTGTTGGGAAGCCTGAAAACAAACCATGTTGTCTGTCACAGCATGTCCTGATCCCCATGGTGCTTTCCCCCAAACCTTGCCCAGTGGTATCCCACTCCTGTGAACCGATATGGATAGACTATCCAATTCAGTCCTTCAGGAAAGTCAATCCCTTGGGCAGCAGAATTCACTCATTTCCCTGGAAAAAGGTACTTGGTTCCTCCAAAGAACAGAACACAAACATTTAACTGCCAAAGATGAGCTGTTCTGACAAGACAAGGTGCCTTACTGCCTCCACAAACTCCTCAAGCAGAGGAACTCAACCCTGGCATACACCTGCAACAACAGATGCTCCTGTTGTTGTACCCATATTTCCATGCCTCTCTTTCAAACCTGTTTGAAATAAAGGCCAGGCCTTTTGCTTCTTCTGTCAAACAGCTCCAACTGAAACTTTCAATCTTTGCTATAGAAATAATTTCAAGTAGTTCCAGAGGTTGTGAGTTAAAAGTGTGTGTGGAAGTGGAGACACGAAGGAAAAATCTTTTTGGCCCTTTTTGGAGTGAAGAATTATTTGGGGATTTATTTGTACCAGTAATAAAACCAGTAATAAGAAAGGATTTTCAAAGAGATCTCCCTGGCTAAGCTCTGCATGGTATTTATCACAAGGAACCAGTGGCAGCCGTTCTAGCATTTAACTGTTTTCATTTACGTAGTTAAAAAAAAAATAGCCAGTGCAATTACAGAGCCCCATGTTTTGACATAGGAGTTCCTAGTAAGCTGTCAACATTTCCATTAAAGAGCCCTGTTTGGGGAGCTGGACATGCCGTCAGCTTGGGGAGCATTTGCCCTGCAATATAAGGCAGATGTTACTGCAGGTTTGGACATAAACAGAAACATTGAGGGATGCATGGTCAGCCAGCCAGCTCCCAGTAAACCATCAGCCTCTGCTGAGTGGGAAGTTCTGTGTTGTCACCTGTTGTCCCAGATGGCACCTAACCTCTCCTGCAAGAGAAGGTGTTCAATACAGGCTGTCCTGGTGACAGGGAAATGCACCACCGAGTGACAGGGCTGCTCTCGCCCCGTTTGTCCACAGCCAGGCAGGGAAGGAGGGGTCACTGGAAGACTGCCCAACCCAATCCAAGCACTTCTGGAGAGATGCTGATTTAAGGCCTGTAAGTGTGCAGCCCTTAAAGTGTGCAAAGCCCTTGTTCTCAGCATGAGACATTCAACTTTCCTACCTCCATAATACAAGAAGATTTTGTTCCCAGCATCAGTGTTCATGTTTTTATGACGTGGTTGGCTGAAAGAATTAGAAGTCCTTTCTGCAGACCAAGGCAAGCATCCCCAATATTTATATTTTTGAGAGGGCTTAGGTGGTTTTTTTTGTTTTTTTTTTTTTTTTGACTGTTGACTATCATTTATGTTACTGGCAGCAAAGAAAAGAAGAAATAGCACCTGATTCTTTTCCTTGTGGAACAGGGAACCTCAGTTACTAATGAGATATATGAGGTGACTCTCATACAAGCCTCACTGTAACAAAGCTCTTCATAATCACTGGTGGATTTTATCCTACATTTTTATAAGCAGTGCATATTTACTCTTTGCTACACCAAGAGGCAGCTCCAGCAATAATGAAGTAACTCCCCAGAGGCATCCCCAGTGCTGTTGGGAACCTGCCTACATCTCATTCATCCCAGTATAACCCACTCCTTAAGCAGCAGGGTGTTTTGGGGAGTGATGCTGGGAGCCAACACAGAGCTGTGCGGACACTGCAAAAGGAAAAGAGAAGTCCAAATGTGCAGCACACTCTGAGATGTGAATTCACCGGCAGGGTCAGGGAGCTATTTTACTTCCTACCACTGTGAACTCCAGGAATGGAATCAATTAGTATTAGTTTAAAACATCATCTGTTTCAGTTTAACAGAAAGCTTCTGTTGAATGAAATACAGGGTTGGTAAATGAAAAATAAAAGTTGGTCTGATTTTAGTAACTCTGAAGGTACTCTGTTAGGTATGGCAAAGAGGTGAATCATACACGTGCCACAAATGTGTGCGACAAGGCATTACATGTTCTTCTTCATGTATTCATAGAAGAATATCCCTGCACATCAAGCATGTGCACAAAGCACAGATCTGTGATTAGCAAGATGGTTCACCAGCAACTTCACAGATGCGCGGCAGCATTTCCCTCAATGATACTCTTGGGTGATAAACCAGCTATCTTGGAATGGATGTTTGCCTAGGTAATTAAAAGCATCTTTAAAATCACAATGGAAGAATTTCTTTCCAGGCCTCACTTCTGTCTTTAGGGAGATAAACTCTGTGTGTTTGGGTTTTTTTACCATAAGCTTTGTTGGGCTATGGTAGGAGGATTCATAAGAGAGCTACAAAATAAGAGTTTTCCAAGGCAATGAACCTACGCCAAGCAATACTGCCTTTTTTTTTAGCTTTTCTTTTTCCTTTTTTTGGTCATATTTTCCAATTCAAAACACATTTTGGTGCCTCAGGGGACCCACTGGCTTGCTCCTGATCTAAGCATCTTACAAGGCCAACAGCGTATATAGGTACTTTATAGGTAAAACAGGAGCCATGTTATTGAAACACTGAACTTCCTTACAGTGATCTTAGCTATAGAAAAGAAAATCCATTGGCTGAAGTTACACCTTTTGTTTCTTACCCAGAATTATGAGATGAGAACTAAGGGACACTACAGAGACACAGTTTAATGTTACTGTTCCAGCAATTACTACTAAGCTTCTTGAATTTCTCATTCCTTTTTTTTTTTTTTTAAATTTTCTGAATGCCCCCTTCCCTCTTTCAACACCCTTCTGTCTTTTCTATGTTTACTTTATTGAGAAAACAAAAAAGCAGAGGAGGGAAGCAGAGTAAGGATACTTTTATGTATCCTGTCTCATGTGGATTTTAGGACTAAAGAGACAGAATGAAGGGAAAAATCAAAGAAGAAAATGCAGTTTTTTCAACTCGCCCATCCAAAAATTAACCAAAGCAACCTAAAGCAAATATTTATCTGCAAAGCATCTTCATTTTCCAACCAGTTATTCAAGGTTTCATTAGTCCTATGGGTCCCTCAGCTCTGCCTGCTCTGGCTGGCAGAGCAATCCTCTCCCCTCCATGTGCCATTTTCATACTATGAGAGCAATAACTGGTGATGGCACCACTTCCTGCACTGCACAGCTCTCCTTAATTTAGTAATTAATTAATTAACTCTCCTTTGTTTCTGCTAACAAACCACCATGCAGATAGAAAGAAGAAAGCAGAGATGAGCAGCATTATTCTCACATAGGATAACTCGTTCCTCAGCTGGATGATGAATTGCTGACAGAGCTGGAGAGGAAAGTCCAGCCTGGCCTCCCGCAGTCACCCAGCACAGCACAATGTCAGCAAAAAAGCTGTGGAAAGGTCTAGGGAGGGAGTAGGGACCGAGATGAAACAGCTGTTGGGCTTAGAAATAGGTGGAAAATGGCATCACAGCCCACAGTCCACTGCAGTGAGGAAATGCAAAAGTGGAAACTTATAGATATATTTTTGCACGGTGGTAATGATTTTAGCATCTGCATAAGGCACACGAGCCAGGGCTTGGATCCCTTCTCGGTTAAATCACTTAAAGTCCTGTTCTGCCTGAAAGGAATAACCTCCTTGTTTTTATTGCTGTCTTATAAACTTTCCATCCCAATCTACTAACAAAATTAAGTGACACAAGGACTGTCAAATAAATTCTACAAAGGGGTTGTGGAAGAGGAAAGAAAGGTTTGAGCTTACAGAGTCAGGGCAGGGGGAACACATGGAAAATCTAAAGCCCAGAAAATGAGAATGGTCATTGGGAAAGTGGTTCTTTGGGGCTTCTAAGACACAAAACGAACCCTGAAGCATGACTACCACTGCCTGCTAGATGTTTGCTACCCCTGTTCCACCCCAGTTGGAGGAAGACCACTGTAAGCAGGGCACTGAGACCTCCAGTGATGGAGCATTAAGAAGCCATTCCCTTTCCAGATGGTGTAACTGATGCTGATTGACCTAAATTATGTCATGCGGGGAACACCATCAGCCCATGCTGTGTGCACCATCTCGGATTGCAAGGGAACAATGGGGAGCAGAGCAGGGGACAATGGAGGCGGCGGGAGGCTGGTCCTTGGCAGGGTCACAAGGTGCAGAGCACGACAGCAGAGCAGATATTTCCAGCACGCCTTTTCCTCTGCTGTGAGTGTGCCTGGCTTCTGTGCTGCGGGACACAGCAGCATCCTCCTGGATTAAACGTGTTAGGAGGCAACTGGGGAAGCAGAGACCCGCTCCTGCTTGCGCTGCTGGTTTTACCTGTCCCTGTTCTTTTAATTAACATTTTTAATAGATGAGGACCAAGTTATCTATCCTGGTTCTGACCAACACCCCACAAGAGGGATTCTGGATTTGCAGAAGCGGCAGTTTGTATTCTCCACGTTGCCTCACCCAATTTGAGTTTCCTTGAAATAACCTGACACACATGTTCATATGCCTATAACACGAAAGGCTGAAAAAACACACTTTTTTTTTTTTAAACAAGGAATGTTTTTCACAGTTTTCAGTAATTTCTGCAAAGCAATTACTTAATTTAAAGTTTTTAATTAATTAATTTAAAGTTCTTTTTCACACTTACATCTGAAAGGCTAGCTGGAGAGAGAATCAGAGATCTGTATGAGACTAGAGATAGCCTGATCTCTCTAGGGGTAAGGACATATTTATTTATGTATATAAAGGTCTTGTTTTCATCACAGGATTATCTTCTACAGGAACACAAATCTGGAAGATGGGAGGACAGAGGATAAAAAACAAAATAAAATAAATTATCTGCTTGGACCTGGATCTAAATGACCAAAATGCCTCGACATGAAATTATTATGATACAATATCTATTAAATATCTAATATATTTTATTGGAAAGCCTTCTCATATTTAATTTTGACTCACCCACTGGTTGGTTCACTAGATACTGAATATGTAATGGACAATACTGAAGGTATGGTTAATCAATTAAATCAGAATGGAAACAGCACTTGGTTTATTCCAGAAATAAATAAACTTGATGCTCATGATTCCAGAAATCTTATTTCAAATCTCTTTCCTTGAGCAGACCTGGTGAGGGAGGAACCCATGACAGAACAGTACAAAACTGGGCATTCACAGATCATAAACCTGGCCCCTGAAGAAGAAATCCCCTCTTTGATTTATGTGGCCCTGAATCACCCAGGACATCCACATAAATTTTAGCTTCCAACAAGCTAAATATGAAATCTGATTTTACACATAAGAGTCTTGTTCTTCACGTTTTACCCCCAGTCCACACACAGGCATTAGAGATCTGCTTGTTGCGTTCCCTTGAAACACCCTAACATGGAGTGAAGCAAAGTTAATCCATTTGTCAGCATCTGCTGACCTGTGCACCTGCACTAAAGTTTGTAACAAAATCCTAAAATAGCATCGATGAGCCTCAGGTTCTGGCAAAAATGGCTTGCAGAGGACATGCTACACTCCTTGAGGATTCCCCTGAGGATGCAACTCCTTGGAGAGAAGAAGGGGTACTTATCCAAGTGTATCCAGATCAGTTTAACCCAGAAATTTCAGGAGATCGGGTTCCCCAAGGGATTCCCTCAGTTGTTAAAATGTGTTTCATCATTTTTTGCCATTAAGGCCTGCGTTTGATTTTTCCTGAAAAAAGTCACTGCAGTGTAATTGATTCTCAGAGAACAAAGCAGCACAGGCATTAGGAGAAAAAGAGGGGGGGAAAAAAAAAGAAAGAAAACAAAGACAAATAATTGCATGAGACCATTTTAAGTAACTCCCAAATTGTTGCAAGACTGCAAAATTCTTATACGAGGCTGAAGAAAGGGGGAGCTAATTTTCTCCAGAAAAAAAGATGTTGTCTTTTCTTTCTATTATGTCAGTTTGATTTTTTCATTTACAAGTGTTACTGAAGACTGCATACACATGTAAATATTCATATTCAAAACATTCCTCTTGAAAAAGCAGGGGTGAAAGGGACATTATGGAAATGAGGTTGGAGCAATATCAGAGGGAAAATGGGATTCAGACCTATTAAGACATTGGTGTGCTTCAAGCCCAATGTTCAGACTTTCACTTCTTTCCTTTTCCTGGATCCTGACTGCTACAGCTGTGACCTAAAATCTTTTTGAGGTGGGCAGACAGTAGCGATGAAATGACTTGAAGACTGGAGAAATTTAAGGAATTCCCTCTGTCTGGCATATCGAAAAGTTCAAAAGTTACCCCCGTCTCAGTGGCTAAGCAACAGAAATGTCAGGTGTTAAAATATTTTTTTAAAGAAAATGAGAAAGGCAAAAGAACACCAAAGGTTGGTTATGAGGCCCAAGATAACTCAAAGAGAATTTACACACATATTTGACACGCCAGGCTATTTTCCATCATACCAAAATAGAAAGAGAAATTTTATCTTCTGCCTTTTTTTTTTTTTAACTGTTTGTCTTAAAAAATCTTTATCAAAACTGTGATTAAAATTTTGGCTACATATTTTCATGCATAAGAAAATCCAAGGCAACTTTTTTAGTAGCATGTTTTTGCCAGAATTTTTGACCTTTTGACCAAATCCCTCTACATAAGATAGAACACAGCAAGAACATAAAGAAGCCAGAGTAGAAGCTGGAGTTTGTAGATTCCCCTTCAAAGGATTTGTGGAAAGTAACTCATATAAACAAGGCCATATCCAGCCAGATTAAATTTATCTATTTTATGCACTTTTCTTGGAGACACATTATGATCCAACATTAACAGTGTGTTTAAAATTAAGAAATTTAATCTTTATTCTTCCCCTAAAAGAAAATACTCTAGGAAGTTTTAATGTGCTATTCCATGTACAGGTAAAACAGTTTAGTCTTTTTTTTATTCCATTGTACCTTCATATTACTAATGGTGCCCCTTCTTCTGATGGGAGGCAAAAAAGCAAAGAAGGGCTTTCCATGAAGATGAAAAGAAAAAAACAGTAGCCTAGATCCAAAATTGTCTTCTGAGCCCATCATTGACATTTCTACGCAAAAAAAAAAAAAAAAAAAAAAAAAAAAAAAAAAAAAAAACAAAAAAAATAATTTAAAAAAAAAAAAAACACAGNAAAAAAAAAAGCCAAGAAATTAATTTCACAAAAAGTATATCACTGATGCAAGTACAAGATCTGGCAAAAAAAATGTAGGAAGAACAGCTGGAAGAGTTGAGAGAGAAATTTTTCACCAAAAAACCCCCCAAACAAACAAAAACCTGGGAAAATCTCCACCCCAGAAAGGTGTCAAGGCAGAAGAGAAAGGACTGGCTCACTTTGAAAAGCCTCATCTTGGAAAATTTTTGAGAACACTGAGGTGCATAACAGAGAAAAAGATGCTACCAAAGGAAAAAGTTTTGATCTTGATCAATTTCCAGAAATTTTAATCCATGGGTATAGGAGCTGAAAGGAGGAGAGTACCTGCCTGCTTTCAAACTAGCTGGAATTTTATTTTGGAGAAACCAAAACAGAAGAAGTTGTGAGGAAATTTAAAAACTGAATGTCAGCAATTTTTAATAAATTTTTTTGATTTTTCTTTTGGAAGAATCTCTATTCGTCCTTTTAAAATATGCTTACTCATTAGATAACATGACCAACACCAAATAAACTAAAACCAAAAATTTTAAATCCCCACATTTTAATTTCCTTTTTTAAAAAGTAACTTGAGCTAAAAAATGACAACTAAAACCAAAATGGATTTAGAAACCTCCTTTAGTGGTAAATTTGAAAGTTGAGAACTTCTTTTTCTTTTTTTTTTTCTTAAAGAAAATAAAAGGTTTTTTTTCTTAAAAAAGAATAGAATAAAGCCAGACACTGAGCTTGAAATTTTTGCCAGGCAGATCTGTCTTCTATGGAATAGCAAGAGTAACAAATAATTAATATTCTGATTAAGCTGTCCTACTAAAAATCCAATTCCTTCATTAAACTTGAATCATTAACAGGCCACCCAAAAATAAATTTAAAAAACAACAACAACAACAACAAAAAAAAAAAAACGCAAAAATAAAAAAAAAACCAAACAAACCCAAAAAACAACAACAACAAAAAAAACAGGCATTTGACTTTCCAAGGATATTTCCTTTATTGCTGGTGGTCCCTGCCATTCTTGGAGTCACATTTTTGCTAAGTAAACAAACTAGCATGAAAAGAAAAGCTTTTCTCATCCATAGATCGATTAGATTAGATCATATCAGATCCCTGTTAGTCTGCTGAAATTGCTTTTAGCCAGCCAAGACTGCAGCTGATGACTTTTGGTAATAAAAAGATGAAAAAACTGAATGAATAAAACCTTCTTTCTCTTTATTTTTCTGTCTAAATATATTAAGTCACATGGAAGAGTACACAAATACATACAGAATTATAATTATATAAAACCAGCTTTCCCACTCTGCAACATTTTCCTGAGAGATGCAAGACCTTTTCTATAAAAAGTGTAATTTCTATTTATTTTCCTTGAAATTATTTTTCTTCTATTTATTTTCCTTGAAAATAAAATAGTGGCAACAGGGAAGAAGAAGAAGAAGAAAAAAAAAGCCTGCCATTAGGAATGTCTTTAATTTTATGTTACTTTTTCCATCTGTATTCTTTCCATAGAAGTAAACCTCAACTCCAAGATGGTTTTTGAGATTTACATGTTTATTTCATTTTGTTTAATATCCTAATCGGTTCACAGTAAATTTGACCACACACACATACAGTGATCCCAGCTGTTTGACTGTGGCAAGCCAAGCCAAAGACATAGGCAAAAATACAACCCTGCTGCTGAAATCTTTGCAAAATTGTAAGCAAGACCCTCAATATTATAGCTTGGTATCCCACACCAGCAACAGAGATGGGAACACTGTTTACAGGAAAACAAGCTAAAAGCAGCCCACTGCTCCTTGGTGCTTTAAAGGTTTATGGAAAAGGAAAAACTTTCATTTAAACAGTGGTGAGGTACAGATGTGCTCCTGGTTTGGCCTAATGTTGTGGTGTCCATAAGAAGGTCTGAGGAGGCTGTGCTTTCCTGGCATGTAGGAGAATGACTCAAGTTAATATTGAATTAACTCTTCCTGTGTCTCTTTTCTCCTTTTTTTTTTTTTTTTTTTTTTTTTTTTTTTTGGGGGGGGGGGGGGGGGGAGGGTGCAATTATTTAATGTTTGTCACTCCTTTCATTGTAAAGCCTGAAAGAAACCCAAGAGCTCCTTTGCAGCTTTCAGGGCTGCTTCACTTCTCATGGGAGAAAGCTGTGGCTGTGATCTTCAAAGGCATAAAAAACCCCAGTTTCATTTGGTCTGTCCTGATTTGTGCCACACTCTGTTCAACAAAGCCCAGACCTCAGTGGAAATATCCAAGGAGCCTGGACAAGGTGTAGGTACCTGCCTGCACTCCCTAAGCCACTGCCTTAATGTTTTATGACACTGAACGTCCAGCAATAAAGCCAACAAAAATTCAGTGTACATCTATCAGCTCAGCAGAGGAAAAAGAGACAGAACCAGATGGCCAGATAAAAAACTAAAATGAAAGAAAAATAATGTTTTAAAAACCTTCTTTTCTAAGGTCTTAAAAATCTTTAAGATTTAAAAATCTTTAAGAAACAGAGCCTGACAGTGCTGGGATGGACATGTATGCTCCTAAGCAGCCTGGACTTTCCACAGCACATGGGTGCTCTTTATGGGAGACCTGGGTGGGAGCACAGGGAGTAGAGAGCAAATAAGCCCATGATCAAAGCCAGATAATAACTTGAGGACAGGGGGGCATTTTGTGCTGCCTGCAGCTCTCCTTGCTCTGCTGGTAAAGCCAACCACAAGCTGAGCCACGTTGCCCTATAAAGCTCCTTATCAAGATTTTACATCTGGTCTGTGCATCTCAATTTAATGATTATATGGTAGCATCCCCTCTCCACTACACAGCAAAAATTATCACTTTCTGAGGACATAAATCTCATTTAGTTTTTCTTCCCCTTCAGGGATTTGTACGGGCCAGAGAGCAGGATAAAGATACCCACCTGGATGCATGTAAGGAGCTTCTTACGTGGGCAGTAACTCTGAGAAGCAACAATTCCTGAGAAATGCTGCAGTCTTGTGTAATGAATACCTTTCCCTAAACTCCTTGTGCCAGGCTACAGGCAGTGGACTGGGGAGGTTGATGGTCACCACCTGGGAATATGGTGCCTTCTGTGCAGAGCCTCTCAAATCACCCCCATCACTGAGACTTAGTTTTGTGAGGGTTTTTTACAACAGGAATGTAGAAGGAAAAATTCTGGTGGGTCCAGCCCATGGTGGAGGCAGAGCTGAGCTTCTCAGCTGCCCCATAACAATATCTGGGTGCTGCCATTTCAATTCCATCCTTATCCCAAACTCCACAGGAAAAGCATTTTTTTGGCTACATGAGTTAAATCGATAAAAGGGGAATAAATTCCCAGCTCCATAACACAGTGGTGGACAGTGGTGTCCACATTCCCATTCTTTCTCAAAATTTTGTTATTATGGGATGGAGTGTTAAGGATCTGTCAGCATTTCTATTAGAAACCTCAGTCTTTAGAGGTTTATAAATGCAGCCATTTAAAATAACACTGCATTAAAAAGTAGGTATGTGAGTTGTCAGCAGTGGTGTTTCTATTTTCTTTAAGATGGTTTAAAGACGTTTTAGCAGATTATTAGCCTTAGAGAGGTCAAAAATAATCAGAGGTGGTTTTTCGGCTACATTTTTGGCTACCTCTGGATAAATAATGGTTTAATTTGAAAAACATTGAGTACATAATATGAACTGCCTTTAAGCAACAACAACAACAAAAAAAGGAAAAGCCTCAGTTAATGGCCAAACTATTTATGTTTTAGAAACAGCTCCTACACATGCACTGGGTATGCTCAGCTTTGAAAATTTTCCCTGTGATGTGGGTAATGGGATACAACAATAGTTACATGGATGGAGCAGTTGTTTCCATGACCTGAGCTCACCCACATCACCTCCAGGGGACAAAGCACCACCAAAGAAGGGCTGTCCCCAAGGAATCCACTCAGGATGGGGTGGCTGGGGGTTCTGAGGCACCTGTGATCCCATTTCCCAGCCTGGGATGGGCTGGTCCATGAGCTGGTGGCAGCACCAGCACTTCCTCCCACAGGAGGAAGCCCAAGCCACAGGGGAACTAAACTCCAGCAGCATGAACAGAGAACAAGGATGGCAGACATTTAAACCTTCATCCAGGTGACCATTTGGACCATCTCACCCTAGGTCAGCAAGGGCCACACTTATGCCTATGACCAGAACAGTAATGGATTTGGGCTGGCTCCTGCCATGGACATAAACCAGCCAAGGATAAATCCTGGCGACCTCATGGTCTGTGAAACCGAGTGGGGAAAGACTGGAGAGGGAGGGAGAAACTGCCTCAAAATCTGCCTGTGTGCCATTAAATGCTGTTACCAGCAAAAAGTCAAAATGGTGTTTTTAGCTTTCCCTTCATGAAGAAAATTACAGGCCTGAATCTTCGTTACAATAATTGCCCCTGAGATTGGCTTGCAATTATTTTGGTGAGTCTAACCTTCCAAAGTGAAATGACATGAACAGCAGAGCATCCATGGGCCCAGGTAACAGCTTCTAATTATTTCCCATCAACTCTTGATCTTCTTTACCTGATTGCTGCTTCAAAGACTTTCAGGAAAGAGAAGATGGTCTCAGCACTCACTATTTATCTCAATGTCTTGGTGAAAGTTTTGGAGCACTTTCAATGGGCAGAGAGTATAGACTGCCTGTGCTTCCTGAAACACATTTTTAACTAACAAAACAATGGTTTAGTGCTAAACATACTACATCAACCAGACAAGACACTTGAATTCTTTCTTTTGATACTTAATTATTAATAGCCTTGCCAGAATATCTATTTGGAAGATTGTCTGTACATAAGAACTTAATGAAAATCATGGCTCTGGACTACTTATACAGAGTAATTATGTCAGTGTAAACTTCAGAGTCTGAGTCTCTGATTCTGTAATAAATAACCATTTTCAGAGCTGAATAAAAATAAATGTAATCAGGATAATATGATGAAAAATTTAAAGAATCTGATTTGTTCATTCTTGCCCTTGCAAAACCCATCATTCAGAGAAATTTGAAGAAAACACCTCAGTCTGTTCCGAGTAACTGCTACAGCTTCCTGAAGTCTTCTCCTGAGATACCACTGCTGCAGCACCTGCATCCTGAGAGCTGAACAGGCCCACCCTGGAAAGGATCAGATGATATTTCCTTCTCCATCCAGCTCTGGGCACATTCCATGTGCTTCCCTGATTCCCATTCCCAATATTCTTTTCTCTCCCATGTCTTCTATTCCTTTTGTCATTTAATTCTCTCTTTAGCCTGCTACATATTAAAAAATATATACATATATTTGATCCAGTCAGCCAAGATTACATTACAATTTCTATTTATTTATGTAGCTGTGCTTCTGTGAGTCTGCAACCAAAAGGGCAACAAAAAGCAATGCCTTGAGTAGCATGTCCATGGTGGAACTTGCCTGGTGCTGCCAAGGTAGGGAGCTTCCCCCTTTCCTGGGTGGAGATCTTGCCATGACTCAGCTTCAGAAGCTGTTTTCTGGCATTGCTTTTCTTTTCCCTTTCCTTTTCATATGTGCTTTTCTTTGGGACTAAGTTTTGCTTTCTCCTTCCAGAAAGAAAATTGGAATCCAGCAATAACAGTAGCAGAAAGAACCCCAGTCTATCTTCATTAAAACTTCCCTTTCCCAGAAAAGGCAGTTTTGCCATCTCTAACATTGTTTAACCATGGTCATAAAGAGGTTTCATGACAATGAAGCAGTATAAAGGAAGATCGTTCAAAAGCAAAAGCCCTAATATTTTATATTTCAGATGCTTTCATGTCCTTTATTCTGCCTTCTGGAGTCAGGGATCTTTGTATTCAAAGCACCAGATATTATTTGTAGCACTTCATGGACACAGAGCCATCAGCACCCAGTCTGTCCAGACCTATTCATCCGACTCTTGTTAGTACTGTACCACAAGCTCACAACATTTTGCAAATACGAAACCAAGATGAGGAAGCACAACAGAACTGCCTCAAAATGAGCCTGTGCTTTCCCAACCCCCACACCAGCACCCTGGCTGCTCTTAGCCTTCCTCCCTCTGAAGAACCACGGATTTATTATTTACCAGAGACTGGATGTGCTATCTCTGTGCAGTCACCCACAGCATCTTCTTACCACCCACCGCTGCAGCTGATCTGGGTTTGTGCACTGTACTCCACTGGAAAAGCAAATTTTGACCTGCTGGTTTCATTATGTGGTACTCAGGGTCACTTTGTCACTCTCGGCCCAGGGGAATGAGATTAATCCTGCAGCACTGCGAGGCAGCCATTGCACAGCACAATAAGAATTACAGGGGTGATAAACTGCAAGAAGGGACGAGCCTCTCATGCCTTCACCCCACTGATCTATGCTCAGATCTTGGAGAAGATTTTGCCTTCTCCCTGTCCCCCTACAAGCAGTCACAACAAGCACTGGATCAACCCCAGACCACAAGCCATGAGCCACCTTCTGTAAGCGGATACATTTTGTATTTAATACCACGGTAAATTAAAAAATGGCAGACCACATCAAGCTTTTATTTCGCATACAATAAAAGGGTTTCCTCAGTCATAAAAAAACGGGCAAGGAGAGGGGGAAGAGGCCACAGCACAACAAATTCCTTCCTTACAGTCTGGAGAATTTGTGGGGGCGGGTTCAGGGGGAAATTTGCCAGTTAATAAAATGCTGTGTATGAATTATACATCAGGACTGGCCCCAAACGTGAACCAGACACGGTATGGTGTGCTGGGATCACTGCACTGGCATAGTGCAGTATCACTTCCAGTTCTACAGAGACTCACATACAAGCTTTATCTCCAAGGTTTAAGCTCCTTCTGCCTCCAGCTAAACAGTGAAGGACGTGTGTAACTATTCACATGCTAAAGGACTTAACTTTACAAAGAGAGCTTTGTTCTGCAAAGGTTGTCTACACCGGAAGAAATATTAAAACAATAGAAAAGAGGACAATTGTTTATCCCTTTGGTTAAAAAAAAGTTACACGTGCATTCAAATATATTTATCTTTAGATATCCATAGGCTTTGCTCCATGCTTTTTCTGATGTACAAGCTGAAAATGTTAATTATAAATTTCTGTACCCAAAATTCACACAGCATCAGTGGAGGAAAACCCATTGACTTAAAGAGGACATTGTAGCAGCCCAGGAATCCAGCTCTGCCGATCTTCCAAACTGAAACCAAAACTGATTCTAAAATCACTGCAGAGATGATGTTGCTCTTGTAGCGCCTCTGGCATTATCACTGGGAAATAAAAGATTTGTGCGTTCTGCATATATTCCCCACACTGCTCAGTGCCTCCCAGTGCCATGACAGTGCCACACACTCCATCGGCAGCATGGTACACACAGCCCTCATCCTGAAGCTTTTGGATTGCGGGCATGAAATCCCAGACAGGACGCAACAGACCTATGGATAAGATTCTAGGAAAACCAAAACAACTAACGTCAAGGCGGAAAGCAGTATATTTCTACACCCCAGCTGCATAACCATTAATCTTTTTCATGCTGTATTTATCTGCTGCTCATAACAGTTTGTTTTACAACGCTTGCTTCGCTCCAGTAGCCTTCCAGACTCGCACAGGGCAGCGAGAACAGGGTTTGCGTCTGCCATGCCGAATTCGCTGCTTCGTCGCCCACCCAGGGCAATGTGGGCACCGCTGCGTGTGGGCAGCCTTTTGCCACCCCTGTCCCTGTCCCGCGTGGAGCAGCAGAGCCCTGGGTTGGCTCTGGTGGCTCCAGCGTGGGTTACCGCAGCGGGGCGAGGAGGTTCAGCGCTGTGCTGCACAAACACCGCGTCGCGAGCGGAGCGCGTCCAGAGCTCCCACAACTTCCACACCGCATACCTCCCATGCAGCAGCCCTGATAAATACTTCAGGGGGGCAAAGGAAAAAAA
>VWZN01011583.1:75699-141206 GCA_013396955.1 Regulus satrapa | reverse complement strand
AAAAAAAAAAGGAGGGGGTTGGGGGGTGGGAACAGGATATTTTAATTGACTTGACACTAAATTCCACTCCCTGGATTGAATCAACTGAGCATTAAATTCATGTGTCTATTATGGTATGTGCAGATGTGTCAGGGTACACACGTTAAGTGTTTCCAGTCGCTCTCTGAGTTATTTTCTTGTTGAATAAAAATCATGTGAAACCCATTAAAAGAAAGACCAACAGAATTTGATAACAAGATGCAACAGCTATCTAAGGTTTTTGAACAATCCCAACAATTTCAGGCGAGAAATATAACTTTTCAGCACTTCTTCCTAATATTCACTAGAGGTGAAGTTTTTCCCAGAGTGCAACTGAGGGCTTTGAAAAGGTGTTTTGATGGTTTGTTTTGTTGTTTTGGGGTCTTTTAAATGCTGCTATATTAACTTGGGTTTGTTTGTTTCATTTGTTTGGTTGTTTTTTTTAAAGAATAACATCAAGAAAAGATTTTTTTTTTTTAATGTAAAGTCTTTTATAAAGCTAGATTGAAATATTTAGACAATTCATATATGTATTTTTTCTAACAAATATGTTTAAATTTTCTTCTTTTTTTAAAGTTGCAAAATTGAAAGAAAAGACCTCAAAATGCTTTAAACAAAATATTTTAGATGACCAAAAGGAGGAATTTTTTTCAGATTTTTTTGTACATGTGAGTATTAAAGATTTTAGTGAGAAAACACAGAATCTCTTGGAAAACTGTGCCAACAACGGGACAGAGAAACCACAATGTGTTTATTTCTATTTAAAAACAAGAAGGCTAAATTCTCTGCTGGCCTAAGCCCAGCAGAGCAAAGAGCATTATATCAGGTGAGGATTTGTCCTCCAGAAAGAAAATCACCTTTATTTCTTAGAGGTAGGGCATCCTCCAGGCTGGTGTGATCACCAGCATACAGCAGAGGATGTGGCCTCATGCTTTTTAAACAATTCCCATCAAAATGCCGGCAGGAGCCAGCAGGGCTTCATGGCAGTAAGAATCCCCTTCTCCAGAGTGGGGATTTGGACAGATCAGGCTTTGTATTGGAATGAAAGCAGCAAGGCTCTTACAGGCCACCAAGGTCCCTGAAGTCACTGCATTCATTTGCACAATGTCCAGAACTTCTAAACTGTTCACCTCTTTATTCTGATTTTTTAAAATTTTCATTAAATTTATGGTTTTGACTGCTGAGGGATGAGTGAGATGCTGCAGAAAATAGAGTCTGATATTTCCCCTGAATCCAAAACAATCGACCACAGCAATTTTCATTACTCCAAGAAAAAGAGAGCGAGAGAGAAGGGGGGGAAAAAAAAAAAGACATTACTTCTCTGAATTACACGCCACTTTCATAATTCTCCCTGAAGTACCACACAGGGACTGTGTTGAAGGGAGGAAAATGAAAACAGCTGTGGAGGTTTTGGGTTACACTGCAGCTCCGTGCTGCCTTTGGCCCTTGCCCACCAGTGCAGTTTGTTCTCATCCTGGTCGTGAATGTCCGTATTTGTTACCGCTCACTAAGGCAAGTCTTCTGCCTCTTGGAATAATAAAAACTGTTGTGTGCTTATCTGCTAAGCTTCTCCAACAGTTGCAAAAAGTCATCGAGTCAGCAACGCGCCTAGCGCCCAGAGCTGTCACTCAAAGGGGCTGCCCATGCTGGGACAGCAGCACTGTCAGCGGGGTTTGGGACAGGCAGGGACTGAAGGGCCGGGAGCCTTGGTGTCCTCCCATAGGGCTGGTATTGTCCTCTCACCCCAGAGCTCCCCTTTCTCCTCTTTGCTTTTTCTTCTTTTAATTTCTGCTACACACACCTCACAACAAAGGAGGTATCTCCATCAGTAAACCCGCTCCTAAAAATAGGTTGCCTCATTTTCCGTAGAGGTTTTGGCTCCCGAGGCAGATTTTGATGAGCACAAAGTGACGCGTCTTCAGCAGGGCTGTGACTTAGAGCTGCCAGCCCTTCAGTTTCTCACTCTTATCCGTGCCATGCTAGCCAAGTCTCTCCATCCCTCCATCTTCTGCTCTCCCTTTAGGTCCACTGCATTGCCACACTCTTTCCTGCTGTTGCACTTCTATTTTCTCACTAATCCCTGACTTCCCCCACACTCTCCAAATAGTTCTCCTCAGCCTCAACTTTATTAACTTAAGCTGTTTATTCTTCTACCACTAGAAAGTAATTCTGTGCATTCCCTTTTCCTCTTCTGTATATCCCCCTGCCCCCACCCTCAACCTCTCTGCATGCTGAGAAGCCATTTGCCCCTTTGGAAAGCTGCATGTATTTCTTCCCCAATGCATTTGGGAAAGAAAAGTCAGGGAGGGGGAAAAGAAGAGTCCCTGGCAGCTCCCCACTGGAGGATAGAATCTGTTTTTAATTTAGGTAGTTAAAACTCGCAGCCCCGCTGGAATCTGGAAGAGGAGCGTGTGTGCATCTCTGCGTGTGTGGTTATATGGGTGCTCATTGTGTGTGGATGGGGCAGGGTGACACATTTATGGTGAGCGTGCACGTGTGGGGCTTTTGCTCATGTGAAAACCGTGCATTGTTTGTGGCCTGTGCCTGCCCTACATCCACGGGAAGCTGCCTGAGCCTGACGTTTCTGTCCACATGGGAAAGCCCAGGAGAGCAGCTGACTGAAGTATTGCCCAGCTCTTCCACCTTTCCCTCCCCTGGGAAAGCCAGCCCACAGCACACCTGAAAAGGAAAACAGACTGAAGAGCAGAAGCTCAGCCATGACCATGGATTTGGGAACATGAGCACCTGTGCTCAAGCACCTCCAATCCTGACCAAGAAAACCCGCAAGCAATTGTTTTCTACTGGCACATCTCTCTGTAGCAGAAACATCAGAGGGCTCAGCTGGTTTTTGGATTCTCAAGACCTAAAACCTGAGGACCCCTGCTTCCATATGTGGCACACACACATATATCTCTATAAAAAGTCATATATAGGACTATACATGTATCCAGACATAGGCACACCGATGCAGAGCTCCACACGCACGCACACAGGACTACAGAAAGCGCTGTGCTGGGATCCCAAGGCAGTGTGGAGGGGAGGCTGGGCTAATGCCTCTGCCTCTAATGCAGGTCACTTCCTCTCCGGATCCCAGCAAAAATGACTTATTACAGGAGCTTATAAAATCCCCCTGAAGAATAATTGCAAAATGAAACAAATTGCGTTAAGTGGCGGCCAATGATTTCACCAGGGACACCAGGGCTATTAGACCAGCCAGGAAGGTCCTTGTTTCCCCTCCACTCTCCTCCAGCTGGGACAAGCCCTGTCTAAGGGGCAATGTCATCAAAGCATGTGTTTAAGGGGTGATTAATTGTGTCTCCATCAAAGGGGAGCTGAAATCTGTCTGCCCAGAGCTGCTCGTGGCAATGGGTATATCCCAGCGTGGAGGTCATCCCTGAGCAGCAAGCCAGACTCCCATAGACCTGCTCCCAGCACTTCCCCATCCATGCAGTTATCAAGTTTTTCTAAGGGATACAAAGCCACCTTTTTGCAGTCTAAACCCACCACTCCATATTTTACCCAGGCAGGGAGCAGAAGTTATTCACTTGGCTGCTGCTCCTGTGGGATAGCAAGATCATATTCTCATGTCTTCCCCAGTCTCTAAACTACAGCATACACTTCATTTGCCCACTCCTCTTTGGCTACCTCAACTCCTTGTTGTTTTTCTTTGGAACTTCTGAATTGCTGGGGGAAAAAATTCCCCATAGTGTTGACCAGTATTTTTGGCATCTGCTCAACAGCTGACCAAGAGGGGATATTCTTCTCAGACAAAAAACCCAACAAAACAAACAACAACAACAACAAGAACCCCAGCACACTCTCTCCCCCTTTTCCTTCTTCGTCCAAAAATATAAAATAAAATAATCACAGAAGTGATGAAAAATGGGCCATGTGTAAAGAACTGCAGACCCCAGGGATAGCTCTGGATTGAACTCCCTATTTGTACACAGTTCTACATCATTATTTACTACAGTAATCAATGTAAAAACATTGCCTACCCTAGCAACCCCTGTGTCCTATCGTGTGTATACATCACCTCTGGGAAGCAGGTCAGCTCTATAAAGAAAATCAGCCATATTTAACATGAAACTGCAGTTTTTATAGTGTTTTTAAAAATGTTTTACAACATGTAGAAATGCTTCCATAAAAGCAGACTTATTAATCCCAGTTTTAAGATGTCTTTTAAAGTGGAGTTTTCTTACACAAATATTTTCCTTGTCTCCCCACTGCTCCCTGCCCCTCCTTTTAAACAAAGTTATAATAGAAAAAGAACTGGGTACTCAGACAGGGAAGGCAGCTCAGCACTGTCCATCTCCAATGGACCCCTGATTTCCCCCCAAAAAAGATGCAGGGAAGGAGGATGGTTGCCATTCCCAGAGGAGATAACTCTCCTGGGCACTATCTGGACTATCAGCAATAGGGGATATTTGCAGGATTTAACAAGTTTTCTTATGCTTATCCCAAAGACTGCGAGTCTTTGCACCAAATGTGAAGTTCTCAACCAAGAAGTTTAAATTAGGAGCCTAACTGGGCCCCTCCCTCTATCGAGGGGGGCTTCCCACAGCTCAGGTCTGAATTGCCCTCTGGAGATGCCTGTCCCTTATTAATGCTGGAAAGACTCAAGTAATTATGTCTCTAATTTAGGAACAAGATGCAAAGCAAAGCCAGACCCTTTTCCTGGAGATGTCTCCCTACTCTGTACCCACCACCACTCCCTGCTGGAGGCCCAGGAGAGCTGGCTGCCCATCCCACTGTGCCCACAGCTCTGCCACCCCCTGTCTCCACGCAGTGGAGCTGATCTTCCCACCACGGGATCAGAACTACCACAGGTCCAACTGAGAAGGGACATCATCATCATGCCACAATCCAGCCCAGGTCTGCACAGGGCTCCTGCACAGTGTTTCAGCTCCTGGCTGCTCACGGAGCTGCAGTTCATTCCTTCACTCCTGGAGAGAAGCAGAGAGACACCAGGAACACCTAGCAAAGGCACAGCAGAGAATCTGGACACTGCAGGTATGACTGCAGTGCTGTCAGATATCCCAGGGCCTCCCAGCAGACCCCTGTATGTGTGCCCTGGGAAGAGGCTGTGGTCCACCCACAGCCTTCCCACCTGAGTAAAGTAGCAGTCACATGAGTGAAATCCATTTTTGCAAGATCATTCTCAAATCTGACTGGCAGCATCTTTGAGGACCACCACAGAGCAGGAAAACACTACACATACCACAGCTCAGGATCACTGCTTTTGAGACGATCCAGATATTAAAATAAAGTCCATTGCATTGGCATTTAAGGTTTTCATCAGACATATATATATAAATAAACTCTCCGAAAAAAAAAAGAAAAAAGTTGCCCTGTCCACATCCATTGCGAATCCTTTCAGTAATTCTCTTGGAGTAGCAGCCCATTTTACAGAGAGCCAAACTGAGACATGGAGAACTTGGTAACTTGCCTGAGGTTACACATTTTTAATAAATCCTGACAGCCAGTGTTCAAATGCATCACATCTTTACAATAAGGACTGGATGCTGCAAAGTTTCGTTAAAGGGGGACAGAATTGCTGGTCCCTGCCATCTGGCTGAACCTATTCACACCCACCACCAGCCTCATCTCTGTAATAAGCTTGACCTCTGTGGTGGGGGGATGCTGTTTATCTTCCCCGCTCTGCGACCCCACTCCACAGCTTCCCTGGCTGCTCCTTCATTGGACCCAGATTTCCACCCTGCCTGCTGTTTTTCCAGCAGTAGCATTTTGGCTCCTGGCAGACTGGAGAGACGTTTCTGTCGGCAGCTCAGGAATTCCCTTTGTGTCTTTCCTGAGTTTAGGCTCACCTTGATACTAGACTCTGACCCCTCTTTAATGCAGAGGAATGTGTGAAAAATTTATTCCCCTTTTCATTAAGAACTCATTTAAATTCACTAAAAGGTGACCTGGCTCCCTCCACTGTGGCTATATTGTTCTCTGAGAAGCTGTTTTATTTCTGCCTTAGAGTTCAGTTGAAAAGTGAGATCTCGTTTCCACTGATCCAATAGTTAATTTTTTAGCATCGATGATGCTAAAATAAAATGATGCATAGACATGTTTGAGGTACATTTCTTATAGTCATAAAGTGTTTGAGCAGCTACAAGTTCCTGGGTGTAGTGTCCTCCTTCTGACTCACTTAATTAACAACTCTGGTAAGCATGGGAATTTGATTTTCCATTAAAAACTTGGAAAAATATTTGTCTTGCTTATTTGTTTTTCACAACACACAAAGCAAAAGCCAAACCCATCATTTCTACTCTGGTTTGTTTTGTTTTCTTGACAAGTGAAAAATCAGCAATCCTAGATTGGAAGTGTTTTGGGAGCTGATCTGGAAAAGGTGCCAATGCAAATAATGTCATCCTTTGTGCCAAACAACATCAAGAAAAAAAAAAAAAGGAGAGAGAGAAGCATTTTTCATCCAAAAAGCACTTTGGAAAATCAAAGCCCAGTTGTCAACTTACTTTATTCTCAATCTGATTCCTATTAATGTCTTTTAATCTCCTATGTGCTCAGCCATCACAGCACTGTGTGTCACTGTGTGTCACAGTGTCACAGCTGGCTGTGGGCACACCATGGGGATAAGTGGGGCTGGGGGCAGCATGAGCACATCAGGATAGGCAGAGGACCCCATAATCAGCAGCAATATAAGCAGTAAAAAAAACCAAAAGCTTATCACCACTACTAAGTGAAGGAAAGGTGAGACAGAGCAGAGAGGAAAAATGATACAGGGGTAGTAGCACTCCCCTCTCCCTTATTTAGGTCAAAGTTTTCTTTATGCATCAAGAAATTCTCACCAACCTATTCAAAATCACCCCTCTCCAGAACACTGACCACAAAATTACCAAACATTTCTCCCAGCACAGAGAGACTGCCAGGTAGAGACACTCATGGTGCTCTTCTCTCCTGTCCACAGCCAATGTCCCCAGCATGCCAGCAGAAGCTGACTACTCCATGTGAGCCACAACCAGCTGCATTTTTCCCTATTTGTGCCACTTGTGTATTTGGTTTGCAGAGGTGGGGGGAGGAAAAGTGTCTAATACTATTTATTTTTTAAATTAACCTATTTAAAACTATGGATGCTGACTTTTCAGTAGTCTTCTGGGGGTTGTTACAAAGGGGCCCTGGTTGAAACCTATCTGAAGGGAGTTAACCACAGCCCTTTGCTCACACATGTGGTATACTGTAGGCTCTTTATTGCTTTTCTTGACTCCCCACCCCCCCACACACATTTAAGATATGCAGAGTAGAGCTTTCCTAAATATCTTACAAGTCTGTGTGTGTGTCTGTGTGTGCACACTGGATTTATGGCAGAGAGGGGAACCTACTTCTGCCCTCAATTAACAAAACCCATGAGCAAAAGGGATTCAACACCAACCTCCACAAAAGATCCCAGGAGGGGATTGCTAGAGCAGAGTGTAACAGATGCTTGGAGATGACAATTACCCCGGTTTTATCAGCAAAAAAAGAGTTCACAGCCCAAGATTTCAGGTGAAAATCTTTCCCAGTGCAGCAGGGAAGGATGCCAAACTCAAGCCTTGTACATCTCTTTCCAGAAAGGGAATAGCTGGTCTGACCCTGTGTGTCTAAAGCTCAGACCTGCAAAGAACCAAGGCTTGGGGTCACCTCAAGGTTTTTGGCAGGCAGCTGAGTCCCACAAGCTGGGAGCAGGGTTACCTGAGACCCTGCTGTGGTCTAAGGACAGAAATCAGCTCCCTCAGGCCTTAGAACTCCTCTCCAAATTCTGTTGGAGGTTTTTCTGCCTCCTCTGCCTGTCCAACCTCAGGGGCCCAGGGTGGGTTTTTGCAAGCCCAGCTGCATGTCCTTCTCTGCACCAGGCCCTGCTGCAAGGCCGGGCTTTGGGCTGTGAGCAGGAAGAGCCACACTTCATTTATCACAGCCAAAATGTGATCATGGGAAAGGAATACTTGGACCAGGTACTGTGGCACCTAGGACAAGTGTAGGTGTTGACAATGACATTTGTGTTCAAGAGTGATGAACAGCTCAGGCCACCTACTACATGGTGATGTCAGACTCTGGCTCCTTAACCACAGGGAAGAGACTGAGAGCTTTGCTTTAATTCTCTGATTTTGGCACCTCATTGTCACAGCCATCTCTTCCCTGCGCCCATCAAGAACAGCCAGGATCCAGAGTCACCAAATGGGAGATGAGCTGAACATCTGCTCCCTGTCACACCAGCTGCCCTGAGAAGGTCCTCAATCCTCTCTAGCCACCCCTCAACTTAGTGTCATGATTTCCACCAATTTTCAACAGCAGCTTTTTCAGATGCCTAGAGATGTCACACATGATGGGTGGCATCATGACAGGACAGCAGCTCAGCTGGTGTAAATCAGCCCCAACCAGCTGAACTCACCAGCTGAAGGTTTAGCTCTAAGTCGGCATCCCAGTGCTTAAGATTCCACAAACTGCCAATCCAACCTAATTTTTAACCTTGTGGGCTTTTTGGAGCTCTGATTTGCTGTGCTAATGTGCTTTTAACGTTGTTTTTTCCTTAGTAAGTGTGCTATATTAGCACACAGGCACCCTGTATATGCAGAAAGTCTATAAAACAGGGCACTTGTATAATTTTAAAATAGACAAATCAGTTTAAAGCATTAAAGTAAATCTGGTAAAAGAAAATCTCTCCTGGGTTGACATTTTGTTTGCCAAGTTTTAGCTTGGAATGAATTTTTATGACTTTGTTATAAACCCTTGAAAATAGTGGTTTATAATGGAAATCTTGACAAATCCTTAACACAGGCCCCATTGTAACATATTCTGTACATATCCCATTGATCTATAGTAATAACAAATTTTATATAAAACATTTTAACCATGGGAGCGACGTGGTTATCTTCAGGCTTCCAAAAAAATTTTTCAAATAAATAGGCGGCTTTTTCAACTGGGAAAAATCAAGGAATTTAACATCAAAAATGGCATCTAAATATTTGTCTGGATTTTAAAAAATAAAAGCAAAAAAAAGAGAGGGAAAAAGAAATTTAAAATCACAATAATCCAGAACTCATGATGGTCCTTTGGCTGAATAGCAGCCAGTGACTAAGCAGCAATTCTGCTCTGATATAACTCTCAATGCAGGATGGGGTAGTAGCCATGAGCAACAGAAATTACTTTCTTAGAGGATTAGCTGTAGGCCTGAAACAATAAGCAACTTAGAAAGCAAGTTATTCCCTCAGCAGGCAAGATGATAAATCTGGGATATGAAGGATTTGTGTGCTAGGTCCTCAAACCCTCCTTCACTCCCTCAAGACACTTGGTGCCTTTGCCCCAGCAGCTCCTTTGAGCTGGACTTAACCCTGCCCTGGGCTACCTGCATGTCTAACCCAGAAAGCACAAGTTTTCAGCTCTGCTCAGGCCAGGGGTGTGATATCCATGGGGAAAAGAAGCAGCTGGAGCTCAGCACCTTATCCAGCCCATGTACTGCAGTGGTGAAGGGCAGGGCAGGTACCTTTTCCCAACGCCTTTCACCCTTAAAGCCATGTTTGACCACCACCACCACGCTTGATCAACCTCTAGACTGCAAAATGCAGGAGTGTCTAGGCAGGCAGCCTCCCTGGGAANAGCCATGTTTGACCACCACCACCATGCTTGATCAGGAGTGTCTAGGCAGGCAGCTGCCCTGGGAGTGGAGAAAGGCAAACACTAATTTTCAAGGCAATTAGATCTGCAAAAATGCTTTAGCCCGCTGACTAAAAAATGCTGAGACTGCAAGTACACAACTCAAGCAGCAATAAACATTATCCTCCTTTTTTAAATTCCTGATAGTGTTAGAAGCTCTGTCTCTGAAATATTTTAAACCATGACTCTTGCCAATATCTGAAAAATTCACAGCCATCATTATTTAGCATTCCACTGTTCTCATTAGGTAAGAAGGTTCACGTTCACTAACAAGAAACTGTGGCACATAATTATGAGAAACTAGGGGGATTTGGGCTTTTTGAAGATATTTAAATATTGAATCAGATATGCAATCAAGATGCCAAGAGCTTTTTGTGGAAAAGACTACAAATCATTGGTTCCAGAGAGGAAATATTTACTGTGATTTATTTGTTTTAATCATATCTTGCCTAAGCAAGTTTTCCAGGCTCTCTTTTGAATTAATTGAAGAAAGCACAACATGAGATTATTAAGACCATCCTAAATGAGTCACAGTGTATTCCTTCCTGGACATTCCTATATCCTTTTTCCCTAATACAAAGGTACTGAAAGAAGCAACCCTGGTAAGGCCCCTGGAAAGAGTTGAATGGCTCAACTCGGCAAAGCAAGAATTTGGACTTGTGCTTCCATTGCCCTCGGCAAGCCTGGAACGACCTCATTTACATCCAAATAAAGGGAAAAAATGAGTATTTTGAGTGTATATAAATGGCCATATACGACTTGACAGACTTTAAGGTCTTTTAATACTAAACAACTATCCAAAATAATGCTGCTTCTATGCAGACAGATGCACGCGCAAGGAGAGAAGTACAGTTGCCACAAGCCTGATTTGCCCTGACTAACAAAAGCAACTTCCTCTTCACACAGTCATCCCAGACCATGGGTCTGAATTCCTGCACTTGCATCCAAGGGAGCGAGCCATTTTCATCTCTGATGCATTCCTTTTACTTCCATTGAAACCGATTACCACACTGCTGCTTTAGCATGAACATAAATTTTTCCGACTTAACATGTTGCTTTAGGACTCGGTTCCACTCGACAGTAGACTTCCATATGTGCTGTAATGTTTGTGTTTCTAAGCAATGCCTCGGCAACCACATCAGGGTTGCCGAAAGACGAAAACAAAAAGCCTGCTTTTTAATTTTCTTTTGCTGGCGATCCCGGTTGGAAACTCAAAGTAAAAGAAGGTCATCTATCTTCCACAGAAGAAATGTAGCCCATAGGGCCAACATGTTGTTAACACACACCAAAAACGTTTTGGTGGCATGCGTCTATTTTAGGGGAAAAAAAATACACTTCACTGGGATTAGGTTGGGAGAAAAAAAAAAATTAATTTGCTGACACATGAGAGGCACAGAAAAAGATCTTTTTCTTTTGGAAAATGCCAGCAGGTGTTGTTTCTTCTTAAATGCCAGAGTAGTTCCACACAAGCAGGCCTGGCAACATCCTTTTGCATATTTTGTTGAATGCTTGACAAATTAGCTGCATAAACTTGTGTAAATTCCATTTCGCAGCTATTAATGAAAAAGAAAGAGTTTATTCAGATGCCTTTACTACAGAGGATAATAACTTCACTTTCCTTTTCCCTTTTTTTTTTAAGACTGAAATTTAAATCTCATTGAAATCTATTGAGAGATACAGATATTTTAAGATCGTTATGAAAATCTAGTCTGACACATACTATAGAACTTCACTCAGCTACTCCTGTACCACAGTGTAGAATTTATGCTTGACAGAAGACCAGCCCCATTATTTTGCTATGGGAAATGGGCTATGAGAATCAAGCATTTATGTCTTAGTTCTAGAAAGCATTTAAACACATGCTTAAGTCCCTCCCTAGTCAATAAAAGCACTTAAACAAATACTTTGTTCCTGCTGAAGTCAACTGGATGTTGACACAGCACGTACCTCGCTGAGCAGAACAGGCAGCTAACGAGGAGCCTCAGGGAGCTGCACTACTGTACTTTGGAGCCTAGAAACAGGGATGCACTCCTTCATTTTTATAGCAACCAAACAATAGACTTTCCATCCATTGTGATGCTCAGGGATGTTAAGATATGGTCTTGCCTGGAGCTGGGGTGCAATGTCAAAAATACGTATATGTATGTATACTTCAGTGAAGAACAAATATTCTCAAAAGCTTCATGTCACCCTTTTCTTTTGGCAGTGTCCCTCAGCCAGACCACAAGCAAGCCTTTTCAGTGCTTCTGCTGTAAGATATTTATAATCAACTCAGTCTCTGCCAGAGCCCAGGTGACCATTTCCCCACATCCCACATGAATTCAGACATGATTTTCCTACGGCAAAGGACACCCAAACTCACACATCTGTTCCCACAGTGCTGAATGCTCCAGTGAAAAGTATTCCCCCTGGTCCCCTCCATGTCTTATGTCTTTCTCCCTGTCAAGAAGACCACCCTTAAGTAAAGGGTTGCTCCAGCTCTTTGGCCCACTGTCCCCACGGAGGCTCCCCCAGCCCCAGGGCTGTGTCTCATGGCACAGGACCGGCTTCTCCGCACCTCAGTGAGGCTGCAGCATATGCTGGCTGCCTCTGCCTTTCCTCTTCCCCATTTAGAAATTCATTCTAACCTCAGTGAAGTGGTTAGAGGCACTTAAGAGCCAGTTAAGGCTCATTAGAGGCTGTGCTGGGTTAGTGGGAGGGAGGAAGATGCGGAGAGCTTCTATGGCCAGGTTTAGTGGCATTTTCCTCCCCCCTTCCCCCCATCCACAATGGTATCTGGATTCAAGGGGGCAGTAAGACCTCGGGGAAAGAATCTAAAAAGGAGCAAGAGGGGTTTTCTTCTGTGGTCCACAGTAACTGTGACAATTCCCCTTTGAAGCCCAGTGGCCACAGTCCAAACCCCAAAAGCTGCTCCCCTCTCCCCATGGCAGGGAGGGGGTGAGCTCTGTGCACAACCCCCAGCACCCACGTCCAGGCAAGCTCTGCCCATGCTGCAGGGCAAAGTCCCACAGAAATGGAAGTTACTGTAATTATAGCTTGCCTGAACATATGGTTTCAGGGATCTTTCAGCGTGTAAAATGCATGAATATGCATCAAAACTGGATGTCACTGCTTAAGTTACATAATCCTGCACAAACATATATTTAAGAGGGACCCGACGTCCTCTGTTTTTTAAGGGGCTTTAGCTGTGATTAATTCTCTGAGCTTATTAATCACAACACGTGTTAGTGTTTGATAAATTGCCCAAAAGTTGCATTAGCTAATAAGTATAAGAACAAAACGAAATAGTTTCATCTGTTTTTATAATAAGACAAAGAGCATCATGGGAGCATACACGGTGGTCATGAATAAAAGAGAAACATTCATTTATGATAATTGGTTTCAGCTCCCCGTTTGGCTGGTTCTTGTGACCTAAATGTATCCAGTTGTTTCCTTTCTTTCCCGTTGGTTTTTGGGTCACTCCTAATGGTTTAATTCAACAAAAAATGTCTACCATTTCCTGTAACCTCTGTCTTTTTTCATTCCTCCTTCCAAAATGTTTTTTTTTCTGTGCAGCATCTAGAGAAATCTCCCTCTCTCTCTCTCTCTCTCTCTGTTTCCTTCCAAGTGAACAAAGTCAATATTGTTGACAGAGAAAAGGTTTAACTCCAGGCAAAAGGGGGAAAAAAAAGTAATAGTCATTTATTTGTCTCCACTTCTGAGTTCACAAGGGTTTTTTGTTTGATCCTGGCGGTCAAGACTTTGACACGGAACATGCCCCCTCTGACCATGAACAATTTATGGAGGGAGAAAGAGACAAAAATCCTCATTCATGTTTAAGAAAGCAAAGGAAATGACTGTAGATTAATATTTGTGCATTTGTAGCAAAATTTCTGATAGGTCTGTAACACATTCAACCACCCTAGTTGAGAAACACAAGAGGCAAAACTCAGCCCTGGAGAGTTGAGTTTTGTTACTCTTGGACACCTTTCAAAACATCAGCCCTCATTCTGCTTTTCTTAGGGCAGCTTTTTCCTCCAGCAGAGAGTGAAAAACGTTGTATGGCATTTGCAAGGAGGCGGCGCACGCTGGCAGGGGTCACCTTGAAGCACAGGCAGGGAGCACTTGCCGTGGTCTTCCCATTTGCACTCATGCCTGATACTCCCTGAACACTGCAAAGTACTTTTACATCTCCCATTTACCCTGCTCAAAGTGACAAGGAATGAATTTTCTAGCAAGAGGCCCTGAGTTCAAGCTGCTCAGAGATGTGGCGCAGCACAGCACTGGGATATCAGAACAGTGTTAGTTGAGATACCCCGTGCCATGAGGAGCCCCTGTTTCACCACATTAAAAACTTTAGGGGCTGAAATTCTCCTTTGCCAGGTGTCTGCCTCCAGCAGAGTTTTCTAGGATATCACAAGGAGGGTGGGAGAGGGGGAGGCCTGGCAGTTTTCCAGCACAAGATTAGAGAAAAGTGCTTAGTCGATATAAAAATTCTAACAATTATTTTTTTGGAGTCACTCTCACGCCTCCATCTTCTGGAAAGGAAACTGGAAATTTGGTGTCACCCTGGGAACTGAGATGTGCCTTTTACATCCAAATCTGGCAAAGTGAAAAGCCTTTGAATATGTCCCACTGAAGATTTATTAGCCTTTGGGAGAAAAACTTCTACAGATTCTGTCTGCCTTGATCTTGCTCCATTTGGGGCTTCTAGGACTTGCTTCTTCTGGGGATTGCTCAGGGCTTTCCTTGCTATAATTCCCTTATTGGCTGCTGGACAGGACTGTGGCTCTGGGCACCAGAAGAGAGAGCAAGAAAGCCATCCCTGTCATCTCAGGCCTTGGACTCCCACCAAGTCCCTCACTGCCCAAATCAAAGAGGAAAGCAACAGAACTGCAAAGCAGGAGAAATGGGGCAGGGACCAGGGAGAAGCCAGGAACAAGCACCTGAGGGGAGAGATGGATCCCATAGGTGTAGGAGAATTCTGGCCCTGATTTGGGCAATAAAGCTACAGGGACTCCATGCTCAGAAGGCTAAAGATGATTATTTATTAAGATCTATATGCAAGAGCAGAGAAGCAGCAAGCACACAGGCAAGCAAGCCAGACAAACAATCCCTGACAGCAATTTGTCCATCTGTCCAAAACATCCAGAGTATATTGATAAGGCAGAAACCTGTACTATGCATAGATCAGCTAAACCTCTGTAAACATCACTATGTAATGAAGAATTCTCCCAGCATTCTCAGGGCCAAGTGTTTGGCCCATGTTATAGGCAACACATAGGGATGCTTGGTATGACATCAGGGAATTGGGATGAGGAAGAAAAATCAGCCAGGATAGTCTGGCAGTGTTATATAATAAAAGCATAGATAAAACATAAGCACAAGATTTTTAAAAGGCCACAGATAAGGCCTTAATTCTCATGTTTCAAGACTTCTGAATTTCAGCTTTAATTTCTCAAGCTTGTGCCTGTTATCATTTCTAGAGTACCCCAAGCTGTCCACCCAACAGATCAGGGAACCAAACAGCAAAGCATTTCACTGCTACACCAAACAGCTGACAGCCTAAAAAGCATAGCAGGAAGATGTAATGAGAGGGCAGAGATAGTCAGATTAGAAAACACTATAATTTTGAGTATGCTGATAGTATGCATGAGGTGTAGTGAACTGCAGCAGTAAATCAAAGTCTGCTCTCAAAACTCTCACACAGCTGCTATCCAGAGACCCTCTGGCTGGAAATCATTTCCCCACAAAATCAGGGGTATAACATAAATATTCATGTGATTGTAGCTATACAATATCTACAAAGTTTTTAACTCTTAAGAATCACTATTCCTTACAACCTTGAGCCACAGAATTTCTAGCTTTCTGTTGCTGAAATCTGTACTTTCCCATTGCATTACACACCTCAAAGGCTGAGGCTTTCAGAAAATAAATCCCAGTTGGAGAAACTCCTGCTGAAGTCACGGGCATCACTGACACTTTGTAAAGTGTTAAGCACGCAGTGGGGTTGGGAGGATAAATATGTTCAGGATATGATGGGACACATTTGGAGAGGATAGCTCTATCTGCAGCTAGTAAACACTGAGGTCTAAGCACAAATTGCATCAGGTGCAATTGCTGGAGGATACTGGAGGACTAATGCTGGCAACTGGATCCAGGACCTCTCCATCAGGGCAGTTTTTCTGCTCTCTAGAGAGGCTGCCCACAGGTGAGGTCTTTGTCATAGCCTGGATCTGGGATGCCCAGCCTTCAGCTCTTGAGAATCACAACTTGGTGCCAAGGGTTGTGCAAAGACTCTCCTGCCTGTGAGGCAGGAACAGCCACTGCCCTCCCTGAAATAGTCCCACCCTGGCTGCTCTGGTTTGGGGATGTATTTGACACAGCCCCCATGCTCTCTGCAGCATCACCCAGCACAGATAGAGCCTCAGAGAATTTGGCTGCAAATCATTGCACCTCCCCTACCACTACAACAAAGCTAGTGACTGCAGGAAAAACAGCATGAGGAAAGGCCAGAAAACTCCTTACACATCAGAAAATTAAAACCCACTGTCTAGACAAGAGATCAGGAATTATCTTAAATTTCAAGCAGTGATAATTGACAAAGGGGAAGCAAAAAAGGAAAAAGCCTTTATTGAAAAAAGGGAGGATTCTTTTTGGGTACCTCATACCAATAAGGCAAAATTCCCAGCCAGTGCTGCTAAAGGATGACTACACAAGTTTTGTTCCTAGTTCTGCCTAGTTTTTCCCTACCATGGAAAACCCATGTGTTTTATCATGTACAGTCCTAGTGTCAAAACTTCTCAAAGGAGACAAGTTTGTTACTGCACAGGACACCTGCTTTGTGTCTGCATGCACGACTCATGAATGAACACGATTGAAGGGAACTGCAAATCTTAAAATATGACAGGCATCAAAATGTTATTGCATCCTCTCAAAAGCTTCATAAAACTGTTTTTCTCTAAACTTATCACACCAGAGATGACAGAGGAGACAACTTCTACTGAATAACCACAGAAAAACAACTACAGCATGGACTTCCCAACAGAACAGACTGAGTAGCTTTGTGGGGGAAAACTAGCACAGTGCAGAATGCTCAGCCACACTGTTGATAAGGTTTAACATCTAATCTGCAGCTATTCCAGAAATACAAAGATATACCTTTAGCAATACACTCTGATTCAGTCTACCTCACTTATCTCAAGAACACTTTAAGATGATCTGCATTCTATGCAAAAGCAGGCGTGACAGCAAACTTGGCATTACAAAGCACTTCTGTTCCCTGCTTTAGATGATCACATCTCATTCTTGAATGGGACCTTTACACATCTCTCAGCTGCACAGAGGTTCTAAATAGCCACTGGTGTGTGGGGTTTGCTGTGAGAAGTGATTGGCTTTAAATCTTATCAAATTATTTCAATTGCATTAATTAAGCAGCTTCCTTATGTCTCCAAACACACCCAATTAACCATGCAGCTTTAGGAGTGTTGGATTTCCACCTTTAGAGATGCTGGGGTGAACATTGCCACTCACAATGAATTTACCATTAAATAAAAAAGCTCATTCTCTCCTGGAGTACAAATTAGGCCACTGTAAATAAGGCTTGGGCTAGATCTCACTCTGCACAGTTGCTCACATCTTCAGCTTACACACACTAACAGTGCATGTATGGAAACAGCTGTGCCATTTTTCCAGGTCGTTCAACTCAGCCACGTGCTTTTGAAATGGTTCCACTTCATTATATGCCTGAACATGCTTTCTCCTATTTATCTGTTGCACCAAATAAAAGATACCTCCAATCTAAAACAACCCCAAATCCCAAAACAAGTGACTCTTGCATGAACACATGAGCACATTCTACCATATTCCTTTTATTTTCCCCATTTATTGACCTCTCCTCTGTGCTAGCCAGCTCACTGAAGGGTGTGTTAACATGCACAGCATGTCAGTGTAATTCCACGGGTTGGGATCAAGGCGTGGTTTTGCATATGAGAGCAGGAATTGCTCGCCTTGCAAGCTATGGGCTTGACATGCTTCTCGTTATGACAGGGTGAGAGACAACCTGCCCTGTCCCTAGCTGCAGGGTGCTCCAGGCACACATTCCCTTCCTTTTACCAGGGGCTCTGGCTTCTTTCACAGGTGCCAAATGGCAATTTGGGGTGGTTCACCTGATGTTTCCAAGTTTAGCAGCAGGCTGTGGTTATGACCCAGTGAAGAGCAGCTCTGCCAAAAGGCAGAGGAACAGGATTTATTAAAAAATCTAACAAAAAAGAACTCCCAGAAGCGCCACATGAACCATAGCCAGGTCTGCTTCAGCAGGGCAAGGCAGAAAGGTGTGTCACTGCAAAATGCCCTTACAAAGCTGTCACTCTGGCAAGATGAGGTCCTGCCATGTGGCTGCTCTCCTGGCACTACAGCCCCACAAAGACCATTACAACTAAAAAGTCCTTCATAAAAAGGAACACCAAAAAATCTGCAAGTCTTAGAGAAAACCTCTCCCTTCTTTCAAGGGACTCCTGTGGGGCATTTGGGGTCCTCCCACTTCACACCCAGCACTGTGTTTCAGGCACAGGGAGGGGCTGCAGGAAGGGTCATCCCACAGCATCCTGAGCCAGCTGCAGGTGCAGCACTGGCTCAACTCAGAAACAGGGTCAGAGATTTGCTTTAATGGTCTGCAGTTTTTCACACCTCAATCCATCCAGGCAGGCAGCAATGCCAAAAGATGGCTGCACAAACTCCTCTTGCCTACTGTGTGGAGGAACTGGGATTAACGCAGCACAGGGTAGCAAAGTGCCCCAGCATCCTACAGGTAAAGGGTGAGAGACAGAGGTGACAAACCAGAAACAGTGTTTTTTGCCATCTTACCAACCTCAAGTTTAACTTAAAACCATAGTCAAAAGATTAATGATAAAGCAAAAGCCTCTGCCAAAAAATATAGGCAGGACATTCCTGCCAGAATATATGTTAAAGAAAGACACACAATTATTTTTTAGAGTTGCTGGCACAGTGCTTTCAGGAAACCTTTCCCTTTAAACACTAAAATTAAACAAACACATGAAACGCAGGGAGAAATGTAATTACTTTATAGATTGACTTTGGTCTATTGCCTCGGGTATCCAGTTCCTTTTCTTAGTGATGTGGAAACTCAAATTCCCCCCTAACAGTGTCATTAATTCCTTGGCCTCGAGAGCCCAGCTTTCCTGCTGCATTTTGCATCAGGAAATCCCAGCTGCCCGCACCTTGCTCTGAAAACAGCTCTGCAGGTGACAAAGGAGCTCCTGCCCTGCTCTCAGCACAGGAAGGGGGCAGGAGGACTCCCCTATTCCCCCTGAAAAGAGGGGATTAAAACAATTGGGTTGCCAAAAAAACAATTAGAGATCCAGGCGAAGACCTAGCTTCTCTGACCTCCAGCCCTCCCAAAACTCCCCTTGCCTGCCAAAAAAAATGACAAGGGGTGTCTATTTCTGCTTGCCTTTTTCCTAAGAAAAACACCTCCCCCTCTGCCTCCTCATGTCCCCCCATGGCTCTTCCTCCCGCACACAGTTGGGGCTGGCTAAGGTTCATGTTAAATGAACACCCAGTCCTAAAACACACCCGGGACGGTGTCCAAAGGCTACCAGAGGCTGTTGAGAGACTCCCACTGGTGTGGGCGAGCTCATGTGCCCCCCACTGACCACCTGCCCTCAGGCCAAGAGCAGCTTTAATGCTCTGGAGAGAAAACAAACAGGGTTTGGGGGAGCCCCGTGGGAGCAGAAGCGTCTCTCCCGTGCTTACCTTCCCCCTGCCTTGCCTCGTGGGATGCTGAGGAAATCCTCACCGCTCTGTGCCAGCCTGGCCGGGCAGCCATCCTAACTCCTTCCCCGTGGAACATCCCCGCTCTTTTCAGACTGAAATCTTTCGAGGTCGGTCCTGGAAGGAGCCCCGTAGCTGCCTGCCCTTTGCAAGCTGTCATGCAATTCAGCAGGAGCCCAGCCGGACTGTGTGAGTTTATATCCACCCTGTGACACACACACACACAGACAGAGAATGTGCCTGGCATCTGAAGCAGCCGATGCTGGATTTATCCCTTCTCTTGTTGCCAGTGACTGACATAAGTGCCGGGAACTCTTGGTGGAAAACTGCTTATGAGCTTTGGGCCTGATCCAAACCCCACTGAAGACAAAGGAAAGACTTGTGATTGCTTTGGAGCTGGCTTTGGATCAGTCCCATTATCTCTGCCCCGACAGCAGTGTACAAACAAAGCAGCAAGGACTGTGGCACTGTAAGCCTGTGCCCCGGGGCCCAGCTCATCTGAGGAAAAGAGAGGCAGGGAGGTGCATCTGAGTTTCCTCAAAACATCCATCCAAGGCCCTCCTAGGAGGGGATTAGCCTTGGGAACTGCACATGATCACAACCTTTACTCATGGGTGGAGGTGCCCTGCTCAGGAGCAGACATTCGGATTTCTCTGCTCAGGATTGGTATCAGCCACACAAAACATCCAGAGCCAGACCTACATCCAGACTTCAACCATGCAAATCTCCACCTCACAGGCTGAGTCTGCTTTTATCTGTCAAACACCATCAGTTTGCCCACTCCAACACTAAGCACGTTAATGTGTTTCACAGGACACAAGTGTCCCCATAGGCTCTTCCCAATCCACAAGAGACTGAAAGACTAACATTCTCATACTCCCTCCCACTTAAAAATTCACAAAAACCTTTGTTTTGTAAACAATTAAGCAGCAATTAGTATTCTTCCTGGGTAAGAGGCTGCCTGCAGAACTGAAAAATAATTTGACATTGTTTTACTCCACTTCTCCCATTACTATCTTTCTCTTCATTTACTTAAATGAAGAAAAAAATTAAGTCATGCTTTTCTATTTTAAGGCATTTGTTCTAGCTATACAAGGCTTTTTTTCCTACTGGGAGAATAAATGAGAACCATGAATCACACCAAACTTACCTAAGAAAAGTGCAAAACAAGCAAAACAATTCTCTGTTGTGGAATTATAGAGTTGATGACTCATGACCATTTCTTGTAGAGTTTAAATTACACAGCCTCTGTAGCATAAACTGATTTCCATTGGAGGTAAAGGGGGTTTAAACCAACACCTTTCCACTTGTGCCAACCCTTAGTGTAGATGCAGCTACACTACACTATGACAGCTCCTCTTGGGAAACTGGCAAACAGCTTCCTTGTGCCCCAAGTTTAAAAACACATTTGAATTCCTGCATTTTAACAGACTACCATGTGTCAATGGAATGACAATAAACAGCAATGTGGGTGTCCTTCAAAGGAGAGGAGCAAGAGCCAAAATGAGTTGCCCTTGGCTCTTTGTACAGGGGCTCAGGCTGTGATCTGGTTTGTGTCTGAGGTGGGCTCAGACCCTGCAGCAATTACCTGGCTTAGCAGTGGGTGGGAAGGTGTGACAATGCACTGCCCTGCCAGAGAGCTCACCCCAAACAATGCTAGCCTAAGGCTGGCACAGCTTATACTGTGCTCAGACACCCTAACAAGGGTAGATCTGGGGAGCAGGGCAGCCCCGACAAGTTTCAAAGTCTGTTGACATTTTTGTGATGCCGAACTCCGAAAATCACAGCTGGTGTTGAGGGTCAGGTAACCCTGGGCTTGAAACACACAACACTAAGTTATTTTTCAGTCCTGGCTTGAACTACAGCTTTGCAAAACCCTGAGTCTCTAGGATTTCCCACCCCTCATCCAAAGAAGTGGAGAAGAGAAAGTGAGGATTTAAAGGGAAATAAGTTAAACCTCATAGCATGCAAAATGAATTCCCTAACCAGAAGGGTCTTGCCACAGCCTCGGAATGGTGTCACGGCTTGAAAACATGCCTTGTTTCTAAGCTCATATATTTGCTAGGAAAACTCAGCCACTAGTATGTCTTAAAGAAATCCCTAGAAAGGCATCTGCAAACAGTTGCAGTGAAATTTCAATTGCTGAGTGTAATTCACGGCAGAGCGAAACCCTGGAATCTCTGTGAGTGCAGGGCACAAATAGCTCAAGGAGGTGTTTGGTACGAAGGAAATGATGATGCTTCTTCCATTTCCCATGAATATCATATGCACTGCTTCAGCCATATGTTGTGTTGAATCTGCCACATTCTTCGGTGGTGGGCACAGATGTGGACAGATCTGACAGATCAGGGTCTTAGGGTCACACGGGAGTAAATTGGGGGCAGATGATCTGAGTGTCACAGCTTATTTTTAGAAAAAAAAAGGGGGAAAAAGATTGCTAAAGAATCATTTCTACCATGTGTCTGAACAAGAAACGCATTTATCTCACCTAGTAAAAACAAAGAAGAGTTTCTCTTAAATAAGGAGTTTGTTTTAAGAGGCTAACAAAGATTGTTCTATGCACTCTATAGATCACAGGTGCTGCAGAGAAACATAGACTTTGCCATGTATTTCCGTGCTTCATTAACATGTATTATTTTCAGACGGTCTCCAACAGTGCTCCAGCTTTACAGGCACAGAAGTGACTCCTTTGACAAATAAGCAAAGTTTCTTCTCAATTGCCTGGCTTACACTGCTCTCTGGTAATTCCCCTGATTAGCGCTATTTTGCTTACATGCGCTCTGTGGGTGATAAAAGACATCAAGGAAATGGAAAACACTTTCCCAAGAATATAACCACTGCTAGGAGATGGAACAGAAAACAAGGAAAAAGGAAATCAATGCTTATTTATGCCCTATATGCCACCAAAATACAGCAAAAATGTAGCAGATTCCTCTATGTCTATTATTTATGCTCATCAGAGCATATTACACACACACACACGCTTTCTGCCTACTTATGTACAAAGTTTAAAAGCAGAGAGTGAGGATGAGGTCACATTTCTTCAGGAGTTCCACAAACTGCACTGCCCAACATTCACTTGAACAAGGTGAGGCTCTGTAAAGGTGAAGGTAAAAGAGAGTGTTTCAAAGCATTGCCAGCCACAGGTCAAGCTTCTTTGAGAAAAAAAATCAGAATAAAAGGCTGGATTGCACTAGAATGGTGAGGACAAGGTGCTGATGGCAGAAGTGTCCCAGCTAACCCACTCACATAAGTCTCTGTATTATGGCTGTGCCCAGTCACTTGCAGTGGATTTTTCCAGGCCATCAGCTCAAATTGCTAATAGCCAGCATGGGACATTTTAGTTGTATCAAGCAGACATTTAACCTTCTATGAACAAACCAACCCAGGCCCCAGACATGTTGGAAATTGCTCAGAGAACAATGTCACCCCTTTGCTCCCCAAGTCCAGTGCTCTCCTGAGCCTGAGCAGGAATGGGGTGAAGCCAGTCTGAAAGCAGAGCTGGAGTTTTTCCATTTCCTCTTACAAGTCACTGAGGAGTTGTAGGTGCTATCAGTTATACTTTTTTTCCTCTGTTTTCCCTGTTTGGCTAAGAATAAATGCCCTGGATTGATAAAGCCCAAATTCTACTAATTTTCCTGCACCTTGAGATTTCACATAAGATTCTTCCGGTTCTTCAGAGGGGTCACAGCAGCTGGCAGAAGGATTCAGATGGGATTTGAGCTGTGTGAGGCTGTGCCAAAACTGTTAAGTTTAAAACTGTGTTAAGTGTAGCTTAGTGATTATATTTTTGGAATAGGGATCAGAAAGCCCGGTGTGTTAGGTAAATACGGACATTTCAGCCCAGCCATCCAAGCTCTGAGCAGGGATCGTGTCATTTAAATCCTTTTGCCAGCTGAGATTCGCAGTGCTCAGAAGGTGACAGGCAGGTGGAGAAGGCAGTATTTTTCTGGCCTAATGCTTTGGCGTCTTCATGAGCACACCAGAGCTGTGCTTTGCTCAAACACCTGGCACTGAGCATTGGAGCCCAGACAAGACTGCTAGGAGAAAACAGAAGCCACACAGAAGATGGAACACCTCAAGAATTTAAGATGCTTCAAGCTAACTTTTCTTTTCTGTGGGATTTGTTTTTAGCTGGGTCAGCTTCCTGACCTGAGTAACCAAAGATTCCATATAAAAGACAGAGGCCTAGAGCATATATCCAGGGTGAGAAAAAAGCACTACCATTTTCAGAGGCAATATGAGTTTGTTTCAGATGCACCCAGCCATTTTAATTGAATTTAACTCTATAACCTGGTGGTTCAGAGCAATTCCCAATAGGCAAACAAATAACCAGACATTTTCCTCCTGGAGAGACGTTTACCCCATGCAGGGAGGGCAGAGACAGGGATAGGAGCCCATGAATCCCTGTCATGCCTTTCCAGGCAGAGCTGCTTCCCAGGAACCAGAACTTCAAACCAAGCTAAGATTTGGGAGGAAGTTTGTTCTTTATTGCTCGTTTTTCTCCCTGACTGCTGGTTTCAGTCACTTCTGTGTTCAGTTGTTTTGTGGCTTATCAAATAAGCAAAGGTCCCCTAGAAACTCCTGCATAAAATTTTTCCCCTCCACTTGAAAAACAGGCTATCAGCCTTTAAATGCATCCCCTGCCGGCAGAGAAGAGAGGTAACATTTTATACAGCCTCACCTCCCCCATATGGTCAGACCTGGCCACTTCTGGACATGTGCAAACAACATCACAAAAATACAGGATTTCGCAAGATTTTCTGATCTGTCCCTCTGAGTGCAGGCAAACAGCATGTGTCAGATAATTGAGAGACCTGCTTTCAGAATCCTCCTGTGGTAATAGAAGCCATAGTTCCACTCACCTTCCCAACAGAAATCTTTTCTCCTGTGCTTCTACAGTTATGATCCGAGCTCCACATCCCCTCTGCTGTGCTGCCAAACTGCAGAGAGCAAGACTTCCTTGCCCAGAGGGATAACCTGCTACATATGTGCTCTTTTCTTTCATTTTCCTTCAAGGTAGTAAGAGAGGAATAAAGAATTAGGTGGGAAAGGGGAGAAGAAAAATATAAACCATGACAGGAAAGAAACACCAGACTTGTTTATGAGGGACAACCAAGTGCGTTCCTTCTACAAATGACACCATCCAAAGGCTGTACTGACACTTTTAAAACCTGAGGGTGAAAGAAGGGGTAATTCAGTTTCCAACTCTGCCACAAACTCACTTGCAGGTCTTGAAAATAAGTGTCCATACTTCAGAATGCCTCAGCTTGGGTAAATCTGCTGCTTAAAAAAAAAAAAAGGTCTGCTTCATTGGACTGTTTAAAACTTAAATGAGTATTTGAAGAGCTCTAGTAGAAACGAGATGAAGGGCACTCTCAGAGAGATAAAGCATTATCATCATGGAGTGTAATCTTGATGGTTTTTTATGGGCAAGCATAAGATTCCAGCAATAATCTTTAAAGCAGCATCCATTATCTGGAAAATTAGCTTTCAGCTAATGGCCTGTTACAAGTCACACTTGGTAGAACTCCACAAACATTTTCTTCCCTTTTTCTCTTGAAGGCACTTGGAAATCCTGTGACAGCTGCCTGAGGGGAACAGCAGAGCCAGGCTGGCTGATGGCACACAGTGACAGGAGAGATGAGGAGGAGCATGACCCCATCACACACCAGGTGGACCTGCAGCCTGCACACCATGAACCCCTCGAGATGCCTCCACAGGGCAGACATCTCACCCAGCCACACCTCACCTGGCCTGCAGGGTTGCTGGGGCCTAGCACTCTGTATTTGGACTCTGGTTGGAGATAAGAGCCAGTCTTAGACACCTTCTTACCAGGACATTTGGACGGCAAAAAGCAGGATGTGGTATTCTCCTAAATAGATTTCTCTCACTTGAGACTCCCCAAAGAACTGCATGAGCCAAAGTGCCTGGAGTGGGGGAAGAAACCTCACCGAACTAGGCTGAGTCCCTCAGCCCCCTTGATGCATTTACTGCTTGTCTTTTCAGAGACTGTGCTCTCCTAGGTGAGGAACTCTGTGAAGACCACAAGAAGTTCAAATGAGAGTCGAAATCCCCTCCACCAGATCTCCCTCCAGCCTCAGCACTTCAGCACCCACCTCCCTCCCAGCTGCTGAACCTCTGTGGGGAGCAGCCCTTCTCCCAATATCACCTGGAAATGCCCCACTTCACAGTGTCTTTACTTCAGGGAAGCCCACTCTTTGCTGTGGCCACCTTCTCTCTCCTGGCAGGGAGACTGCAGCGACTTTCCCCACATCACACAAAGACAGCTGTGCTTTTGGCCACCGAGCAATGGCCACCCCTAAGGAAGGAGCACCAAAGAAGAAGTCAGTTGGTGGTCTCCCTGTGAGTCCTGGAGATCCACCTCTTCTCCTGGAAGAACAGAGAGCTAATTCACTGACACCAGTGTGCAAAGCCAAGAAAACGTACTGGGGCTACTCAGAGAGAAGGGAGCCAAACTCAGCAGCAAATAAAAGGAGAAAAGAGGACCAAAGATGGCTATTACTGTTTAACAGCTCCGAGGTTGTGCCTTTACTTAGAAGAGGAAGCACCAGGCTGAGGAGCCCCAGAGCCCAGAGGGCTGAGCTGGCTGTGCTGGGGGACATGGCCATGCTCCTGTCAGGCTCTGCCATCAGCCCTGGATGAAGCAGCCTGGTTGAAACAACTGGTTCATTTGTTGGGGTGCAGAGCCAGCCCTGATGTTTTGGTATTAATGGCTTTGAAATATAATTTCACAGCCAGCAATGCACAGCTCAAAGAACACAGTCCACGATGAGAAAATGGGAACCTCCATGACACAGCTGTGTGGGTCTGGGTTTCAGCTGAAAAATCTTCCATGGTGAAAAAGATGGATAAAAGGGAAAATGGGTGGGATTTGGTTTTAGTTTTTTGCCTGAATTAAAATAAATTTTTTCTTCCTTTTAATGTTTTTTGTTATTTTATCCCATACTGGCCAAAATGTTATGTCATGATTCTAGAAACAAGCCATTTTAAGTTCTTGCTTGCCAAAAGCAAAGGAAGCAAAGGATGTTTTTACAGCTTTTTAAAACCTCATGGGGGAAAAACGAAAATTTAAAATACAATTTTTCCCCTGCTATTTACTTTGCTAAAAAAAATTACTTTCTACTGGGAAAGTGATTAAAATTAAAACCAATTGTTGAGTCACTCATCCAGACATCTCATGAGTTTGCCGTAAACTCAGCAGACATAAAAAAAATCTCACTCATACTATGAGGGGTCTTTCCAATTTTCTGAAAGTTTATGGCACTGCAGCAGGGCTGACACTGTTTTTAAACAAGCTGCAACTAAGGCCTGGGTTTGAAGCCAGCTGATAGACAATCCCAGAGGAAACAACACCACTTTTGTAAAGTGCTATTCTGCTTCCTCCCTCCAAGCTTGGATTTAATGATTTATTTACAATATGAAAAGTGAAGTACTTTCATTTATTATAAGGACAAGAAAAGCCCTGGCTGCAGTGTGAAGGAAACCTGGTTTCTTCCCAGCTCTTCCAAGGATTGGGTGGACTGGTAGCAGTTTTGCCCCATAGTCCCAGGCTCTTTGCAGCAACATCAGGGTGAAGACACCCATCCAAGCTCCTTGGGAAATCCACACTCACTGTCCAGGTAGAACTGAAGGTCAAAAATTAATAATAGTTTCCAAATTGTATCCATTTTCCAGTTGCAGCATCTCCAAACCCAATGCCTCATTAAACTTTCAAACACGTTATGAACAAATGGGGAACTCAACAAGACCTCCTATAAGATGTGGAGTAATTCCAACTCTGGTTGCAATGTAATCAAATTTATACCATGGCTGGTGGCTGACACTGGGGAAAAAATGGAGGAGAGACACCAGAACACTTCCATTTGAGTGAGACAGTTTGCTGCTTCATGCAAAGCTTCTGAGCCTCGGAGACTCAATCTGAGGTCCTGATGCCTGTTTTGCCCGAAAAGAAGAGAGCTAAATAGTCAATGGTCTTGATACAAAGAATGACCACGCAGGCCTCTGGCTGGAAAAAAAAACCAAACAAACAAACAAACAAAAAAACCGATGCCTAAGATGTAATACTAATTGTGTGTACAAAATCCTGGGTTGGGCAAGATGCAGGTGTTCATGATCTCTTCCAACACCAGAATTTCAGTTCTTAGAGCAGGAACATCCAATTAAACTTTCAAAGGTGTCAGGTTAAAAGCAAACACAAAGAAATGGTTGGATGGTTCAAATGCAGCTTGGACTTAAGTGTGGCACTCTATCCCAGGATGTGCAATTAACAGAAAATTAAGACCAGCAGAAGTTAAAGAAAAAAAAAAAAAAGGGGGGAAAAAACCCCTGAGATTTGTTTAAAAAGCTTAATCCACCTCTAATTCAGGAGGCCCTTTGGGGATTCACAGTATTTGGAAGTGTCCTACATGCTTATCCTGCACCTTTCCTCTTCTGTTTGTACTCTCTTGCAGCCTCAGCCAGAGACAAGATGCTTTATTAGATGACCATTCAGGGTGTCCACCTCTAGGTATGAGATCAAAGTCCTGAGATACTCTGTGGCGGCATGCCCAGGCCTCAGCTGCCCTCACACCTGGAGATCCTCTCACCATCTCCAGAGAAGCTGCCCAACTCCAAACAAAAGGCAATGGGAGGGCAAAACAAAGGGTTAATGTGTTGAAGATGTAGAGTTGCCCCATGCCCTACTGTGACAGACATGGACCTGCACAGAGCCAGCCACCAGATTCCTGACTGACAGCTTCACAAACATCATTTAAAATCAAGCACACTAACTATTGAACTCTTCCTATAGTAGAAGTACCTTTTTTTGGGGAAAAGGACAGCAAGAAAACAGCCCTGAGTATAAAGACACTCATCCCATAGGAACACTCTGTGCCAGAAAACTATCTCCACATACACACATGTGCCTACCTCTCCAGGGTCCTTTCAGGTCCAAGACTTCACTGCAAAACCATGCAGGACTACACTGGGGACTGTGAGGATTAAGGTTTTCATGGCCTTTGTGTTCAAGGGTTGGAGGGAAAACCAGATGATATTAAAGCTTTGACTTGTTTCCAGTTTAGCTTCCTACTGCAGTCACAAACTAGGATTAGCAGCTTGAATATACAGGCACAATCCTCCAGAAACATCTCAGCTTCAGTTTTTAGCCACAAATTATTATCCCATTGCTACTCAGCTCCAGGTCACAGTGCTTTTCTTAAGACCCCATTCTCCAAGCCACACAAAGGACTCCCAAGAACTCAAAGCTGCTCCGGTATCTCACACTTTGCCAGCACACGGGGAAAGGAGCCCAGGTTATACATTGAGCACAGCTTCCAACAGGGTTTGGCCACGGAAAGTGTATAAAATGGTATTAGCAACAACTGGGTAAAAAGAAGCCATGTCGGTGTCACTGAGCACAATGAAAAGCGTAATTGGTTACAGCTGACAAACATAGAATTGCATTAAACAGAACATTCGATGCTGGGCCATGGTTTACATCAAATTGTCAATCTCAATATGGCAATCCCCTAAAAGGGCCACTTTTTTTTGTAAACCCTCAGGAAACATAGCAAATCATGGCAACATGTTTATAGTCTTCAAATGCCACACAAGGAGCCCGATACGCATCCTTTATGGTGGGATACACTGGAGGGTGTTTCAGCACGTCTATGCACATTTTCCAAATACATTTCACAGCTTTGTCAAGCCTTCATGAATCTCTCAAAGATCAACTTTTAGGTGAAGCTGTGGAGTGGACAATCCACAAGGCCAAACTCACTCAATAAAAATGAGATTGCTTGCCTTATCTCTGTGTTGTTTTCTATCTTCAAGTCTGGCAATGAAGGCTGGAAACAGCAGCAACAACACACAGATCTTTACAGCCTGCCCTGAACTTCGCCGTCTGCTGCTGCCATATCAACTGCCCTTGGACTTTGGCACTAAACTTGACACCAGCAACCACAGTAGAAGGTCGATGATATTTATGTCCAAACAAAAGGGGTTTTTTCTGTGCTTATTCTGGCTGGAATTCAAGTTATTCCAAGATGGTTTGTGGTTCCTGCACCTATTTACACACCAGACTCCTTGGGGAAGGGGCAGGTTTGCATGGTGCCTGTCACAGCCAAGTTCTGGTGCTATCCGAGCACTCTGTGGCCTATCCTAAGACCGAGGGGAAGGAGGAGAGAGGGCTGGGTTAAACAGAGAAGGCACCTTAGACACAGCAGAACCATTCTGTGTTTGGGAAGATACGCCAGGTCTTGCTGCACTTACAGCAAATCCTGCCAGGTTAGGATGTTTTGTGGGCGGCAGAGCCCACAAAATACATTCTCCTGAGATGTTTGTGCTTTAGATTCTCCAGTGTCTAGTACTCGGGCTGAGCTCAAGCTGAAGGTCTTGCAGGGGAAGTTAAAAGTCTCTTTCCTTCACTCAGCTTCAGATTTTCATTAATCTGGTAAGCAGTTTTTTTAAGGTATTTCTGAGACCTTAAGGCAGGTGTCAGCTTTTCCACTAAATCAAACTGGTCAGTGGAAATCAGGACAAACAGACAGACTACATACTGTAATATGGTAAACAAATTAAAAATATACACAGTTTAATTTTCAACTTTAAAAGAACAGAATAACTTACGGCAGGAAAAAACATTTTAAGAACTCAAAAAAACTGCCTAAAATAATGATCCAAATTACCTACTCTGTAGATGACCTGCTATGATATCAGCATATTTTCAAGGTTTCAAGATAAGGAAATACAACACAAGGTGGATCTTTACAGCAGGATGGCAGTACCCTGAGTTCATTCAAAGTCCTGGTTTACTACCATGAGGATTCAGATAGCCTTCCAGAAAATAGCTTTGAGCTAACTTTATTGAAGAACAAACAAGAAGAAGAGTCAACAAAACTGTTCCCTAAGTTTTAAATACCAGGAGGGGAGGAAGCTTTATTGCTTTATGCTACTACATTACACAGATACAACAACAGCTGTCAACAATAATATTATCTGTATTACAGCAGAGATCCCAACTGAGACTAAGGTCTCATTGTGCAGGACACTTGTAAAAAACAACTAGAAATGCACTGCAAGAAACCACCCTAGAGAAACTCAAGACTAAACAGGCAAGAGGGAAAGAATGGGGGGAAATTACATGACCCTGCTTTTACAGATGGGAAACTGAGGAATGCCAAGGGTAAGTAACTTGCCAGAGGCTGAAATTAAAAGTCTGTGGCAGAGCCATAACTGGGTCCAGATTTTCCAAATCCCACTCCAATACCACCCAAATCCAGTAGAAGACTTGCCTTTAAATTAGTCTTAATAATGTTACAGTTGGATCTTACTAGCAATTGATGGTAGAAATCAAAAGTGGACACAGTTTTTGGTTTTTTGTTTTTTTTTTTAGGAGCACTCTTATTTAGTCCACAGCACATTTTGCTCAGGACTATGAATTCTTCATTAAATGGGTCTATTGTGTCTAATTTCCTCTGCTTAACCTAGAGGCTGCACTTTTAGTTTTTGTGCCAGGCACAAACTTGTTCCAGCAGAACTCAGCAGAACTTTTTCCTAATGCTCCTTTACACGCTCAAGGCAAGCAAAGCTGCTCCCTCTGAAGCATCCACAGGAGATATGGAACACTTAATACAACTTAATACATTCCCAGCATGTTGCTGTGAATGGGAAGCTCCTGAAGAAATGCCACAGCCCTGTACCCCATGATATGTTGGATGAACACTTAAACGTTTGCGGTTAACGAGTCAACACAATAATTCAGTGTTAGTCAGAATTACCACAGTTGGATTACCCATTTTTCAACTTCTCCTGTTCCTAAGCCATCTTAGTGGCCTTTACTCATAAAAGACACAGATCTACCCATTTCAAATTGCCCCTTCATGTAAATACTGTCAGGACAAATAAAGTAATTACTGCCAAGCCATCTGAAAATGATCAACACTCTTCACAGCAAAGTAAGCAAAGTAAAGTCCATAAAAAGATAGCAATTTGCACCTTTTTTTTTTTAATTTGAGGAATAATTCACCTTTTTTGGTGCATAATTTAAGCATGGAACATATTATTTAATCCTAATGCAAATCACACCAGCAGGAAATTTCGTAAAGAAAAAAGTAATCTTCTGAAGGAAAAATAAATTATCGACCACGTTAAGAAGGAAAGAAACATTCTCGAATAATTTCTTTCTTTGTTGGTATTGGCTGGCAGTATAATCCTTCCAAGTAAATTGTAATTTCCAAATTAGATTATACATTATGTCATATTAGTTTTATATTAGAAAAACAAACTGACTGAAAGGAAAAATGCCAAAGTCGACTTGCCTGGTAATGTAAAATTTTTGTGTTTCTGCTGTGAAATGCTAATGTTTCTTTTCTTTTTTTTTTAAAAGCAAGTTTTATAGCAAACATAAAACCTAAATTAAGGCAAGATATTTACTTTACTTGACCAAGCCCTGTTTGAAAAATAAATAGGGAGAAAAAAAAAGACCAAGGATTTTCAGGACACCACATAACCATAGCAACAATTATCTCTATATATAAATACTGATACTGGCATGGAAACTTTTATGAGTTATACATCAATCAAGAGTATAAGCACCTATTGCACTCAAAAAAAACTTATATAGAAAGAACATTAAACCTGCACAGGTCAAGTGACCTGAAGTCAAGGAATGGTGTAATTGAGAATGGCTGTGTAACTTTTTCATTGTTCCTGTCTATATTAGAAAAGCCTTTAAATACACCATGGGGTTTTTTCCACATAATTCCTGCTTTGGTGCCAGGATGTACATTGTCGATGTCCAGAATGGATAGTGTTTGCTGGATACATGGTCTGGGACATTAGTCCTCTGAGGAACAGCTGAAGGTACTGGGATTCTTTCATCTAATTTTAGGGAGAAAAAGGCTGAGGGAAGATGCCTGGCTTTATAATGTTATTTCCCAAACTCTTCATACCAGAGGGGCTGCAAGTCTGCTTTTCCCCCACTCATCTTTCAGGAGATCTTAAGCTGAGATAACACTTTAGCTTGGACACACATCAGATAGGGTGCAGAGTGATGGGATGACTGATGGGATGAGGAACAAAACCACACAGTATCAGGGAAGAAAGCAAGGTATGTTCAGGACCATGGGGATGATGAGACTGAAGGTGTCCCAGCACACAGAATTTGGTGAAAACAATCATTTGCACAAGGTTTTGAAAACAACTAGCCAAGGGTAAACATGGAAATACTGTAATCTCCTCCTGACCTGTTAAACTGCCCCAGAGCATTCTACTGTCACTACAATTTTGCAGTAAATTTAGACAGTAAAAAACAAGTTATAAAAACAATCAATCCTGGCTGCTTCAGGAACTAAAGGATCACCCATCTGTTTCTCCAAGGAACTGGCTGCTCAGGAAAAGTCCCACCTAAATCAAACAGCTGACAAGTACAAAACACTTTGGTATTAATTAAAGACACTGGAAGGTTGAGCACATAAAGTGCATCTTTATACACACAAAGGGAGAATAACCTCTAATGGCAAGGAGATGTGAGAAAGGAAGAGAGACCTGTGCATCCCAGTCCAGCAGACTGACAGTGCCTACAGACCCTTACAGCAATAACTTTGAAATAGTGGATGTTCATCACCCTGAAATTACCTTTGCCACTAGATTTTTTTCAAATTAAAAGACTACAAATTGTTGACTTAATCCTCCATGTGCCCAAAGGAATGTCTGGACATGGGATAATCTTAAATGTTAAAAGAAATATATATAGATATATTAGACAAAAATATGGCCTCCAAAGACCATTTTGAATTCAAGTTTTTAATGAATCAAAAGAGAGGTTTTAATGTAAGTTCCCACTTCATCTCAGTGACAATCTCACTTCTCCCATAATATAATACTATAAACTACAAAAGGGTGGTTTTAACTCTAATATATTTTTATATAATCACAGCAACAGCAACATTCCCATTATAGAACAGACAGATATACAGACATGTCTATCTCACTTCCTGCAAAGGTTATACTTAGAAGCTTTTTATAAGGAGCCAAGAGATTATTAATATGTGTGGCAATGTGGTGATGAACACAAGTACCATGAGGCACAGACCACTGCAAAGCCCTTTGGAAAGTCAGCTCTAAGCTGTAATTCTACACAATTTCTTGGCTTCCCTAACAGTTTATGATTTTTTTTTTAACACCTATAAATCACCTGGTAATCCTTAGCAAACACTTCTAAGTGGAATTTTCATAAAAAGCAACATGCACACATAAACTCGGGATTTTGTGCAAGACAAAATAATCAATGGTAGTGTAAAGCAAGCAAGGAGCCAAACTCCATGTTATGTAGCCCCATTTTTGTGCTTGATCACATTTGATGATGGGTGTCACAGGACACCTATTTGGACAACTTTTTTCCCCATTTTGGTCTTATTGCACTAAATTTCCAATGATTTACACAGCCCTATTAGTCTCATTTGATCTGTTCTATATATAATTTTTATTTAGATGGCTAGAAATGGCATAACTGTGGGATTATTTCACGTTTCATGAATGGCCAGAGATAGATTTATTTCATCCAAATCTCACCAGGAATGACATACAGACTTTATAGAAGAGTTTACAAGTTTTTTTGATGGGGATCCATTTTTCCCTGGCTTTTCCCACCTCAAATTTGCACAGGCAGCCACCTCATAGAACAAGGAAAAGACATGCTGGCTTAGTGTTTCCTTTCTTCCATAACATCTCAAAAGAAGGGCAATGGATTAGTGGGCAAATTTGTAAGGCATTTTATTTCTTGACTCCTTACTCCACTGACCCATGGGACTTCCTCTGCCATGACATCACCTGATCCAAGAGTCGCACTAGATATAAAAAAGGATGAGATCTGATGGAAATTTTAAGTAATTCCTCCATGGCAGATACAATCCCTTCAGTCTTCTATAAAGTAATATTTATTGTATGTGAGCACAAAATTTATTTCTCTCACGTCTTGATACAAAACTATCTGCTATGGATTTTTGAACTTTACTTCTCTTACTGGTCTCAGTCAAAGAAAGGACTAAACCGGTCAAGACCTGATATGATGGGTCTCACCAACCTGCCCTCTTCTCATGCAAGAAATCAATATTTGGCTTTGGTGTGAAGTATCTTTTCATGTTTTTCCCTCCCAGGCCTGACCTTGCATATCCCTTTCACCCATGACTTTCCCAGAGAGGCAATTGAAGTAAGGTACACATTCAGCAAAACATCTTTTTCATCTGGTTTTTTTTCCCCCCCCACCTTTTGAGATTGTGCTAACAGGGATTTTGCTGGAGGACCAAAATGCAAGTTGCAGTTCTAAACTCGACAGTCAGAGTACAGCCCTTCAGAAAGCCTTTTGTGACACAAAATGCAATTGGCAGTTAAGGGTGGGGGAAAGAATAAAAGCAGAAATTCTGAAAACCAGCAACTCTCACAATTAACTGGTGCACATAAAACAGCAGTTTCAAGAGAGTCAGAATCCCAGCCAAGAGAGACAAGACACACATACATGTACATATACATAGACAAAGAGTGCTGGAGACCATGTCCAGAATGATATAATTGGTTTGCAGACACACTTCAATCATTCCTTCATTTTATAGACTGCCATTATCTAGCTTAATAGGACCTCCAAGAAAGGAAGGCGGAAGTTAAATGAAGTAATCTCCCACCCGGCCCCGATGCATTATACTGGCTTCCTTTATACTGACTCATTTGTACCTATAGAAACTGTTCTCAATGACACAGGGACCAGGGATTATTATCAATAAAGGAACTGACTTGACCATAGCCATCCATTACCATGAGTACTACTCAACAGCTTCTTCTATTAACAAATTAATAAAAATTTTTAAAATGGGGAAAAAAAAAAAAGAAAAAAATCATTTTTTTAACATAGTGTTTCCTGCCATTGAACTCCACTGGAAATATAAATACTGCAAACATCTTTTACATACGGTCTTCGCACACTGTTTTCAGAGGAATCCTGAAAGGCTCCCTTCAGGGTTTTTACCAAGAGACACATTATTTATATGAAGGTCTTTAATGCATCATGTCAGAAGGCCATCTTCACCTCTGTAATTCCAGGGAGGTGGAGGTGCTCCACTGCAAAGAATTTGGCTTCTTATATACATAAAATAAACAGCTGCAATGCCTGTGGGTCTCAAAAAGAGTAGCGAGGGTTCGTTTTTTAATAATCTTCAGTCTACTGTTTCAATGGTTAGACTAGACATTGCATCTCCCAGCATATATAGTACAGCTGCTTTATGTTGGCCTTCTAGCTATTCATTATTTTTGCTTTTATAATAAGAAATGTACGGAAACAAATGACCCCTTCAAAGTGCCGATGTGTTTAAAGAAATAGCAAACAATCCCAAAGCCACAGAGATTCTTCTACTGGCACAAGAATGGTGGCCCGTCATCATTTCATGCCTCAAATGAGATAACGCTTTGAAACAACATTCATTAATGTTTGAAATCCCAATACAGAGCAATTTAATTCAAAAGGCTTTGTTCTTTAGAAGAAACCCAAAGGAGAAGGCGGGAAGGCTAAAAAGATAGCTTAAGTCATATAAACTTTCACCAAAGAACAAATCAAAACATCTGAGGTTCATTCAATAGGGCTGACTGGCCTCAGCAAGAAGACGACAAACAAAGAAGTATTGTATTGTTCCACGGAGTGAGGTTTTTCCAGGAACATCTCATCAGATGCTTTCCAAGTGAACACTATGCAGCTGAGAGTAGGTGGATTTGAAACAGCATAAGATCAATAAAAATCCAGCTTTCCCTTTCACAGGAAGTCGACTGTTAAAACAGTAATGTACTTGTCCATAGCATGTAAAATGAAAAGGCCACACAGAGGTTGGGCGTTGGGTTACTGCTCAGTGTGTCTCAGTAACACAGCACAGACATTCTGAACATCTTCCCTACCCAACCCTGGAACCTTCATGTGCCAAATAGCCCAGGCCTTTTAAGCAAATTAACCTCTGATAAAAGGCAGAAACCAGACACATTTTCTAAAAGAACAAACAATCCAATTTCCTCCATTAACCTTGTAGAGAACTTCTTGATACCACATTTTGTCACCCTATTCTTCATTCCAAAGGCTCAGAAACATGGAGAATGGGAGACATCAGTAACAAGGAGCATCGCTGACAGTGATGGTGCTCTGACTCACAAGAAAAGAAAGAGGTAGGGAGGGCATCAGCATGAAACCAACCAGATTCTGGCAAGCTTAGGTATCTTTATTATAATATTATAGACTTATTACAGACCACTTTATTTTTTATGTGATTTGTTCTTCAAAGTTATGAGTGGAAAGACATCTGTATTAAAATCCCTGATTCACATGACCTTTACATGCATCCATATTTAGACCAACGACATGGCAAGCACGAGCCAAGGTCCTGAGTGGCTGCTGAATGAGGCAGGATTAAACAGAAGCACTTATCAAATCAGAAGATATGACTGAAATGGGACGTGACAGATCAGTGGAATCCTGGCCACAATGAGTAGGGGTGAGTTTTTTACCCTCCTTTCCAGCACATCCTGGGAAACACTGGAGAAAATGACTAAGAGCAGACTGAAAAGAAATGAAAGCAAACAGCTCTTTCCAGGGAACTTGGTGAAGCATTCCTTGTATGGGATGCTGCAAAATGTATGTGGGTCTTCAAAAAGTGATCAGCCAAACTCCTCAGAGAAAAAAAAGCCTACTCCCTTAAATACAAAACATAACTTTCGTCTGATGTGTGTTGGAGCCTTAAAATGCTGAAGGTCAAAAGAGTGATACTGGAAAAATGTCACCAGACACTTGCCCTGTTGACCACCACCAATGTCTGAGTCACCATGTTAGGGAGGACTTTGGCACTACCTAGCACAATCAACCTGACATTCTGTGAACAACCACAACAACAGCTCGTGTGTGTTCCCAGCCTGCAGCAAACATGAGGTAATTTGGATTAATTTAACCCACCCAGAAGGAGGTTTAAGCTAAAATGAATTGTCTCATGTTTGCCACTGGCCAGAACACATATGCACCAAGTTATCTCACAGGTAGTCACCAGAAGCCAAGGATCTGCTGAGCCCTGTGGCAGGGACCATTGACAGTGTGTTACAGGGTTCACCTCAGCCCTACAGGAAAAGGTTTTTCCATCTGAGCTTCCCACAGATCTTACCCAACTGACAATGTTTCGGTCGTAATCTGATCTTTGGAGTGCACCTTCTAGCTAAGAGATCACACAGATATCCCAGCCAAGGCTGAGAAGCTTCTGACCAGTTCATGTCTTGTCTACACCACTGGTTTGGGAAGCAAAGACTTTTCCAGGTAGGTAAAAGCAGAAATCAAGTGAAGCAATTCAGTTTTGCATTGTTGGCTGGGCAAACCAATCAGCTTTCCAGGTTAATTTCCAGTTTAATGCTTATAGATCCCAGCTCAGGCACCAAGTTTAGCGAGCCCAGTCTCTGGTTTCACGATGAATGCTCAGCACTGCTGCAGCTTCTCAAAGGCAAATTGCTAGCCTAGCCTTCCAGGTTTGCCACACAAGTAAATGTTCTTCCTTTTAGGGATTAATCAAAACTTCAGGGCAGCTTTTTTTCCTTACTCTGGTAACATTGAGGCAAGGAATCCACACTGACGTCGATAGCCTCCCACAGGAATGCTGCTGTGGGAGCATCTGCAAATGACTAATAACTAAAAAAGAGTAAGAGAAAAAGGTTCCAGTTGGTGATGGGGCTCCAATGGATGCTTCTGGGGTGTCAAGAAAACATTCAGTCTTCTCAATCTTTGCTTGCCTTTCCAGTACACGGACATGAAGAACTGCCTGGAAGCATGAGTGGGAAAGATCAGCAACCCTGGGGAATGGAAATGAAGTGACTGATCCTTCAGTATCAACAGCCAGGTCTGCGAGACATTGTCTGTGAGTTACATGGACATTCTTAATGGTAAGGGGAACCAGATGTTCATTAGTCAAAGATGTGGCTCGTATTCAACCAGCTGCATGCTGGTCTAGCTTTTAACCTGTGGGTCTGACTGCCTGCAGAATGGCAGTGGGACCCTCTAGCAGGGCTGTGTGGTTGTCAGGGATTTCAGCACAGATGGATTTGTGCAAATTTTTGGTCAGATTACTTGACTCCTGGGTTCTGTAATTCAGGTTGGACCTGCACCTGGGGGCAACAGAGCAGTTCATCTGGCGAACATGGAATCAGGCTGACTTCCACCAGAGGAGGTGGTGAGGGATTGAAATAAAGCCAGCATTTAAAGCAGTCAAAAACTTGAGTTCCTCATGAGATGGATCCTCCAAGGCCTCTGTGGAGGGAATTCCCATTGACTTCAACACACAAGGAGAGCTTAGAGGAGCAGACCCCTGAACCTGGGTCAAAGTAATGAATGAAACCAAGTTCTGCTGCAAACCACATAAATCAGCCACATTCATTCCAAACCAGGCCCTGCAGCATGACCCTTAACCAACCTTTCAGTGAACCTGAGATATGGTTTTCAAATTTGTAATGAAACCTGAAACTAAGTGATTTTCACCTGGTTCTGGCTTTTACAGAAAACATTTCACAGCAAGCTTTATTCCCTAGGTGTGATCCTCTAATTTCTTTGTTAAAACCAACCAGTTCTTTGACCTGACAGAACCAAAAAGCAATTGTGACAATTATCTGAAACACATTAAAATTTGTGTAAGTATACAAGCTCCAAATGGATGCCTTCCATAGAGTTCCCCAAGGAATTCTCAAGAGACGTCTTTTCAAAACCACATGCCTTACAAAAATAATTAAAAGGATAACACTTGTGCTAGACTTTCATGTAAAAGTTTCTGCAACCAACAGAACCTCTAAGTTGTACCCTTGAATAGGGTACAGTAAAGAAAGAAAAAGTAGTACAGTCATCAGACATCTTGAAAACAAATCCCACTAGGACAGTGGTGATCTGCAGAAGGGCTTTTGTAGAAAACCCCAAATCTGGAGTAGGCTTTGTACCATTAATTTTGGAAGCTCAGTTTCAGGTTGTCTGTTAGCAAAGACTCCCTAAATGTCCTTCCTAAAGAAGGGCTGACAGGTCCTGTCCAGTTGAAGCCCACTAACCAGACATATCTCTGAAGAGAAGACAAAATGGGTTTGGCATGACTTAATTTGCCAGCCCCCCACCTCAAGTGTGCCATTAAACACCTAAAAAGAGTCAGGGGACAGAGCACTGAACCAATGAACAACTCAATTGCAGGGGCAATATCCTGATTAAAAAGGAAGGCAATAAAACTCATCAATATTTATCCACTCTAAGAATGGTGCAACAGACCACTGAGGCCCCACATTCAATGCCCCCACAAGATTTCTAATTCAGATGTGGCACAGACCATCACTGAGTATTTAAGCCAAGTCCTCAGAGATTAATTTCTAACCACATAAAACACGCAGGTGCCCACATTCCCTGCAGACACAGAGAAAGAGGGACTGTAGGGCAGTGGGGATCTGGCTGGACAAAGTCATTGCACTGGTGTTCTTACCTCCACTAACAGATCAAGCCTCGATGGTAGAGCACAAGTGTCAAGGAAGGGACTCAGAAGTGTGTAACTAGACACCCCTTTGTAGCCCTGCTCACTTCAAAATCACCACTGGGCAGAATCCCCTCTTTTGACTGGAGTGTAACGTGTGATGCTGGAGCCGTGTGGGGACACAGTTACCAGCAAGGGAGCTCATCCTTTGGGGCCCAGCTGCATCGACAGCCACCTAAGAGGAAAGATTGTCCAGCATTCCCAGGGCCTTGCATCCCACTTGCTCTGCAAAGACTTGCTCAACTGATACGATCCGATGAACCGCCCTTTGATCAGTGCATGTTTTCCTTCACGCTGGATTTCTAGACAGGTAGCATTGCCTCACGTTTGATAATACCCTTGTTATAAAGGACACAAACCCATGATTTACTCTGCAAAAAGCATAACGCTCACTGAAAATAGCCTAGGAAGGATATAGCGTCATACCTAACACTACATTAAGTGCAAACTGAGAACCTGATATATTTTAGGAAAATTCAGCACACTCTAGACTAATAAACATTTTACAATATTATTGCACATGTTCATTTCACTTTGTACAAATAATCATTCCCTTCACATCTAATAAGTCTGCTTGACACATTTGTGGCCTTATAAAAACACCTTCAAGGGTCTTGTTTTGAAGCATCAATCATTTATTTATACAAAGCTCAAACACAATGACTAACAATACTGATGGTATAAAAACCTTCAACTGTGATCTTTGTCTTGTTGTTTGTTATCTCGGAACTCTAAAATTATTTAAAGGAGATTTTATTTTAAGAAAAAAAAAAGAAAGAGAAAAGAAAGAAATAAAAAAAAAGCTTGCTTTTTTCCTCTGGCAGCAGCATTAAATCAATCAAGGTGAAGGAAAAGACCAGAGCTATTTGCTTTTTAGTGTGTTTCCAGAGCTGGAAATAGAGTGCAGTTTGGAGCTCTTATTTGCAGTTTGTGCTGTCTATACAATCACCAGATGTGCCAGAGGCTGGGGAAGCAGGGACTGAAAAATCATGCTTCCAACCATCACCTGTAAGGGTGCTTGGGGGTGACTTTACCCATTGTCCCAAAACAGACAGCTTAGATTGACCTCACTAGAAATAAAAAAAATAGTACATTCTGATAGAACTAGAGAAGTGTCAAAATCTCAAGTGCAAACGGGCTCATGAATCTGGGTACCCCAAAGCTGGTGCACGTTTCTGATGTCACTCCCCATTGCAGTTTCACCTGCTTTTTCTTTCATCTACAAGCAAACTCCACCTGCCTATCCCTGCTGGGCCAGACCCTCAAGGAGCAAAAACAAGACCACCATGGCACAGACCCATGAAGTCACAGTGATTTAGGGTAACAGAGAAGCTTATCTGCAGTGGCAGTTTTTCCATGGCATGTTATGACACCACAGTCCGGCACTGGCAGAAGGGAACTGTCACTGACTTTTTGTTGCAAGCCACTAAAATGAGAACATTTCCATTAAACTCATGATAGCTGATCTATGCTCCAAAGTTAACCAAAAGCAGAACCTCCATTCCAGTTATGACCTCAGATACATGTAAATTCAAATGAGGTGCCAAGGAAATATAATAGAAGTAGGAGAACTATAAGCACTTATGTAACAATACAAGCATTCTGAAACTTGGTTTACTATTAAAATAGATGTATAATTGACTGCATTTTACTAGGCCCAGATTATGTTCAAAGCTCACTGAAGTAGATTTGCAGATTTATAGAAACACATGTTAACTAGTTGTACAAGAACAGGTTTTCCCCCAAAGCCAACTCTCCCTCCTGCTTTGTTACCATTGCTTTTAAAATCACATGATGCCTGACAGCACAATATAAAAATTAAATGCTAGAAAATAAAGCAGCTGCTGATTTTAGGAGAACTCTGAAAAAAAAAAGTCACAGCCTCCGTTTAAGACACAGCAGCGGGGTCACACTGATGTTAACTCGGTTTTCACTTTATCCCAGGCCCAGACAACCTACTCAATTGCTCCACGTACATCTCCAAGGGGTAAGGCTGTAAAATCCCAAAACAGTTATTTGTCAGGAATACCAAAACACTTATAAAGATACCCCTGAAGCTATCCTTCTTTGGCCTGGGTCCTGTTCCCATCTTCTGGGAGGATGCTGCCCAGAGGGAGGTTGGTCCATACTGGTACCAGCCAGGATTGCCTGGAAGTGCAACAGACCATCTTCCAAGTGGTACTGGACTGAAGAGCTGAACCTCCAAAACCTCTGGCTTCATTGTGCACTTGAAAAGATTTTAAAGGCCGTTCTAGCAGATTATCATAGATCTGCCATTCTTAAGGATCTGCTCTCACCATGTTTACTCAGCCTTCTTTTTTTTGTGCTTGTACCCACTTTCGTTTCTATTGGAAACTTACCAGAAAATGTACAAAACCTGTAAATCATGCTAAAACCCATTTAAACTGAGACTAATTTAGTCTTAAAGGTTAGCTCAATTTTCTAACCACTATTTCTGTCTGCAATCTATCTTCATCAGACACTAATTAATAAGCAGACACAGCTTTGGAAAACTGCCTTTAATCTTAGGAAAGTGTAAATGCTCATGGTTACTAATGCAAAATCTCAGTACACAATTCATCAGGAGACTGGAACATATAATTTTCCTTTATAAAAGCTTACTGATTTAGAGAACTGAAAGCACAGGTGAAGCTGAAAAGAAATATTACTTTAGAAGTTTAAAGTATTTTGCCTTTTTTTTTCCTCTCTCTTTGCCATGCCAATGTGGTTGTATTTTTCTAAGACATTTCCTTTTCTTTTTTTCTTAGGCAACATCATCAGATGTTGTGTTTTATACCAAGAACCTTTTCTTGAAGTCGGGGTTTTTTACTCCTGATTTAGAGTGGTGCAAGTCATTTGGGGATTAACCCCATCCAGAACAGTGTGGAGAAAGGATGGGGGGGGGGGGGTCTTGTGACAACTAGAAGGTAAAATATTGCTCTCCAAATTATATTTTTAATGATCACTTCCTTTCATAATGATGCAAGATTATATATTGACTGTGAAGAGCTATTTATGCGCCATGACTAAGATACTTTTTCATCAAACATTTATTTCTCATGCCTAGAACTAATTTGTATTTGATTAAAGGTTTTCTACGCATTTACAGGAAAAGATTATTCACATTGGATTGCTTTTCTCAACAAAACAAAACAAAAAAGTTTGCAAGTTCTGCCAAAAGAGTGGTTTTAAATACATCTCTCTTTACTCTGTGCATAGCAGTAGGGATTTCTTAATCAATACCATGCTGGCTAGCACAGATACACTGGCAGCTGGGCTAGACCACAGCAGCAAATGACTGATGGTGATCCCTCTTTGGAATTGCACCCTTTAGCTGGACCTGAAATTGCCAACTCTAGGGTAAACCGAGATCTACAGATCCACAGAGCACAAGTGAGAAGATATTTTAGGAGACGTTTCACTATCAAAAAGGGTGAGGGTGGAACGCTTAGTTAATTCTTGAAGACTTCCAGTGATGACCACTCCATCTCCTCTCCAGCTGTTCTGACAGGTACTAGATGCACTCTGCCTTCAGCCTCTTTCCACAGTTTCTTAGGCAAACAAGCTGTGCTGGTTTTCCAAGCCGCATCTGGTAGGCTGTAAAGGTTTATTTCTCCCTTCAAAATGACAAAACTTGAAGCTAAAAAGTGGCTTATTGAAATCACATCTGCCTGCCCAGGCTGAGCAGAAAGCATCAGTGATCTCTTTTGCACAGTGCAGATTGCCAAATAATATCTCTGCAGTCAGTCTCAGGGAAGGATGGGGTAAACCCAAAACACTCACACACACTGCCCTCAGTACCTGACCAAGCCCTTGGACTGAGAACCACCCACTTTTCATCACTTTCTCCAAGAAACTGGGAGAAAAGGGATTAATCTCCAGTAGCTCCAGAGGTGTCTAATCCAAACTAGTAATTCAGGACCCCACAACAGCCAGGGGGGAAAAATACATTCCTAAGAGCAACTCCAGGACTTAGGATAAGAAGGATGACCCTGTAGAGCTGCAGTCCACTAACTGTAGGGGAAATCTAAACTAACTAGGGCCAGTTTCCTCCAACTAAGGTGTGTCTAAACGTATGCAGGACCATTCCCACTGCAAACCTTTCTGTGCCTCAGTTCCTCAGAGAATCTGCATGAAGACCAGAAATGTTTAGAAAATCAACACACCCAAGGCCATGATGTACCTGCAACCCAGAGGACACCACATAACAGTGGGTCCATGCTAAAAACCCAAGAAATGGGCAAGCTCCATAATTTTTCCACCTCTTGATTTCCCATTTGTTTTTCCTCTTCTCATTATCTCTATCATCACTCCTGCTCTCTGCTGAAGGAAAGCTGCAATATGTCAAGCACATGGGGAAGGATTCTCTGAAGGAGCATTTAAAAAAATAAAAAGAGGAAAAGCTCCTCTGAAAAACGTTTTAGTTATTAAGACACTTGGATTTTTCAGTATAAATAAATTTATTCGTGAGAGCACTTAAGACAAGTTCTAAGGTTAACAAACACTGCACTATGCAACTCACAGCTGTGACAAATATTTAAGAAATCCGATACAGCATGCCTAAAAATTATTCATTTGCAGGCCTCGTTGCTTTTGAAGATCAACTGTTTTATTTGTAATTTTTGACATTTTCCTTCTTTTCCTGTTTGGCCTGTGAATTTGAAAGGGTTGTAAACACGTACTCCAGCTCTCTGCCTGAGGCACTGGGCTGTTGTCAGCATGCCAAAAAGAAAAGGAAGCTGATAGGTCCTTTGGTACATACCGATATGAAGGGCTTGTAAAGATAGTATTTGTTTGGTTTTTTTGATCTGACTTTGAATCTGGCTGTAGTACCTACCCTTCAGGGAAAAGCAACTTTTAAATAAATGCTTCAAGATTGTGCAAACATTTCAGTAGTTTCAGAGTCCTGGTGTTCTGGGTCAGGGAAGGAAGAAAATACATGTCAGTCAATAGAGATGGAAATGATAAAAAGTGGTTAGGGCCACAGCCATATTTTTTTTTCCTGGGCTGGGTGACGGGTTCTTTCGACGGCCGCATCACGTGCTGTTTCACTCATGTGCCTTTTGGCTGGCCTATAAAAAGCACTGTGGATTTTATGCATGTGCACACACATACACTTGGAAACAGATTAAAAATACACATTTCTTTCAAACTCATCACCCATCGATCCCACAATTTGCTAGTGCTGCAGGATCAAGAAAAAGATATAAATAAGCTTGCTAGTTTTTCTGCTAGTCCTCTGAGAGCTCTGAAATGGTTATTTCCTTCCATTCCTTTGTTTTAGCTACATTTCTGCTTCTTTTTTGTTTAAATCCCTTCTTTATTGCCTAGCTCCTGAGGGTCCCAGCTCTCTGCACATGAGTTGCTGTACCAACATGTAAGTCCCAATGACTCCCAGGCAGGAGCTGTGGGAGCTGATCCTGCTGAACAAGCCCAAGGCAACTCGCCTTGGAGAGCTCATAAGCCCAAGGGCCAAAGAGCAGGAGGAGAAGCAGAGACACAAGGAAGTGAAATGTCTCGTTCAAGGCCACAGAGCAAACCAGTGATAAGTCTGGGAACAAGAGCCACATCTTCTGGACCTTTATTACAGCAAAATAAATCAGCCATTTTTCATTTGCCTCCTGTACTTTCCTGTTGCTTCCCAACCATAACCATAACCTTTCTGCAAATTGCAGGGTATTCTTACAGGGGGTGCATTTTTCAAGATAAAGGAATCTGCTTCTTAAACCATGGGTGGTTAGGGATGCTGGGAGAAGAGAGCCCATTCTTGGACATAAAGCAAGGAATCAGAGCTCCTACATGCACCTGGAGAAAAACAGCTCCTGAAATAGTCCATTTCAGGCATCAATTCCTTGACTGCACAATTTGATTTTTTTTTTTTCCTTTTTGGATCTAAATTTTTACTGCTTATTTTCAATACCGAGACATTGTAAGAACTTTATCTGTTGGTTGGGTTTGATCTATACTAGAAAACAGCCCTGGAGCTTACACATCTGGGTTAAAAGCATAGGAAGCTGAGTTTTGAGCAAAGTAGCAGGACAGGCTGAAGATCTGGAGGGACAGGGATTCACGATCAGCTCATACCAAAACATACCTGGTCTCACAGATTTCACCTGGTGCTAAGTCCATCACATTACAACATGCACTTTTCCCTAGGAAAAACCAGCCCAGTCAGTCCTGAGAAATATTGTATGACAGAAGTACATCACAGGGGCTTCTTCCCCCAGAAAACTTGCAGTTGAGGAGAACCAGAATCTGCAGCAGTAAGGCAGAGATTTGAGGTGGAATAGAGGTTAACCAAGAGAAAAAAGAAGGAGAAACAGAGATACAACAGTCAATGATTTTTTAAAGGCCAGAGGAGTGGCAGGGTGAGGGCTGGGAAAGCCCTATGACCACAGATCTTCCCTCTCTCCCTTGGCAGAGGAAATATGCCCTTTCCCCCCTTGCTGGCAGCTTCTGAGCATGAAAACACTGGAGGGCAGGCCAAGGAGAGAAAGCAAGGGGTGGAAGGAGGACAGCTGATGCATCCAGCACATCTTTCCCTGGCTGGGAAGCACTAGCTGCTGCCAAGGGGCCAGCACAGCCTCGAGGGACTCACCAGCCCTACAGCAAACTCAGGGGCACTGCAGCCTACCAGCTGTAAAATCCCCACCAGCCCAGGGTGTTACACTGCTGCCCGACCACCAGGCCAGCTCCAGGGTGTGTTTGAAGGGAATCTTTCCATGCAATAAAATCCTCAGGACATTATTCCTTGGATGCTTGGCAGAGCACTGCTGTCACGTCTTCATTGCAATAGCAGCCTGTGGGAGGTGGGATCTGGGAGACAGTTCTGAGGCTGTTATATATCTGTGGCACAAGTCCGGTGAGGTTTTGTTATGCAGCACCTAACAGGGCAGTGTGTCCTCTCCTCAGCCTGCCCCACAGAAAGCAGCACTCTGTTCTCTCCCCCCGTTGCCTCTGCTGCCACACATCCATCCCACCAGTGGCTGGGGTTTGGGGGAATTTGTCTCCAAATGGGAACCAGATTGGAAAACGGATTAGCAGGAATAAGATAAAGAATTAAACCCAATCAGCAGGCGACCACGCTTTTAAAAGGCACAGATGCACACGATTAGCTTGCCGCATGTGTTCCAGTCAGATCCCAACATCAGAGATGGGCTTGGAGAAAACCTCAAATCCCCGAAGAGCTCGCCGGGGCCCTGGGACATGCCTTTGCACGGCAAGGGCTGGGCACATCCCCAGAGCCATGCCTGGGAAGCACAGGTTCAGGCAGCCCTTTGGTTCCTCGTCCCCCCAAACGCATCCCCTTGGTGCCCTCCACAGGAAGGGCATCCTCCTCTGCTCACTCCAGCAGCAGGCAGGCATTTCCATGCCTGGGAAGCACTGCCTGTGGGACACAGGCTGAACAGGAGATGGGAAAAAGTCAATCCCGGTCTCACAGCGATTGAATAAATCCCAGACTCTGTTTGGGGAGGGAATGGGGGGGCTGGAGAGGAGTAGCAGATTTTTTTTCTCCTCCCCACCCAGGTCACTAAGTGAGTCAGGGGTCAGGGAACAGGGGTGCTGGTCCAGCTCCACCCTCTCCCCAAGCAAGGCCAAGGAGGGTGAGAAAATTTAGGGAAGGGCTTCCCACCTCCAGCTGGATGAGGTGATGGCCGTTTCATCATGTTGAGAAATGCTTTAGTGTCTCCTGGCCTCACGCTTACTCAAGATCAATCTGAAAAGTAAATATTGCCGAGAGACAGAAAAGCATCTGCACACTATCATGTTTTCCTGGATCCCAGGCAGTTCTTGGGCTCACCAGCTTCAGGGGGTGGTTTTCTGTTGGGTTGATGGGGATGGGATGGCAACAAAAAGAGGGGGAAAAAGGGATTGAGTTCAGTGGAAGGAAAGCTCTGATTTTTGGGAAGGCCTTTCCTGCTGGCAGAGGATCACCGTCAAGTTCTTGTTGCTTCGACATTTGATACAGGTTCATGAGTTCAGTAGGAAAACATGAAACCAGAAAGGGCCAAATTCTGACCCCAAACAGGCAGGGAAAGCACTGGCCCAGCCCAGGGAGTACTGTAATTTAGCAGACAGACCACCCTATCGTTCCTAGAACAATAAAATAATCTTAATTCTATAGGACTAAATCCCAAACCCAGCATGAGTCTTTCCAATTGGTGACAGCAGAGTCTAGTTGTGTGGTTTGCAACCCCATCAGCCTGGGAGCTCTGAGTATTTTGCAAACATTAATTCAAAGGCAAAAGTCAGCTGTGAGAGAGGGACATTTCTTACACAGCCTCACAGCTGGGGAAGCAGAAGCTAAACACCAGCATGAGTTCCTGTGTGTTAAAGCAGGCTTTCTGCTGCTTCTGGACCTCACCTGGGCAAAGCCAGATCACAGCCCCCAGAACTTTTCCCAAGTGATTGGGGCAGATTCACAAGCAGCTGTGTGTGCCCACCCTTTGCCCAGCCCTCTGCCCTGACTGGGGTCAAAAGTCACCTGTCTGAAAGGACAATGCCAAAAGGAATGCCTTGGAAGTGGTGGGGGGGCGAGCGGGGAGGCCTTTACTTGCAGGATGGTTTTCCCCAGCTCTGGAGTAGGACTTCAGCAAAGGAGGGTGGAATCCATTGCGTTAGGTCACTGCACAGGTGTGAACAAGAGCAGCATTGTGGTAAAATGCAGCACTTCACGTGGCAAACTTGCCACAACTTTGTCATGTTTGGTGAGAGGTTTATACTCCAGTCTGCCTCCTCAAAAGTTACAGGCTTTTGGAGTTTCCTTCCATGTGCACATGTGGGATCATCTCCAGTGGAGTCCAGTCCAGAAGCTAATCTCAAACGCATGGAGGAAGATCATACAGGTTCATCATACCTAGTGTGATGCCTTTTCCTATTTCTAATCCCTTAATGTAAGCAGATGGTATTGGGCATGTTTTAAAGAAACTGAGTCAGATGAGTACATCCTGAATGTGCTCATCTCCCCCCACACACCAAAAAAAAAAAAAAAAAAAAAAAAAGTGGTGCTGACTGGTTTTTCTTTCCTTTTTTCCTCTGGCACAGGGATGAATCACACCTCAAGTTCCTGTAAGTTTTCGAAGAATATTAACCAAGGAAAGAGAGCCTCTGAGGTTAAGGCTCAGCCACTAGCAGGCACCTGAGATGCCTTTTGTGTGCTGACCCTGGGGCACCAGTCTCCAGGAATTTAGGTCTCTGTTTTTGCTGCTCATGAAGCAATTTTCTGGCACTGACAACTGGTATGCTGCAGCAACAGCAAGATCGCACATGGGGTGGTCTAAAGAGATAAGCAAGGCCAGTTTCGAAGGGAGAGAGAACATCAGTTGTAAAATAGGTTTGACTAGGGGGGGGGAAAATATATATATAAAAAACCCACAGAACACAGAAACTCCCTTATAACTCTGGATATTCCCAGAGAGCTTTACAAACATCTACTTTCCCTCCTGCAATGAGTTCCCCAGGTAATCAATCCTCTGAGAGCAGCAGGATTGGATTCTGCATTCATGATTTTGCTGCCTCTCCCTTTCAGCCAGCCAACCCTCACTCCCGACATGACAACCATAGAGCCTCGAACACAAGTGGTCTTGCCCAAACTCTCTGATTTGAGCCACAAAAACGGGGCCAACTGCCCCTTTCCTGCTCTCCACCCCACAGCCACCCCACGCTCCGGAGCCACTCTCACCCCCAGTGAAAATACTCCATCTCCTGGAGCCCACGCAGCCACTCCAGCCCCAGTTGGTCAAATCCAAGAAAAAGATTTGTTTAAGCTTTTCCCAGCATACATTCCACTGCAGACTTTGCTTTTAATAAAGGCTGCACCACAATCCTTTTCATAATGGCACGGAGCAATCTAGCAATATCCTTCTGCACTTAGAGAGTGAGTTAATGAAGGAATAGGTTAATTGAAATCGACTTCAGTACGGAGCACAAGCGGTTGAGCTGAAACGTGGCATAAAATAGAAATGAAAAGAAAACCCGGCTTCTCAACCCAGCCTGTAGCTTTCTGGCCATACACGGAAAAGAATTATTATTTCTTCTTCGTCTTCTAATATGTTCAACAGTAAAACCACCAATAATATGAAAATAAATTACACCTGGGGCAACCTTATATTGCACTAACAGTCTGGCTCTGATTAGCCTTGCCTTTATCATGCATGCATCGTATTAGTCCGTTTCAAAGAATTCGTGGAGAAATTCATACTTCGACCTTAAAACAGAGAGTAAAAACACAGCTGAATTTAATTACCCGCTGACCGCATGCACTGGGTTAGGTAATAAAATATAGAAGCAGTAAGATATGTAATGCTTTATTAAGCTATCTCAGATACAAGAGCATGCCTGGCAATTATGCCTGAAGGCTACTGAAGGCTACTCAGAATCTCTCGAGGACCACCCAAAGAGAGGAGCTAAACAGAACCTGGTCCTTGCTGCACAGCAAAGACATCCATAAATAATACAGCTATATGCAGGCAGAGTGCCTCCTTGCTCCTATCTGCCTCCAAGTCCATATGTTTATCAAACACACATTGCCCTGGCATCCATGAATTCTTCTCAGCCTTGCTCAAGATGTGTTTTTTTAACGCTTTCCCGGTGCACTCTTAAGCCTAGCTTAGGCCCCAAGTTTATGAACGTTTAAATAAAATGGCTAAAAATTAAATAAAGCCCAGAAATGACTGGATGGGAAAGGAAAATCCAAGCCTGCCTCCCTCCCTTGTTCCTAAAATGAAACCTTGAATGCAGGTTGAAGTGGATGGGTCAGAAGGGAACCAGTTTGCAGAACCACACCACAGATAAATAAAATATTTAGAAGAGGTGAGAAGGCAGGCAGGGAGGGGAGAGAACAAATACTATCCTAATTCAAAAATTAATGGCTTAAATAACTTCAGCAGAAGGCGCAACCTTCAACTACTGATCTTCCCATATCAGTGGTTTCAGGCAGTAATTTTTTAATTAAAAAAAGCAACCGTTTCTTTTTTATCCAACCTTATGCTGCCCATAACATGTAAACTTACTGTAATAGAACAGAATTATACAATGAGTAATGAAAAGTTGTGATAAACAGAGGGAAGAAAAGCCCATTGAAAAACACATTGCCAGGGAATTGTACTATAAACTGGATAACCCAAGTTTATAAAGAGATTCACATTTTCAGGCCCTTATCCAGGCAAGGGGCCCAGGTTCTGGGTTTCTAAGGGAAAAGACAGCAGTCTGTCGTCCTACTCCTGCATCATTCCCATAACACAGAGTCACGGGGTGCCACACCAAGAGATTGTTACCCCAAATCTCAGCAAAACCCTGAAGGCTGGAGACCAGGCAGCAGGATCAGCAAGAGACAGCAGAGCCAAGGGCAAGGTGAAAAGGGGATGAGATTTGCAGAGATCGAGGCAGATTCTCTGGCAGGAGGGGAGCCTGAATCAAAACCTCATGTCCAAGCCTTCCTGGTGACCACCCCTTTTTCTCTTCTTCCATTTCCCTTCTCAGTTGTTGTTGGCTAAGACTACAGACAGTTTAGGGTAGGAACACTTTTGCGTGTGGCTGTGCCATCCCTGGAGACACCACACTTGGTTGGAGTCTGCAGGCTGTATATAAATATAATCATTGCCATAAGAATCAAATTAGAGAGGGATCCAATATTCACATCTAGCCCCTCTTACTTGTAACCAGCTGAACCCAACTTGCAGATCCCAGAAAATTTCCACCTCTGGCAATCTTCTCCCCTGTGCTTGCCATGTAGGTCTGCTCTCCTCTTTTCCTGTGACGGGAAATCTGGTTTTTTGTGTACTAAGGTTTAGGGGTTTTTTAAAATTTTTAATAGGAAAATGGGTCAAAAGCAAAATTTGAATCAAATCTTTCAGGAAAGAAAAAAAAAGAAAAAAAATCCCAAGTTTGGGTCACTTTTTCCTTTCCCACATGCCCTGGCATTTGTTCATTTGTTGCTCCTCTGCTTTTCAAGCTATGTGGCCAGGTTTGGAGGCAGATTTGCTGAAACATATTGTGGTGTGAAAGGCTTCTCTGTACAGATTTCTGGCCACCATCCCCAATGCAAGATGAGTTGGAAATCTCCAAATAGAGCTAACTCTCAAAGATTTCAACAGCAATGTTGGAGGGGAAACAGAGCTCTGGAAAATGACATATTCCTATCTCCAGGAGCTCGTGAACATACATGTTAAAGGGGAACAGAGCAGCAGCAGCTCCATCAAGGTGGCAACTCTCTGGATCACATTTACATGGTGTGATTTAGTATCATCAGTATTTACATGGATCACAGTTTGCACGGCAGTGCCTGTTAGCAAAGTCCACTGATAAGTCTCCCAGTCCCCATTTACCACCACTGAGCCAAAGAGGCAGAGAGGGACCACTCAAATACCTTGCCTGCAGATGATGGAGATGAGGATCCAGGGGTCTTCATCATGGAACTTCCCTTTTCGCACCAGAGCTTGGGAGTTTCCTGGGGTGCTAAATTTAACATAGGTTTCCTGAAATCTGTCCCTAGTGCTTCAGAGCAGGGGGTTTGGAGATAAAATCCAGAACTTTTTTATGCCAGATCAGGAATTCTCGCAGACAACGTCTGTACTGAGTGCCCTCTCAACAGGCAGCAGGGGAGCCCTGCTCATTCACATTCTCTTTATAAACAGTTGTTTATTTTATTATCTTTATTTGAAACAGATTATGCAGCAGAAGACTTCTGGAAAAATCTTTTCCATCTGACTACTATTTTTGGCAACATACGGTACAGGATAGAAATGCGCTTGCTCGCCTTTGTTTATTTGTCTTTACCCTTAAGGCTGCAAATAGGGAGAAAGACACTGGAAGTAAGTTCAGAGAAAGCCCATGACCGTCAATGTAAAGAAAACTAAGGTGCAAATCAAAAGTCTTTACACAGGGCCATCTGTGGACCATGCACACGAGACAGAATAAATCTTTGAGAATTCATTTTTGCCTCCATCCTAGGTCCTTTCTGAGTTTTCTACAGGAAAAGAGCTTGGAAAACCCAACACCAAACCTGATAATCTCCATGACCAGAGCTGAAGGAGTGGCTGCTGCTGCAAGGAGCAAAAATGGTGACACTCTGATGGGAACTAAAACAGAGGGTGATAAAGGCATCTCAAGAACTGCTCCACTGTGATATTCCTACACTACAAGGGACCACACTATGGAAATAATAGCATTAATAACTTTTTCTAAAAAAATTATCCAAAATGGCTATAGAGAACTATTAAGATAATATTTAGCTGTAAGCGCAGTTAAAAGCCCTGATTAATCTCTGATATCAGAAGTCAGTGAGCCACAAGAATGATGGGCACAGGAAATATACATTTCAAAGGAAGCTGGAAAAGTTTAAGAATGACATAATAAAATTAGTTGTAATATCAAAACACAAATGTGCATCACTATGCACTTCTCTGCATGTGCAAAAAAAAAAAAAAACCCAACCTATAATAAAAGTAAGGGTGGGAATTACTGAATTTTAATTGATCAGTTCTTTTTCTTAATACTTCAAGCACTGAGAGTGGATTGGCCGCAGTTCACAGATAATTTTCCCAGGCATATCCAATCTTTCCCTTTTGTACCCCCATTCAGCACAAAAATGAAGAAAACACAAAGAACAAAAAATATATTTTTTACAGAATTGGGAAAATATTGCTCAGACTAGAAACTTTGCCTTGAGAGAGGGAAAAAGACTGAGTTTCTGTCAAAAGCATTTCTAGAAAGAAAACTCCAAAAACCTCAGGGTTCCCCTTCCCACATACAGGTTCTGAACCTGTTTCCATGATGTAGAATTTCTTTATGGAACATGAGCACACGCATCCGTAAGCCGTCAGCAAGGCTTCCACAAAACCTGCAGTGCCCGTAACGCCTCTATAAAATTTTCACTTAAACATTATTCATTGATCTGCTTGTAAACTTCCCAAACAGCACGTCGCCTAATTAATCATTTTTATACTAGTTGCAATTGTAAGTTTAAGCTGCAGAATGTTTTGCTGTGGCTAATCACATCCATGCACTGAGCAAAGATGGAGCTGTTTGACAATTGAATATGAAGGTTTAATTATTCTATTCAGAAACAAAGTTTTCATTAGAGAATCCCAGAGCAGCTGGTTACGGTAATGATGTCCCTAGTGGAATTACAAACAGGATGAAAAGGGTTGGACAATGCTATTTGACTTACAGCATTGCGATGTTCATTTTGAAAGCCATGAAGAGTTGGACAAGATTCTTTAAGTTCTGTGTTGCTGGTGCCAAAACTCAGCTGGAGCGTGTTTTCACGACACTATCCACTTCCTATTGTTTTGCAAAATGCTTTTTCCACCTTCCGAAAAGGGCTCAGAAAACAATACACCTCAGAGTGAGGATTTTCTGCTAGGAGGAGCTACTGAGCTGAGCACAACCTAGACGTCCTCTGGATCCTCGTTTTCCGTGACCGCATGGAAATACAGCGCACACAGCTTGGCTTTCTCACCTCCAAACTCTTTTAGGGAGCAGAGGAAATAGGAGAAGGTACCATTACCATTAACACTACCTAATATGGCACATGTTCCCCTCGGTGCAACCTTACCCATGCTAACGTGGGTATTAACTGCTCAAAGATGTGGGTGCTGGGGCAGGAGGAAGTCCTTGGTCTAAGCTGGACTGGCTCCAACCCCACATCACATACTGCCCTAATGATTTTATGTCTCATTGAGAGTGAGAGAAAGAGGAGGGGAACCAGTCCCAGTGTGAGGGAAGAGCCCATTACACTTTGCTCTGTTCCTTGGCTCTGCCAGGAAGAAGCTGATAGGAAGGAAAAAGAACCAAACAAAGCTCCCTGGTCAATTACTTTCAGATTCTGGACTCCCAGTGAGGCACCATGGCTTTCAGAGGAACTTTCCCAATGCCATCACAAGCATTCTTCACTGTAATAAATTCAGGTCAGCTTGTCCCAGTCTTTCCTTTTACAGCAAAGGTGATAAAAAAATGAAATTCTAGATTTCTGTAACGTGTCCATCTTTCCAGGGCATGGGGGGAGGAATGAAACAAGGGGTTAGTGTGGCAGCATAACATGTCATGAGAGATCCTTTTTTCTGCAGAAAAAGCACTTTTCTCTGCATAGCTCCTTCAAGCCTTACATGCCAATGTCCAGAATTAAGTCCTAAAACACAGCATCTCTATTGAATTCTCTCCTTTCATTTGTCCTCCTTTCAGGACGTCCCTAAATAATTAATGTCTCAAATATAAGCCCACCATGAGGGGGGGAAAAAAAAAAAAGTTTTAAAAAAAAGGGAGAAAAAAAAAGAAGAAAAAAAGAAGGGGTTAAAAAACCCTCACGAAGACATATATCCTGCTGAGCCACCAGAGAAGCTCCAGGAACATCAAAAACAGAACCAACTCTAGTGAGTTCTGATGTGGTTTCAATTTTGGATTCTGTCATTGGGAAAGTAATCAGGTCAATCAGAAATGTGGTGGAAATCCAGCAGAGAACATGAATTACTGCACATTTTAGACCACCCAAGACCCGAAAGGGAAAAAAACCCCAGAACTATATCTTAGTAATGCTACAGCTTTTATCATTAAGATGAAAATTAGAGTTGCAGTGGAACTAAGGAAACAATACAGATTTGTTAATGCTTCCCACTGCAATCTTCATTTATTTTTTAGCTTATGTGTCCAACTGCTGTATAAAACTACTGAGAAAGTTCAGTTAGGGCTGAGGGCTGGGGGTCACATCCTCAACGGATACAAATGTGGAACAGCTCCAGTGCCGGGATGGTTCAGCCCTTTGTTGAATTAAATTCCAACTAGAGACTGAATATTTTTTTTTCTCCCTCAGTTTACAGAAAAGTCTATTTGGGGCATTTGTGTAAGTAAGTGGATGTGATTTCTTTTACAAGGATGTTTGGAAATGAGAAACTGAAGCACTGAAGAGGTCTCTCACAAGATTTGTTAGTGTCCCTTTTTTCCTCCATAAGCAGCTGTGAAAATAGTCTAGCTGGAACAAACATGTGGATTAAAATGGAGATATTTCACAAGTGCAACCCTCTGTAGCCAGGCTCCACTCACCATTCCCTTGTCACAAGTCCCACTGAATTCCCAAGAGCATGACAGAGGAAAAGGGAATGAATGAAGGAGAAAATTCTTTCTAGGCAATATGAAAGGCTTGGGTAGGGCCCACAAACAACTTCAACCACATCCAGATTTCTTGTAACCTCATAAAACAACTGGACCATGCTTCAGGTGAGAAGAAACGGGAACGCATTCCTCTCTGCTGTAAAGGAGCCATCTGTGAAACTGGCTCAGTGGAGGCTAAAAATGTTGGAGAATAAGGAATGTGAGATGCCTGAAATGCCAGAGGTAAGTCAAAACCTGTGTCCCAGGGAGCCAGATTTCAGGCATTAACATCAGCCACAGAAGTGTGAGACTGTCACTTTCAATTTGGCCTCCACAAAGAGAAGCCAAGGTATGCAATACAGACAGCACAGAGCTGCATGAGCCAAAACCTGAAGCCACATTTCACCCTCTTAAACTTAAACCAATGAAAAACCAAATACTCTTGTGTTTTGGTGGGGGTTGTCAAGCACAAATGGATTGACCAGAAAGGCTGGAGATACTCAATGCCCAGGTGAGCAGTGTCCTGGGCATTGACTCAATCCCCAGAGAGAGTCTTCAACTTTAATTGTTCTGTGAAGGCTTTGCTTTGGTCCTGCCTCTAAAATAGGCTAAAGAGCTCCCTCCTCTTGAAGAAATGGGCAAAAATATTCTGTGAGGACATACAATGACCAGCAAACTGCCTCCAGACTGCATGGATGAGTGAGGAAATGCAAATCCTCTGCTCCACAAAATTAGTAACACAGGACCTCAAACACTGCAGCCTCCAGCTCAATGCAGCTTGATGAGCTGCAAGGACTAGAATATGTGGAATTTTTTTTTTTTCTTTTTTTGTCTATCTGTTTTTAGACAGGAGTGTGGGGAACTGAGCAGCAGGGTCATGCTCCTTTCATCCTGTGGTCTGCCTCAATCTAAACACTGGCCACAGTGGAGTCCAAAGCACATTTTGCTGTGGTAATAAAAAGATTGTGGTCATTTCAAAAGCAATTAAAGCCTCATAATCGATTATACTTTTACCACAGCCATCTTTGCCCTTGAAGCACACACCCAAGTAGAGAGGAACTGATGGACATTTTCATGTGCCCTGAGTGCCACTCCAGAGGCTTTTCTTTCTATTTCTGCCTAGTCAGATTCCAAAAATCTTCCAAAGCCAAAATGCTGTACAGTCAAAACCCTAAGAGGGGCCTTTTACTGTCTCATCACTGTCACAGAAAATGAAGGGGAGAAGATGCAGTGGTTCTAGTAATTCATAGCAGGGATATTCTCATTAGGAGAGGATTATGGCCCTGTGGCCCAGATCAACCAATAAAGTTGGGGTTTAACTCCATGGACAGGGAAAATGTCATTAAATCACATCATCCTTCTTTCACATGGGTGGTGTATGCAAGCAACTGCCTTCTGAGAGGGCACTGTGGCATCTTCACAGTCACTTCCAGACAAATGGAACATCTTCTGTCCATGCTTGGTGCTGAGACAGCAGTAGTGCACAGGACCTCCTTGTTCAGTCAGCTTTCTGTCTATAAAGCACCAAGTGGAAAAAAAAAAAAAATCCTACCACTTGCAGCCCAGTCCCTTGGCAGAGAGAAGATCCTTATTTTTTCACCCATGGTGTGGCAGGTAGCAAACAGACCTATACAGACACATACTCTGTCTGAACACCAATGAAAGTAGACAACGGATTATTTCTTGCCACTACAGCAACCTCAACATATTGGGATGTTTGCATCATATCTCACCATTCTTTTTTTTCCCTAAAATGAACAATCCATTTCTTCCCACCCTTCCGGGGTTGCTGTCTAAGGTCCCTTCATGCAGCTGATTTCTGATATCATACCTTACCCTAGTCTTCACAAAAAATTCTCCTTTCAGGTTGTGCTGTACCAAACTCATGTATACCTCAAAGCTGGCCTCAGCAGCTCTTCAGGGACAGCTCCAAAATTGATAAGTTATGTTTGTCCTTCCACCATGCTAGATGGTAAGGAAAGAAGTATAGAGCAATAAGTCCAGAATAGTGCCCCCAAGATCTCCCGGCCTATAGTAGGAAAGCTTGACAATGAAATTATGATAATCAGTCCCTGAGTATTCTCTCGGGCCAGACTGACAGCTGTGTTAGAGACAATCCAGCTCAGCTGCAAGGCAACAAAGCTCCTGTTCTCTTTCAAAAACTTTTGAAAATGATAGTCAATACAATAGTCTTAGCCTTAATATACTGCGTATACATACATACATACATGTATCTAAATAAAATAATTAGAGAGAGAGCAAAAGTTTGCCAGCAGCCTGAGGCTTCCCTGTCTGACCAGACATACCCAGTTCATTTCCAGCAAAATTCCATGGAAGCCACTGGCATCCCACTGGGATGTGCTAGGCACATATTAACTTGCTAAAATAACATGAGAGATTTGCATGAGTTCTGTTGTAATCTATCACTTCTCACTTTTTTTTTTTTTAATAGTCACTATGGTATCAAAGCAAAATACAACAGTATGGAAACTCAGGGTCACAGGCCAGCTTGCTCCTGCTCAGCATCCTCAACCTGCTGAGCTGGGTCCCCTTACAATCAGCTCATGTGGTTTGAAATCCCTCATCCTAAAGACAATTTAAAACTGACCTTCAGGATTTCTCCTTTGTTGCCCTTCCCCAGACTCGGGGTCTCACAGGCATGATAATCCTACAGCCAGTGTGATGCACTGCTTGACTCCCAGAAGATAGAAACATCCATTCCCAGAGGCTCCAGACCCGCATGAGGGTGGATGCTTTGAGAAGCAATGCTGCTAAAATTCTTAATTTGAATAAAGAATCATCAAAGCTTAAGAAAGCAAGTCATTAGCATAATGCCTGCAACAACCTGCAGCCTCCCTTTGCTTTCATTTTGTCAGGATGCAGCTCCAGCAAAGAAGATTCACACCATCCACAGTGAAAACAGACTGCTACGGTATTAGCAGAAGATCTTGGAAAAGACCCTGATTCAAAAATCCAGTTCTAGACACCCCCAAAATTTTTGTGAAGCCTCCGAGAGACTGACATGTAGGCTGCATGGCTCAAAGTCCTTTTGACCTCTGCTCCCCCGTGACGAGCAGCAGCCACAAGCAGAACATCGGCCAAGTGCGAAGCGGAGCTGGCTGCCCTCGTGAAGTGACTCTGCCTAGGACTCTGCCATCTCCTCCCACTCATTCATGCCCTCCATACTGCAGCCTCATCATCCCAGACCTCTAATCACTTCATGTGCACGCTGTCCATAAATTAGGACGCATCACAGTGTTATTTGGGGCACTGAACAAGATTACTGTGCAATTACACCAACGAGCCACCTTTATCTCCAAGCTTGAAATCGTGCCTTTACTTAAAACACTTTAAATCAATAAAATTATACTGTAGCCATAGACAGTACACACAGTTTTGCTTGCTGGAATGACCTCCATTATGTTCAATGGGAGATCTGTTTCTGCCTGATTCAAGCACAGCAAACAGACTTCAAGTAATGGCAAATGTCAAGTGGTTTTAGGAGGAAATAATTATAAATCATTCATGACACCCTGCTAGGTCCTAGCTGTTGGTTGGCTTATTCCTCTTGATTAGTGCTCATTTGCATACAACTCAGACCGATGCAGCAGTGACAGAGGCTCATCCAGAGAATAGCAAGGTACCCTGAAACACAAAGCCAGATGGATGGACTAGGACGGGAGAGACACATAAATTGTGAATAACAGAGAAAGCACACAGGGAGTGATCTAACTGTCTCTTCCTACTTAATAATCATCAAAGAGACCCTGCAGGAAGCAAAATAAAGGAAAAACAGACAAACATTCTTCTCCACGTGGCGCATAGGGAAGCTGTGCAGCTCCCTATTGCCTGCACATACAGAAGATTCCTACGAGTCCATCTCCAGGGCCAAGGTGTGACAACCCACCTTTGAGGGCAGCCAGAGCAGGAGACAGGGAGGGAGGGAGGGCTGGGCTTCTCTTTGTCCACAACAGCAGAGAAAATGGATACACAGAAGTACTGTCCACAGTCTGGCCTGAAGACACCACTGATTAAGCACTACTCAGTAGCACGAGGAAGCAAGGAAATGGGCTCCCCTAAGTCTGGATGTGATGGAAAAATTGAGGACTGGCCTCAGGGAGGCTGTCACTGACTGTAGGGCTCCCACAGTGATGGCAGGCAGAGGACCTGCTCCTCAGGAGGTGGCCTGGAGCCCCAAAGCCACACATATTACATAGGGCCAGAGAGGACATTTCCAAAGCAGACTATGGGGAATCCAACCCCATCTTGAGTAACTTAAACTCCCTCTGTAGCTTTATTATGCTATCCCAGGAGACAGGAAATTTTCAAGCAGCTTTGAGTCAATGGGGATTGTCTGACACAGTGACAGAGCCCTGATTTAACAGGGTGCTAATTAACTTCATGCGTTTCAAGTCTGGCAAATGCAGAGCATCCCTGTAGCACCAGGGCCTACACACAGCACTGAGATAGCTTAAGCCTGGAGAAGTAGGCTGGAAACATCTAACAAGAAGAGGATTTCCCATGATAAATCTGGTACTTCCTGCTTCTGGCTGTGCTGGGTTTACCACACAAATCGTCTTTCTCACAGTCCTTCGGCGCTGCTCATTTCATTCTCAGCTGGGCTCCAGACACACAGAGGTGCAAGGGAAGGAAAATAATGAGACAAAGTTGGGATAGGCAAACATTGTGATGCTGGAGGCTGTTCAAGGCTCTCAGATGCTTTGGTGGGTTTACAAACTGGGATAAGATTGTGAACCACTTCTTTTTTTCCAGTAATTTGAAATGCATGCTCTCCTTCGTGTGCCACCAAGGGTGGCTCAATTATTAAAGGCACAAACAATTTTTCTTTTTTTTTTTTTTTCTGGGAGACTCAACTGTGCCCGGGAGAGTGAAGAAACCTGGACCACCTACCATAAGCTGAGTAGGCAGAACACTGCACGTAGTCAGTACTCTGTTGCCTTCCCAAGCTAGAACTTCTACTCTTATAGAATGTAATCTGCCATTACAGCATCCCCATAATCACTCTATACCACCATTTCTTGTTTTTCAAAACAGAGATGATCCTGGAGTTGTAGCACTCAAGGAAGTTACAATCTGGAAGTGATCTAGATTTTCCCTAAAGTCTGGAATTTCACTTCAGGTCTCTTGTTCAGAATGACCATAGAACAAATTAGACCTTTGATCTAAGACTGAGCTTCAGAGCCCCACTAGTTGAAATTCATCTACTGTCTATGCTGCTGCCTGCTCCAAAAGATCTCTTTATCCTTTTATATATCTGCATCCACAGGAATTTCATTCTCTAACCTCCATCAAGTTCACCTTTAATGATTCCTTATCTTCGTTGGTTTGTAATTCACCCAGTGTTTTTCAACAGCATTGATTGTCCCTTTGACATTAATTTTCTTCATAAGCACTGCCTCTCTGCTTTCCCCATGGTTCAGTCCACTGACCTCTTTTAAACAGTACCTGTTCTCTAAAACCTGATTCATTGATATCTTTGTTCAGCACCAAAATGTCAGTGCTCATTATAATCATGTGTACAGAAGCTTAGTGGTGGGAGGTCTTAAAACAGCTATTTTGTTCCCTGCCTTTGGCATAGTATTAAGAACTCAGATTTCATCTGCTGTTCACCATCACCTTAAGGTCATTTTCAGGCATACTGGGTTTCCAGGTCCCCCATCTCTAATAGCACAAGTTAAGATTGCTTTCAATTTTAATTTCCTTCTTTTTGATGGCTCCACCCCACTCTTAATGTGATTTGAACATGAGGAGCTTTTTTGGTTTTTAGGCTTCATCTGAACGCTTCTGCTGACCAATTACTGATTATTTTAACCCACACTCACAATATACAACTCTGAACGTGAGACTAAGTACTTGGACATTCATTAGAAGCAAAGAAGACAATATATTGCTGTCCCTCTGACTGATGCTTATATCATCACATCTGTGCTTATATCATCACTAAGTGCCTCTATAAATAAAATGTGGCATAAAAGGATGAGGAGATCTGTAGAGTTGCAGCAGGCAAACAGTAACTCTGCTCCCACTGAGTTTATCTCAAATGAGTCCTGACAGCCAAGCCAGCATCAGCTCTGTTGACTTTCTGCTGCTCCAAACGTTTCCTAGCCTTTTCCATGTCCCTTTCTCCATCTGCATCCCTTCAAGTGACCCTTCTCTGCTGCTCCCAAACCTGCAGTCTCAAACACTTCAGTTCTTCTGATACATTCATTGCCTGCAGCGTTGCTCTGAAAACCATGAGGAAGCCAAACATGAGGCTGGACGTCCCATCACAAGCACCCCGTGAAGTATTTCTGACCTCATCTGTGAGCACATGGCCTGAATGGAGCTCTAGCAGCTGTTTTGTCCAACACCATCAGACTGTGGAGCAGGCTGAAATAAGAGAATGATCCCCAATCTCAAACTCCACATTTTGCAACCCCACTCTATAATATTTTTACCCACATAGATAGCTATAAAGTCAAACTGGTTGCTTACCTCCCCGTCACTGCAAAATTTTCTGCTTTATGTATTTTATTAGAAAGATCTACTAATATTCTTTTGATGGATATTAACACATTTTATTACTGTATTCTGGATTTTATACTAGTGTAACCCAGACCTGATCTGAACAACTGTATTTCCAGAAGCTTTTTTAAAAATCTGTACTCAGATTATTTCTTAAAGAGGTGGGACACTGAAAGACAACAAAAATTATTTTTCATTTTCAGCTTTAATTTATACAGGGAAAAGTCATATAATTTTAAACAAACATAAAACTCTCTGCCTTGACTTTTCTGCACACAAGTCTCTGAAAAATCCCTGGGTCAAAAAGGAAGAATTTTTCTAATTTAATGAGCCGCCGCCTTTGAATTTGTGAAAAGCCCTGTTTCTTTTTGATCATTCTGCTATTTTCTCCTGTCCATCTCACCAAATTTAACCGTTTCGAATTTTTCTCTAAGCAGCTGAACAGTTCAATTGGCTGTGGTGTTGAATATTTCCCTGAGTCCCTGTTGGCACCCAAGAGCCATCAATGGCCATGCTTTCCTGATGGAGTCCTTCAACAAACACTGCTGTGGAAATCCAGAAGGAGCATGATGAGCTTGGGGGTGAGCTGGCTGCCTGACCAGGGCTGCAGATACAGCCTTGCAAATACAGCCCCTGAGTGTCAAATTAAGTCAGCAAGTACAAACCCATGAGCAATTGAGAGCTCTTCGATGACAGCTGAGAATCTCTCTGCTGTCCCAGGAAGTCAGACAGTTAAATCAAAGCTATAAAATAAAGCCAAGAGCTGGCCTTAAGATAATAAAAACATAAAATAAAAATGAATTATATCAACTAATATAATAATATGAACGTTTTATTGAAATAGGGACCTAAACTCATCAGAAACAACAAGTCTGTTTTACTGCAGTACTACCAACCACAAAAGCACTTTTTCCTTTCCACTTCCCCTATCCTGGATCTGTGTTTGCCCAAGAGCTGCCTCTGCACTGGGCCTGAACAGCCAGGACACAAGTCATGGAAAGAAGTTCCTTACACCTGTGGCTGTCATGGGACCTGGGTCCAGCCTAACAAAAGCGAATCCAGAGCAGGAGAGAAAATTTGTCACAGGCAGAAAAGTGTTTGCCGAATGTCCCTCAAGGGGTCTGAGCAAAGAAAGAAGAGCAGCTGATTGCTCAGACTCCTCTGCAACCCAAAATCCAGGGGTCTCAATGAGCTTCACACAGGTGGGTTTGCAATTCCTGTGGAGCCTGAGCACAGCAGTGCCCAGGGATAGGGAGCCCTGGGAGAAGTCACAGGCTGATTTACTGGGCATCATTTCAGGATCAAACTTGTGCGAGATCAGCATGGTTGCGGCAAATTTACAGAGAGTTTGTTCCGTCCCCCACAGGAGCAGAGAGACAGGGAGAAGGAAACTTGCCCACTCCTACTAATTAACCACAGTGCAAACTTCATAAACGTGCTCCTGACCTCCGCCACAGCGCACACACTTGAGTCATTCCAATAGAACAGGAAATGACACTTCGCCACAACATTACTAAGTCCATATCCCATAAAACCATTCAGGGATGAGGGGAGGGGGGAAAAAAAAGAGAGAAAAGCAAGAATAAAGCCAGCAATTATCTGTTATTAACCCAGTCCTCAGTGGTATCACATTGCTCCTAAAAATAATGACAGGGCAACAAAGCTTGTTTGCGTCTCCCATGTCCTCTGTGGGTTCCTCGTTATTCTAATGAGCTGCTGGAAAATGCACTTCAGTTACATCCCCATCGATTATCTCACTGATCACCCTGCTTTCATTTCCACCTGGCACCACGAGATGTTTTACAATTAACACTTTGATCCTTTCCTTTTCTTTCATTTTTCTTCTTTGGTTTGTTTTTTTGGGTTGGGTTTTTTCCCCCCCCCTCACCCAGGGACAAATGCAGAGCTTTGGGAGGAGCAGAGAAATCTGGTGGATGAGGCTGCCTCCATATTTTGTGCCAGACTGCGGGGCGGCCAGGCCGGGCACGGCTGGCAGAGCCACCAAACATCCTGCCTTCGCTCGCGTGACTCCGCTCCCCTGCAGCTGGTGCCACAAAGAAACCAGAAACAGCTCAAGAATAGATCGGCATGTAATGTCTGCCATGTGGGCTCAGCAGCAAAACAGGGAAGGGATGGAGGAGGGCAGCAGCACAGCCATTGCACGAGCAAACAGGCTGTGGCTTGGTGGGTTTTTTTCTGTCTCAGTGACTCACACCACTCATTGTGAGCCGCAGTCTGCCTCCCCTAATGTGGAGATGGGGGGGGAAGAAAAAGAAAAATCTTATTTGTTTCAATGAGCTCTCCTTGCCACCTTTTATTCTGCAATCCAGAGTCATTATTCAAATTGTTTAAAGCTTCAAACAGCTGAGATGGAGCTGGAAAGCTCCGCGGCTTCCAACCTCTGCTTCTCCCTCTTCTCTGCCACATCGCCCAGGCCCCCGGGATGGGGAGGATCCATACCCAAGGCCATCCTTGCTTTAGCTGGAAATCTGGGCCATGGTAAGGTACCATAAGGTAAATACTGCCTATTTAAAGGACAGGAATAACTACATCTGCTGGGGAATGGAGCTGCACATCACCCAGCGTGAAGGGGACCAGCTATCACAGAGCAGCAGAGATACAGAGATCCACCTCACCCTCCGCCAGCTAAAGCCAAAGCAGGGAGCTTTCACCTTTCAAAGGCTTCATATTAGTGTTTGCTGAAATTGAGTCAATTAAATGCATATTTTTATCCTTCCAACAACAAAAATTATTTTCTTGTGATTGAAGTGCCTTCTGTTCCGCAAAAGTGTTATTTAACCTTTTTAAAATTTCAAAATAATTTTAAAATAGCTGCAAAAAATCTTGTGCACTGCAAACCTCTAAGTTTTAGGACAAATAAAAATTGGGGGG
>VWZN01011583.1:56180-73301 GCA_013396955.1 Regulus satrapa | reverse complement strand
GCTCTTCCACCAGCCCTCTGATGCCAGCACGTGAACGCTGCCATCTCCTACTCAGCCACCTTTCCAACACGATTTTCTAGAGCTGCTAGATGAAATGAAGCCTTTAAAATACAGTAGTCTTTAGTTTAGGCAGCGCTGATACAAATGTGTCTTTTGGAGGGGATGATACTGATTGCTAGTGAAAGAAAGAGCGAAAAAGAGCCTGGGTCACCATTAAACCCAGTCTTGGCTTCTTTCAGTTTAGCATATATTTACTCACAGGGAATATTTATGTTTTTCCCTGAAAAAGATGCTAATAAAAACAAAATTGTCATTTTGAAAAAACACACATGTAAGAAGCTGCACAGATGCTCTGGCTCAAATTTTAAGCACACCAACCTCCTCGGCACAAGTCTGAACAATGCTGAGTCAGTTCCAAGGCCAAAGCTGTGTTAGTAATGCCTTACTGGCACTGCTCTTGGACCCACCTTCCTCACAACCAGCAAAAAGGATGCTTCCGCTGGGATAATTTATACCAGTTTCCCTAAGGAAATCCCCTGTAACAGCAAAAGTGCTGTTTTGCCAGGATAAGCTATAACATTTATGCAGCATTTGCCAACACACACATATATATATACATATATTTTAAAATTTTTATGAAAAGCCATTCCTCTCTGCTATGCTGTTTCACCAGAAATGATTCTTTGCACAGATTTGGCTGGAAGTGCCAAGTGCAGATACAAAAGGCATTATTATATGAGGCTGGGGATTGGTTCCAAGCTCAGTCAAAGTAATTGAAAATAGGAAATGCTGAAAATCTAACTCATGTACACAATCCAGGAAAATGTTGCAAATACTGCAAGCCATTTCTTTGAACAACCAGTACTGGGAAATAACCCAGTCCTGAACTAGGTCCTTAAGTGGTGTGACTGGCATAGCTCCACCAAACCAGACATGCTTTATTTGTGTGCACACAGCCCTAAATTTTCCCATCTGGGGGGTTTATTTTGGAGTTTGGTTTGTTTGGACAGAGGCTACCTACTATCTCGAGGAACTCCTGGATTACATTCAGCTGTTATTGAAACAAAACAAAACAAAACAAAAAAAAAAAAAGGAAATTCTAGTCTGATAGAAGTTCATATATGATGAAATGGAACTAAAGACAGAGGTATGACCCCAGAAAGGGCATCTTTTTCCATGTGAGAATGACCTTTAGTCCACTGTGAGCAAAGAAAAAAAGAACAAGAGAAAGAATGAGGGGAAAGATGGAAGAGAGCAGTCAAGTGGAGGGGACAGATGGTGGGGAATTCAGAGGGAGGGAGGAAGTGGGCAAAAAACCCAAAGGGTGAAAAACCTAGGCAGATAAAGAAATAGGAATCAGAGGCAGAGAAGAGAGAAGGGGAGGGATGGGCAGTGATAAAGGGAACAGGGTTAAAATGAGCAAACAGAGAAGGCATAAAGAAAAGGGTTGGGGTTAAAGGAGCAATTGCCCTCTGGCAAACATACTGCAGTGTAAATGGAAACACATATGTCAACAAGGAGTGTCCTGAGATGGGCTGGAGAGGAAATAGCTTATGTGATGCGAGCTTCTGCTGGGAACCACCTCAGACTTCTCCCCCCCACCATCTCCCACCACCAAATTACTCCTTTCTGCAGATGCTGACACTCCCTGGTAGTGCAAGGGACTGCCTTTGGGTTCCCCAAACCCAGCCAGGACTGCGACTCTGCCCAGCATTGCTGCAGGTGGGGACAAGCTCCCAGCTCTTCACAGCTACAGCTGTTCCCCGATTTCACTCGGGTCAATGCAAGCTTCATCGCAGCTCCTCAAATGTGTGACATTTGCACAGGTGGCTTTGCACACTCTTGAACCCAAAGAAGAGTTTCAGAAACAGCTGATAAGCACACATAAAAGTCTCCCAAGCAGTTACGGCTGAGCTCAGCACCAGTGCCAGTACTTAAAACCAGAATCCTTCATTTCACTACTTGAGTTGCACTGGTCAGGACCTGATGCTTCAGAAGCATTTTCTCCTGGAAGATGCGGGAATGCATTGGACAAACAAACCGTTTGTCTAATTCCACTCAGCTTTTTGTATAATCCAACCATCCAGTTACACCTTCAGACATTCCAGAACATTTCTGGTGATATTGCTCTTCCTCCTTTAGGAGAGAGCTTTGGGAGATGGCAGAAGGACATCAGTAAGAACCATGAATATTTTCCATAGACAAGGGAGAAATCCTATGATAAAGGAAAAGAATCCAGCAGAAAAGCTATCTGCAGAGTTACCATCACTGCTGCCCAAGCCTTTGTGCTGTTCCTTAAGGGTTTCTACACTTTCTGGGCATCCCTACTTGTCACACCATACATTGAGGAAAGTTGAAACCACAAGTGTTGTTTGTTACACCAAAATCTCCAGACACACTGAGACTGCACAACAGGGCTCTGCTTCCTCATGCCATCAGTCCTAAACTGCCCAGGGCTTCCAAGAGACTCAAGATGTGAGAAGAGAAGCATCCTGTGGGAAGAAACCTTTTCTCTGCTATGGATTCAGCCTCTTTGCCTAATGGGCTTTGTGTGTACTGGTTTCTCTTGGTCAGTGGCATAGAGGGAAGTGAATTTACCTGACATTTATGCTCAGATTTTTTTTCCAAAACATATAACAAGTCAAGAGCAAGTCAAGAGTACAGCTCAACAAAATAATGTGTCTGGGTCACTGCTTGCTTTGATACCTGACTAAAGTGCAGCTACTTCTGGCTCACAAGAAGAACTTCTATCCCAGCATTAGTACAACCATAAACAAGGCACTGCACCACCTCAAAGACTCAGCAGGGCTGCAGAGATAAAATATTGGTACAGTCAAGTCCTTTGGCTACTACAAAGATGCTCTGAGCACCACCCAGAAACAGACAGCAGATCTTTTAGCTGTAAACATTTACTGTGGAGAAGCTGACACATGGGACCTTGCACAGCAGTAAACTCCTTACAAGCTATATTTAATACTCAGCACATCACGTGTTGTAGGAGGCTGTTCAGCAGCCATTCGTCTTTCTTCACTTGTGCTGTTGTGACTTCCCTCTGAAGTGTTAAGAAACACTTTTCAAATATCCTCCATCACCTTGTCAATACAGATCACTACACGTGTGACCAGGATCATTAATTACTCCATACAAAGACCTTTTGTCTATTAAAAGAGAATCCTTTAAGTATACAGAATCCAAATCTTTGCATGAAGTCGTGCTTGAAGATGACACAGAGATGAAGGGCTTCCTATGGCTATAAACCCAGAAGATAGATGAAAGTTCAATCACAGACACTGAATCTTTTTGACATTTAAACATTTCCACTCTGAAACACATGACAATCCTTCAAACAACCATGTTGTTCTGTTTTTACAAGGACACCAATTTGCCTGTGTTGTTTAGATTGGTAATACTTGCAATGTATAAACTTTCTTAGCACATGGCAAGTGAAAACAAATAACTTCCATCAGATATGCATTTTCCATGTCAAAAGGATGAAGGAAAATTAAGTGGCATTTCTGTAATAGGCTAGCTCTGGACTTTTTTTTTTTTTTTTCCCCCAGAATCTAGAGAAACATTCCAAGGCAGAAGCAGAAATTTACATACTGACCCAAAATTAATTCTGCAGAGAACACGTTCTCCCAGTGAGTTGTGTTGCTGTAGCTATGATGGTCTGAAAATACAGGGACGAGGTTTCTAAACAATAATCTTCTCCTAGATCAGCTGATACAGCTAAAGAAAACAAGCTTTGGGCACACAGACTTTTCTAAACTCTGTTCACAGGAAGGGTGCCTTTCCTTGCACAGCCTTGACGCACATGCTTGTACCTCTCCAATCACCAAAGTTGCCCAACAGTTCTCTCCTGCTGTCTGTGCTGCCAACTACCCAAGCATTCCTGAGAGGGCAGCCTAGACATTCAGGAGACTTGGATCTAAGTCCCTTTTGCCACAAGCTGCTTGTAGGACTTTTGGAAGGCTACGTGACATCTCTCCATCTCTACACCCGTTTTCCCATCACTATTAAGCACACTAAGTGTCCTCTTACCCAGTGGGTAAGGGAGAACAGGGCGGCAGAAGTGCAAGAAAAGCAGATAAGCCCCACCAGTGCAGGTTTTACTTCAGGGAAAGACCAGCATCAATGCACTACATCAGAAACTTCTGTGGAAGAGGAGGTAAACAGCCACTGTATAACCAAGGAGTCTGATAGCCATGAGCTATCTACACAGGTGATTTTTACATAGCCCATTTTCTGAGCACAAGATGTTGGTCTCTTTTCAGAAATTTTAAGTGTGTTGTGCTAGAGAACAGTTTCAAAAACAGATGCAGGGAGTTGTTTGTTCAGCATTCTTAATCCAAACAAACAGTTGCATACTCTTACCTTCAACACAAGTCTCTCATCTTAAGGTTCTGGCCAAGAAAAATATTTTCCTAGCTAGTTTGTTATGAAAATGTTTGAATAAAAGAAACAACATCAATAACTTATGTAAAAACTTCAACCTCTAATCAGTTGAGCTTTAATAAGGTTTGAGATAACAGCACATGTGTTTTGCCAAGAGTATAAAATAATCATAAAATATTATAATTGATGTGCTGTTCTGCTTTATTACATCTCACAAACTAGATAGTTTAATACATGGAAGAAAACATTCTGGACCTCATGTTAGCATATTGTTATAATTAATAGCCATTATTTGGATTTGGAGAATTTCAGTGTGAGGTTTTGTTTGTTGGGGTACTGGCGGGGGAGGGGATTTATTATTTTTACAGCCTGTACAAATTTGGCCAAAGACTCAAATCTTTCTGAAATTAAACGAACTATTTATGACACAAAAGATTTGGCCCATAGAGTTTTGAAAACAGAGATGATAAAGCTTCAGTGTTGCTCAAATTAAACTCTCAAAATAGAGAGTAAGAAAAGGGGGGAAAAAAGGCACCAAACTCCAAATAAACCCTTGACAATAAGTTACACCAAATTGTTTCCTTTTTGGAAGGTAGTGAGCTGCAAATAATTGCTAATAAAAGGTTCACTGTGTTTGGTGAATACAAATCTTTATTTAGTGGCTGCAGAGCAAGTCTTTTTCTTGCTCTCTTGACAGTTTAACTACACGCCAACAATATTTGCTTAAAGTCTTTGGCTCCATTAATCTCAAACCCTGCTACACAGATTGCCAAAGCTGATGACAAACCCCAGTTAGCATGGATCATCTACTTGCCCATGACAGTATTTTTCCCATGACACTAAAAGGATGTTTTTTTCCCCAAAGAGGGAAGAAGTCTACTGAATCTCAAGAAGGTTTGAAAGGATAAGTCTATGGCTTAAGGTGACCAATAAAGATAGCTGGTGACTACACGGAAACAAGGAGGAGGAAGAATACCCTTGCACTCTAATTGGCTTTTTTGTTTGCTCACAGTTGCTTCTAATATGGACAAATCTCCATAAGAAAACACAAAATTAGCACCTGTTAGGACAACTTAACCTTCAGAGAGAAAAGCAAACATCCTTGGATTGTCAAGATTTTGAAACAAAGGTTACAAAGGAGGTGATTTTTTCTGGATGGTTTTAACCCCTTCTTGCAACACAATGCAGCTCATTGACAAAGGTCCAGAACCTATTGTTAGCCGCCCTCTCCTGAGATATAGTACATAAAATGTGGGACTAATTAACAATGTCATTATACCCTGAGCATCAGGTGGGGAAAGTGTGTGCATGTTAAACATGATCGAGGGAAACTGAGGCATGGTGATAAAAATAATTGCTTATCCTCCGTCCCTCATGACTGACAGAATTAAGAATTAAGACAAAGCATTCACCAGTTGTCTCTGAGTCCTACACCTTAGAGACAATAGCCTGAAAGCACCACTCCTTTAACTTTTTTTTTTTTTTTTTTGGTCACCCACACTAAAATGGCTGGTGGGAGGCCAATGGGGCTGGGTCCATCAATGCTTGGCCAGCCAGAGTTAGTAAATAGGAGCAAAGAATTACAGAAGACGCCTTGTCGCTCAAAGTAACCCTGCCCCTGAAACCCTTGTGTGACCCAGGTAGGTTCCCCTGCAGAGGAGCTCACTTTCCTGCTCCCCCCTCTCCATCTGCCAGCCTGTTCTGGAAGGTTCCACTTATCATGGACACAGGTTCTTACACCCCAGCGTGGGCTTACAGTGACTGTAACAGTGACTCTTGCTCTGAGCTGGCAGTACCCTTCCTCCGAGCCCTCTCGGACACCCAGACTCCACAGCATTTATTCTGTGGCTGTGCTCTCCTTGGGAGCCGCGTTGGGAAGAGGGATGAGGCATTAGCAATGCCTTTCCTCCAGCCCAGCCCTGCAACCCGACTGCTCTCTCTGCTCTGTGCAGACATAAAAAGGTGCAAGGATGCTTTGTGCCCACTCACTCTGTGAGTAACACAGAGCTCAGCTGCCTCGCCAGACAGGAATAGCATCCAGCAGTGACTTCTCACTCTCTTCTCACTCGAGAAACGACTTCTCAGAGCCAGAAAATTTAAAGCAAACCCAGCAATTAAAAATCAGCTCGGTGTCATTTTTCCTGACTCATCAACAGGTATTTTGGCCAAAACCACTGCTGTATGAACCCAGTAACAGAGGCACCTGGTGCAGAAGCCTGTTCCCACAGGCAGGTGCTGAATATGGAGGGAAATATAAAAGGTCTAATGGAAAAGCTCAGAAGAAAAAAAAAAATTAAAAAAAACCACCCAGAAGTACTTCCAAGTGAAATCCATGGTATTCAGCCACAGCTCTGGGCAACACAAGCAGGGTATTGTATTAAATATACCTGGCTAACAATAGCAGCTCCTCCCTCACCCTGCCCTGGCTCATCCTCATGGATAATGATTTGGTTAAGCTAAGGACTCCAGCAGAACTATTCACGCAGAAAAGCATAAAGCCTGTACAGGACTCCACAGGATGGTGACCTCAGGGAGTAAATTGAACTTAAGTGATTGTAAATGAGCTAACATCTTTCACTTAACACTGTCTCCTGTTACTCTCCAACAGAGGTACCAACCTCTCTCTCAGTGGAATCTTCCACTTCTCTGTCAAAACCACAAGCATCTCCCAATTTTTCTACACTTTAACCCCAGAGAGGTTCACACTGTAGCTAACAGCCTCCAAGAGGACTGTAATAAAAACTGAGTGAGTCTTTGTTCTGATTGCAGATTAAAGGGAACAATCTGCAGTACAAATGTAAAGTAGCTTTCCTATGTTTTCCTTCTTCCCCCCCTTTTTGAATAATCGGTATCTGCATGTGAAGGTTCAATGTCACCAAACATGAGGCTTGTGTACAAAAGCACAAGATCCTTGACTAAAGCACAGCATACTTAACAGCTCAAAAGCAATTGTTGTAAAACTTGATGGAATTGTGCCTGGCAATCATATTTTATTGTCATTTGTACAGGGAAGCTTCAGCATTTTTCTGGGCTTTTTTTTTTCCCTTGGGAAAGTGGTGCATGTTTGATGAAGAAACTCAATCTCAAGAGTTCATGGCCATATTTACTGTTTTCTCCAGAATGTACATATTTTTTATAAAATACAACCCCAGGTGTTCAGAAGAGAAACACTTTCAATTTATTCAGGTAAGAATATAGCCCAAGGTCATATAAAAGCCCGTCACTGAGGTTTGCACTGGCTGGGCTGCAATAAATAAAGGTCCAGCGTTGACACAGCATTGAATATTTTTTGTGCTGTGTACGAGCTTTCCCTGTAGAGAGGGCTTTCCTACCCGACTGGTACAGAGAAGGGTCAGTACCTGCTGCAGCACCACACACAAAACGTTCCTGTTTGGGTGACATTCTCCAGCAGCAGCAACCATCAAGGAAACACCTCCCCAGCCGGGGACACGTGCACTGCCCTGCCTGAGGCATAAACAAGGGTGAAGGGGAAATTGGCTAAGGCTCTGCAGGCCAGTGGAAAAAGGAGTCCTTGCAAAGCAGAATTTTGCTTTCCAGATGGAGTCAAGCATATCTGGGGATGCAGCACCTCACAGCAGAGGGCTTTTTCCCGAGTCAGTGTGACAGAAGTGACACCCTGAAAAGCAGGCTGCACTCATCCGCTTGCCTCTGCTGAATATGCTTACGAGCATATGGCAATTTTAAATGGGGTTGCTGGGTTTTTTACAATGCTGAGATCCTCCTCTGGACACCAGCTGTTTCTGCATATCTGAGTTGGAAAACACTACTTCTGGCATTGGGAACAAAACCACACTCATGTGTTTCTTTGCCTTAGGTGGAACATATGCACAGGTGAGCAGCTAAAGTAAATAAATGAGAATATCTGAAGTCTTGTCTCTAGAAAGAATGTCTATCCGCCAGGCAATGATTGCAAGCCAGGACGGTCACATCTCTAACTTGTCCTTTATACTGTCCTTTTGTCACCCCAGAAATGATGATGTGTACCCAGCACCATATCAGAAATCTCAGAACATCATGCAGCCTGACAATATAAGTGAATTTTTCTTCTCCAGTGCATACACCCTAATCAATATGATATGTGTGCATATGTTCCATGTACCAAAAATCCCGGGGGCCCCTCAAGACATCCAGTCCCTTTCTACATCAGTGTCCCTCTCATATATCCCTTCTCACCCCCAAGTCCTCTCAGAGTTAAATTTTAAAAAATATATATAATGAGAAATCCTAATTTTCAGTGGCTGTCCATGGGAACAGTGATCCCTCCAATCTAGTAGTACATTCAGGTTGCTCCCACACCCTGCACCTCTGTGGCCTCTCCCAGAGTGGCAAACAACGCTCCAGCCTGGGAGGGCTCCAATGCAAAGCACAGAGCATATGGACACACATATACACACATTTATATATATATACATGTGCACACATAAATACATAAAAAAACCCAAGACCTTGGGGAGAAGGAGGAAGAGGGAAATCCCTCCTTTCATCTGCATTTAAATGGGAAGACCTGGTTTGCACTGGAAGTGAGATTTCAGAAACGTAAGGAATGAATGGCCTGCTTTGTCTCCACAGCTTTGATATATCAGTTCCTTCAGTGACAGACTTGTTAATCTTTCCAATGTTGCTTTTTCAAAAAAGACAAACACAGTGGATAAATGCGAAGGGCCAACCACATCCCCTCCCATAGGAAGTCTCGCCACATGGGCAATTCTTCCAAGTAAAGAAAACAGCCCACTTTATTTACAGGGTAAATCATTTTGACTTATCTTGCAGGGGTTTGCTCATAGCAAGCTGACAGTTTCCCCCTGTTGCACAGTAAATGGCTGACGGGGAAAATGTTTTCCTTCCCACCATGTAGAAACAACCAGCCAGAAGGGGAGGAGGGGTCGAGGACTTCATTTTTCTAATACTCCATTAATGTTCTCCTTGCTGACAATCACTGCAAAGGCCTGAACTCACCACTCCAGGCAGCTCGAGCAAGAAACCTGAATCTCTACAGGGATTTTAGCTAAGTACATTGACTCAAGTTAGAACTTTTGGTCTTAAAGGGTAAGTTAACCATTAAAATGATTTCTTGAGTAAGTACCGTTACTGTAGGAACAAGGGGAAAAAAAAAAATCAAAGTATAGTTGCTTCTTTTTTTTTCTTCTGTTTAAATCCTTGCTCAAAAAACCCTAACATCTTTGTTTTCTAAAATAACAAGACAATAGGGGTAGAAAATTTTTAAAGGTATAATATTCCCAAGCAGGTTGTTAATGCCTTTTTCTTTCACACACAAACATATATACTTTTTGTTTAAATTGTCTTTTACTGACCTATTAGCTGGGAGTATTTTTGATATGTACAACCTAAAAACAAGACCAAACCTGGATATTATGAAAATTGTTGTTTTCTTACAGATGAAAGTTTTCAGCTCAGAGATGTGACAAGGTTCAATCTTTCTTCTATGGAAGACAGTGTGACCTCAAGACATCACCCTGAAGAAGTCATCCCACTTCACCAGCTCTGACCAAAGTTAAAGCAGTTGCTACCCTGGTTTTTTCAGTCCAGTCAGCCCTACAAGTGCATTTTCCTTGGGCCATCTCATATTTAAAAAAAAAAAAAAAAACAAAAACAGAAGTGTTAAAAAGAGTAAAAACCTGCAGGAGTTTTGGATTTCTTACAGTGTCAGGTGAACACCAGGAGCAGCTCCAAGGGACAATAAAAGTGGAACAGGAATGCATTTACAGAAGACATGCTCATCACAAAAGGGAAGGACAGGAGGAGTTAGGCAGCTCAGAGATGCTTAGGCAGGTCTGCTTGGGGTTGGAAGGAGGAGAAAAGAGGAGAGCATTTCTCCCACCATGCTTTCACAGGATTTGTAAATGATCCCAGTCAGCTAAATTTGGATGAACTGCAAGTGCAGAAGTCAGCCTTGCCAATTTCAACAGGGATTGCAACAGGATGCAACTATCTGCTGAAGTGTTTTCCACAATAGCCAGCTAAATAAACCATCCAGGATGGCAGTCATCACTCAAATAACACGGAGAAATCCACCAAAACTGTTAAATGCACTACAGACACAAAGAGAGCAAGAGCGGCGTTTGCAACCCTAACACAGCAGGTTAAGAGGTGTGCATGTTTCACATCCCCAATAATATCTTATTTAGGAGAGACATCAATCAAGGCTAGACCTCAGGCAAAATCCATGTAATTGCAATGATTTATACCTTTTGACACTCTGGCCTGCTGACACTGGGAAGACAACGTGCATCAGAGTGTGCTGCAAATATCCACTAACACATTTCTCTGTGTTTTGGGGGTTAGAAATATGAAAACATATGTTCTGATTTATAAGCTGCAGGTCAAACATGCAGGTGTTAATGGCTTTTTCCCTGAGATTTTCAGCTCCAGCCAGACCTGTGTATGAGCAACCAATTAAGAAATAGAAAATAGCACAGCCATAATGGTGTTCCCATCATCTCATAGTAACCAAATAGCATAGCAAAATTAGAAACACAGACATTTCCACCAGGACTCAACCTCCAGGTAAGAAAACAACTCAGGATCCTGCACAAATCCAACAAATGCTTCTGCTTTGACCTTAAATGGCATGATTTAAAGCAATAATAAATATTTTAAAGGCCTTCCCAATTGAAATGGGTGAAAGTTGAAAGTTTGCACTAGTACAGTTAGTTGAATGATTAAAAGTAACTATAACTCTGCTGGTACTAATGAAGGCTGCACAAAGGTTCACATTGCCTAACAGGTACATTTTTTTCCTTGATTTTTTTTTTCCCCTGCTTTGTTCTAATATTCCCTTTGGGTCCCATCTGCACAGGTGAATTTATGATGTTGAGGATTATCCTGAAATATGGGCTCTATCTACAGTGGGCTAAAAGCCCAGGCAGGCAAATAAAAGCTGATCACAGGATCTGGTACAGTTCAGCTGTCCCCATGTCTGGCCACGGGCACTGAGACAGCCAAGAACAGTGTGAGTTAGGATTTTCTCACTCCTTACTCTGCCAGTCTACAACAAAAAGGGCATTGCATGAGGAGGCCAGTCCAAGGCCAAGATTCATATTCTAATTTTCATCTGTCATCCCATAAAACACAGCAACGACCACTGTGGACGCTTTCTTAGCCATGGACAGAAGGCAGCAGTACCCAAAGGCAGCTCAGTCTCCCCATTCCCAGCCAATTTTAGAGACAGCCAATTTTGGAGGACTGAGTTTTTTCTAGAGGGATTTTCTTTTCTGCCTGGAGAGTAGACCCAGGCTATTCCAACTGAGATGCCATAGCAAAAAGACCTACACTGGCAAAATTCAGGCTTTTGTGTCTGAGTCACAGTGTGTGACACAAACTCCTTTGCATGAAAGAGCATGACTTCAGTCCTCTGCATTTTACACATCCACACTCCAGACAGGATCTCCAATGGCCCTGAGCTTACGTGTCAGTCTGCAGCTGCTTCAGGACAGCACTGCCCCACAACACAACAGAAGACAGCCCTAGAAAAGGTGAAAAAGGACCATAGAAGCACAGAAGTTTACTAGAAAGGGTAGAAGAGGATTGCCTGGTCCCATTTCCCCTTTGCAGGAAGATTATTGCCAACAGCAGAGCAGGTATTGAAAGTCTTCAGGTGTGGGGATCCGACAGCCCTCCTGGTACCTGCTCCAGCACTGCACTCCCTGAATGAAGCATCTTGCCTTAACATACAACATTGCTAAGAAAAGACCAGTGCACCCAGATGCACAAAATACAGATGAGAATTTGAAAATTAGCCTAGTTTTCCTTTGCAACAGGTGGCTCACATCATATGAACACACACAACTCTGATATTTATTGGTGTTTTGATGGGTTTTTTTAGGGGTGATTGTTTTCTTGGTTTATACAGAAATACAACCCAAAGCTGTCTGAAAAAAGTCCATATGCCATTTGTCCTGTATTAAAGACTATTTTGCCATCATCCAACATAACTTACAATTAAGCCAAAGATTTGTGAAAATGACAAGTCAATATTTCCTTGAGACCACAGAACTGTTGAAAATTATTGTATTAATGGGGATTCGAAGTGGTTTTGCATCATTATAACAATATATAAACCAGCTACAATTTTTTTTAAAAAATCAAAAACTGGCTACATAATTCCCAGCCAGTCTAGCTTTTAGCAACAGCAACAGAAGGCCGTCATTTCCAATCCCAGGAAAACATAATATATGTGGTAGAAGCTTCAACCAAAGAAAGCTAAAGAACATCCTTTAAAAACATTCCAAACATCTTTCTTTTTCATGCCATGAGAGATTACTTTTTTTCCTATTTCTTGTTAGGCACTCTGCTATTTTGCTTATAATTCCGCAGGGACTGGTGATCTCATGAAGAAAAACAACTAGGACAGAATTAGCCTTTATTTATATATTAATAGTTTTACCTCCAGCAGTGGAAGATATAATTTTGAGTTAAAAATTGTAATTTGTGAGTGCTTGGATAGCAGCACTCCTGCAAAGTTGTGGTAGCAGGGATTGCTGGGGAAGGCTGAATTGTGGTTGCCAGTCTCTGCATTTATTAATGATTGGATTTGAAAATTAAGCAACCACTCCAAAACTGAAAAAAGCCAGGAAGATCCTTTGCATTCCCTGAATTTTATATCAAACCTTAAACATAGAGTAGAGTCATAGCACAGTGGGGGGCACTTGACAGGGAATTGCAAGACCGTAAATCTCTTCCAACGTAAGCTCCCTCCATAGCATTAGTAATGGGACCATGCTGGAGGTTTTGGGGAGAAGTGGGTGACAAAAGCTCCCCGCCCCACCACTGCCAGCCCCCCAGCCAAGGTCATTTTAGAAGGTGACTGATCCTTGTCGTCACCCTGCCCTGTGAGAGCTCTGGTCCCTCTACCTCCCTCAAAACACCCTTGGTGGGGCTGCGAGCAGGAGCTCCCACCCCGAGGGCTGGCGAGGCGGTGAAAAACGATACGAACTGAATGGCAAAATCAATATTTGGTCAGGCTGAGGAGGGACTATCGATTCTTTTCTCATGATATCCATGTCTCCTGCACTTCCTGCTTCTCTGGGGCACTGGAAACCCAAGTCCCTCCTAGACCAAGGGTGGCCAGGCTTTGACTCTGTAACATCTGTACCTCACAAGAAGTTCACGTGTGGTCTTCCGGCCCGATGCTCGTCCACTTGAGTGGCAGCGGGGACATGCTGGCATGAGGGCTACTGGGTAAGCCAGGAGGAAGCAGGACAGCAGGAGATGGTGAGGGCAATGACGCTGGGTCAGTGCAGGGGAGCACCACGCGAATATACTGCCAGCTCCTGTCTCGGCCCTCTCCCTCACAGCCATGGGGCTGCATCACTGCTTTAACCTCTAACTTTTCATTCAACCCCTCACATCTGTTTTCTCTAGGCTTTCTTACTCTCCCCCTTTCTGCCCCAGAAGTCTTTTGTCCTGGGTAGAGACAGCCATGAGGCCCACACAGTTAAGAGATCCAGGAATGGTTGCCAATCCTCATATCAGAGAGCGAGGGCACAATAAAATCCCATGCCTGAAGACCCTCATCCTACATCCAGATTTGCTATAGGAACTGAGGGATGAAGAGCAGCATTCATCGTGGGTAAATGCAAGCAGAGACAAGACCTAAGCTTGCTCTCCTAAGAAACTTTCTCCCACTTTCCCCACCACTGAGCCCCTTCTCACAGGCAGCCACGGACAATGGCCAACACGGGGGACAGTGGACCAAGAGGGAAATAACGTGACACTGCTATGTCACTAACCACAGCCAGGTTAGCATCTCAAAAAATGGCAGTTCTTTTCCAGAAACATTACTATTTAAAGCTCCTTTTTCCTTGGAAAAAGCTAGGGTCTCCCTAAAACTTACTTTATATTAAGAAGTTTGCCAAACCACACACTGTGCTACTTGGTGTTTCCATTTGTTGAGTTGCAATGGTTTTGAATGACTCTGGAAAGCACCCAGGGATACAAGAACAAAAAGAGCACAGGAAAGGTTTCCTTGTCTTTCATAAAAACATTTTCCTCCTAGGTTTAAAAGCAATACTGCTCACAGTATTGAGGCTCACATCTCACATCTCTGCTCACAGCAGAGAGGCTATTGTTAGCCAAGGCTTAGAGAAACCTGCCAGTGCCTTGAACTCCGGGATGGAGAGTGACCAGTGAAGCTTTTGACTTTTTGCCTGGGCAAGAGGCCATTTTCTCTGGAGCAAGAATGAGGTGGTGAAACAATTCTCCATGAACACCTGCACAACATCCAAAAACTCAACCCACTCTGCTCAACAGCCATACAGACACATCACAACAGCCAAACACACAGCACAAGTTGTCTGCTCCAGGGAGTACAGAGGGATTCTCACATCACCAAGTTCACCCAGAGTTTGGTCCCACATGAAAGCTGAGCCTCCCCAGTCATCTGCCTGTTGTACATGCAGAGTCCTGGTCTGGCTTCAACAGGGAACATGGAATCCTGCTCTTCCACACAGTCTAGGTACAGGCAGAAGCAGCCTGGCTTTTGTGTCACACAATCTCATAAGGCATTCCCAGGTTTTGTGGAGTCCTGGCCTCTTTCACTGTTCTGCCCTCAGCCAGAACCGTCTGATGGAGGTGGAATAAACCTGAACTCATTCCTGCCAAAGCACAAGCGAAAACTGTGGGAAGGCCAAGGACATCATATCAGTCAAAACTGTGCATTAAGGCAAACACAAACCCAGCAACAAGAGACTCACCCAGAAAAAGCTCACCCACGTTGGGACCAGGGTTAGGCACGTTGCTGGGAGCACCAGGTGGTGGCACTCAGCTTCTGCGGTGCCAGGGACAACAGACAGACACAGCTCTGCCTCCCAAAGCCTTCCCACAAATGAAATCAGATCAGCAGGCACCTGAAGGAGGGCAGCTCCCAACACTGCTCACAGGAACACAAACAAACCATGGCTGCGAGTGTCCTTTGCGGGTTGCATCTGGCAAAAATTGCCTTGCAAGGGCTTGGGAGAGTCCATAGAGAAAGCACTCAGCCCTCAAAAAGACAAATATACAACAGAGCTGGCTAGGTGGTGGCTGCCCTTGCTAAACTTCATGGAAAAACACAACTTGTGCAAACCGAATTCCCTCGCTAACCTCTTCCCCTTGTTGAAATATTAAACAAAAATAACTTCTCTTTTTATCTTTGAGCCAGCGGGACAAATTCATCATTAAAGGAACTTCACTGAAGTCAACAGGGATATATCTGAGATGAAGAAATGAATTTGACCTATTGCTTTTTGTGTCCTTATGTTCTAACTAATGACTAAATTGCAGACTCCTAATCAACGGGATCAGAGAACCTGGCCAAAGCAGTTTTCTTTCTTCCCCCCAGCATCGCTATCTCTACTTTTGTATTGCTTTCTCTGCAAATAACATCTGAAAACAGGTATTTTCAGCCAATTTGACCATATAATTTCTTTCATGAGTATACTGTCAAAATCTTAACCTAGAATTTTTATTATTTTCAACACAGAAAATAAGTAAACAAATTTTTTTATTTAAAATTTTATCCATTGCCACTAAAAAAATATATTTTTTTGGGTGTTTCAAGCACACACATTTGTTAAAATTACTCCAACCACAGGATGCCTGTTCTGATCCAAGGATCTCCCTGGAAGATGCATGGAATGAAGCAAAACAAAGCTGTGGCTACACAAGGAGATCCAAAACTCTGTGTCTCGGCACACTGACAACTCTTTCCGTGGAGCCAGGGCACACAGCCCTTGCCAGGCAGACTACGAGGGATTCAGAAAAAGGAAGGGTTGCCGGCAGATGAGCAGGAAGATGATGAAATATAGAAGCTACCAAAGCCTGCGTTAGGGAGAAGATGCATTTTGTGTCTCGTGTTATATTGGCTGCCAGTCGATTACAGTGCAGCCTGTATAAACACGTCATGCATGCTCTGACAGGGAGTCGGGGTGAAGCAGGGTGTCAGGGTAAAACAGGGGATAATAAAATCACTTTAGATTTATTTCTCTAAATTGGAAACTTCATGCTTACACCTGACTAAATCATCAGCCTGAAACTCTAGCTCAACTCCCACAGAAAAAGTATGAAACCTTATCCCATCTTTGTTTAACAAAGGCCAATCAAGCTCGCCTAATGAATTCTGCAGATGTAGGCGACAGGGCATGTTTGGCCATTTTAATTCTGCAGGGCTTCCTCAGACCTGTCTCCAACATACCCATCTTACTCCTGGAGCAACTGAAGAGCTCTCAGCATCTCAAAGCCAGGCTGCCCCAGAGCAGCCCCAAGAGCGTGTTACTAGACCTTAGCCATAGCATAAGTTCTGACCAATATTAAGGAAAGCATCGCAGGTGGCTAGTGAGTGGCAGGGGCTGGAGGATGGCAGTGCTCCCCCTACCCAGCTCAGTAAGGGCAGGGCACCAGCACCTCCACCTCCATCCCACCACCAGTGAATCTCCTCGCTCACAAAGTGCAAAAAAAAATTTAAAAAAAAAAAAAAAAAAAAGAAAAAGTCTAGCATAAGGAGCTGGTTAAAAAACAATAAATCAGTGGTGAAATGTGGATAACAACCTTCTCTGTAAAATCAACATGGATTGTGTTCCTGCAGAGAGCTGTCTGACAGGCCGGTTGAAGCCTGACTGCTTGCAGCCAGATTTCTTTTCTTTTCTTTTTTTTCTTTTTTTTTTTTCTTTTTTTTTTTTTTTTTTTTAAAAAAGTTGGGGGGGTTTTTTT
>VWZN01011583.1:40502-56174 GCA_013396955.1 Regulus satrapa | reverse complement strand
TTTTTTAAACAAGCTGGAGGAGTATCTTGGATCAGGGGAGGCAAGGAGGTCTCTTCCTTTTGTATGTGGTTCTGCTGTGTTAGAAAATCAATAAGCAAGGTCCTGACCTCAGCATAACTTCAGACATCACTCATGACTCCTTTGAATCTCTTCCTCCACAAAAACACAATTTTCTTTTTAATTGTGCACACCAGAGGGAGTGCTGGCAGGGAGGGGATATCTTGCCTCAAGATGCGGGCAAAACCCGTTTGCACCTATCTTTCCTGACAGGTAGAAATCAAATTAGTAGAGGAACGCACCCGGGGAAGGCAAGGGGAGTGGGGTTAGCTGAGGTAGAGCACAGCCCAGCAGGAAATGCCAAAAAAGAAACCATATGGAGCGTGGAGGTGCTATGGATTAATATGAGAATTCCCACTTTTTTTTTTTTTTCTTCAGAGGGAAGGGAATAAAAATAAAATGCACATTATTTTTCTCCCTTCTTGTTTTAGCACTGGGTTATTTTCTATTAAACCTCCTTTTTAAAAGATAAAACAAAACAAAACAAGATTTGCTACACATTTTCCCTCCAGCTGAGTCCTCAGGCTGGCTAAATTAGGTGATTAAAATATAGGAAGGCCTCCAGATTCCCCTCAGGACTGTTTTTAATATCTGTAAAACTGCCACTTTGTCTTGCCAAGGTAAACACCATCGCATGCAGTTCAAAGGTGAGCAAGCCTAAATGTTTCCCTTCGCCTGAAAGGAATCTGCCTTGGGACCCCGCGGGCCGTGCCGGAGGGGGACGCGGCCGGGCCGGACCACGGTGTGGTGGCCGGAGAGGCATCTGTGTACACAACACTAACTTCTCCCACACAAATACTAAAAATTTCTCATTAAAAATTATTGCTGTGTCAACATGTGAGGCCGCTCAGCCCCCAAATCTGGAAAAGACGTTCTGTTTTTTTCTTGCCTTTGCTGGGAAAGCGACGGCAACAGTGGCAAAGCAGGGGGGGAGAGAGATGGGATGTGAGACTGGAGTCATCTGCTGCTGACTTTGGATCTCTTCTTTCTCCCTTGTCACTCAAGTTGGGACTTCCAACTGTTCCACTTCATCTATTTTAGTTACTTGCTACCCAGGTTTTTTTCCCCCCTCTCCTCATTCGCTCCCTATCGCAGAGCTTTATATTTCCCTCACATGGCTGGGCTGGCTGCTTGGTGTTACTTTAAATGGAAATGCAATTTTAAGCCATCTCTTTTGTCATGGCGGCTGCAGTGCCTTCAGAGCAAAAGGTTTGCTGTTATCTCGACCCATCTACACAGATGCAGCCGTAAATCTGAACGTGCTCTACCCATGCATGATCCCTTTCATGGGTGGCCAGGAATTCATAGCAAAACAGCACAATGACCAAATATTTGATCCAGTGAGACAAAATTCATAAAGCCCCGTCAGTTCAAACTCCTAATTCTGCCCTACAACATTGGGCATTTTGCCCCAACACACCAAAATAAAAATTTTAAAATATGCGCTGTTATCAAGCGAGGCGAAGGGAAGTCACCCCAGGGAATGAAAATATGGGACGGGGTGCGGTACAGAAAGGAGGGCAGGGAGCCAGTTGTGTACTGCAAAACCAAGCAGCCGCCTCTGCAAAGCATCCCTCTCCAGGGAGGGCTGGTGGTGGGCGGGTGGCCAGCACACCCCAGCCCTCCACGGGCTCCCGAATCCCAGCTCTCTGTGGCACGATGCACACGGGCTTGTGCCGAGACGACATGAAATACAGCGAGGCGTAATTAACCTGATGTAATGCTATATATCAATAAGTTAAAAAACCAACAACTTGCTTTGAGGTCAGGCACCCACACACACAACTCAAACAGTGGAGACCTAATCCAAATTTATTGGAGTTTGTAACAGCTGGACTTATGCCTCTAATACCTTTTAAGTGCCTCCTTTAACAGTGAGCCGAGTGTGTCTTTCATTAAGGTGGAATTGAAAGTATGTTAAGTTCATAAGCATGAAAATAGCCATTTAGTTCTCTCAGAGATTAATTCTGCCTTCAGTTTGCTCTCACTGAACCCCATTAATGTCTGGGATTTGGTGTTTAGTGTCCCATTTGCATAATCTCTGTTTATTACATCGAAATCGAGGGCCTCGATAAAGTGAAAGTATTAAAGTATTTCTTTCCCAAAATACAGAGGTATTAATCTTTGAATCCTCCTAGTGTCCTTAATTTGCCATCGAATCCCACAACAGAAACAAATGTGCTTTCTAATCAGCAATCTTTTCTCGCTTATAGGCCCTGATCCAACAAGCTTTTAAGCAAACAATTTACTTTAAGCAATGAGTAGTCATATTGGAACCAATGGAACAGCCCGTGTGCTGTGATGGATTGGGGCCATAGAAAATTGCCTTGATGAAAATGTCAATGCTCCCAAGAGCTGGTGAAAATATATTTTTATTATAAACACACAGAGGAACTGTTTTGATCTGAACATTATGGGGAACAAGCTTTGAAGCGATGCTTTTCCACGGTCAGACCTAAACAGAAACTGAATACCACCAGGTTGGATGACAGTTTAAAAAGGCAGCCCAGAGCCAGATTGATGTTTGTATATAATGAAATTCAGTATTGATGTGATATGGACACTGTCCAGCCTCTACGACTTGTTAGGGTGACGTACACAGAATGTGAAGATAAAAATCAAGAGAGCACAAGGAAAGCAAGTCTCAGGACTAAGAGGAAACATTGTTTTGAGGAGCTATTTTGCTGCAAATGTTTTGAAGATAATCCACAGCCAAATGTAAAACACAGAAGTGACGATAATGTCTAAGCACCATGCACAAAATATCCATCATGCTTCATTTTCAGTCAGAAAAATCAAAGCTGGACCATTCCCCACACACTCCAGTTGAAAACTGGAGATGGGTTCAGAGAGCCCTCAAATCATCACTCTGTCTCCCCAACAATTAATGTCTCTGGGCACCGTGTGTCCAGGTAGCTACAGGCAGCCTTCTCCACGCCCTCACCTGCAGGGGATTTTGGATCACGCCACTCCAGAGCCAGGTACCAGCAAGACACAAGAACAGATGCTACGTGCCAGCACACAGGACTGCCAGATAAGAAGTGATAACAGACAGCAGCTAAACCCCAGAGAACAGCACGGAGTTAATGCTCGATTCCTGCTGCAGCAGACAGGGAATCACCCCTGCTCTTTTATGAATATCATATGTTCGTCTGTTCGCTGGATTGCCATTGTGTTGCCTGCTCTGTGATCACCACCAGGAGCCAACTGCACACAGGTCAGAGGGCTGATGGCAGCCCCAGCTGTCCCCATTCACCAGCACCTAATGGACAACACAGGTGTCCTCCACCCTGGAGGTTCACCTTGCACCATACTCAGCTTGGCAGGAGGGGGGAAAGGCAGGAATCAAGCCTGAAGTAGAAAACTGCAAATGAAAATGCAGGTCCTAAAAGCATAAAGGAGTCGGGGAGGAGCATATCTAGGAAGGAAAGAGACAATCCTGCCTCAGACACAGCAGGGATCTGCATAAACCAGCCATAAATGGCTTAAAGTAGCCCAGCTTTCCAGCTGCCTTTTTTTTTTTTTTTTTCCTCCAATCCTGTTACCTGTAGATTCAGAAAAGAACATTTGTACTGATGCAGCTTCTGATGTTTTCCATGCAGAAAGGGCAAACCACACAGTTCACTGGGGAACAAAAATTGAGTGGTTTCTTACAATACTGCAAGAAAAGGGTCACTGCTGAAGAAATCAGGAAAATGGACACCAGCAGCAGAAGCCTTTACTAGGCCATTGTGGAGATCAATAACCCTTTCAGAATTCAGTTAAAATAACAAAAAATATTAAAAGGACAAGACAAATTAAATGCCGGGCTCATTGCTGACTCCACCCCACCATACTGCTAAAACTTCCAGCATAGAGGAAGGGTCAGGAGGAGAATCACTCTCCTCTCATTCTTCCCAACCTCAGCAAGCAGACCCACATGCAGCACTGGGCTGGACATCCTGTGGGCTGACCCAGCACAGTGTGAGGTTCATTTACACCTGCGAAGACAGCATTCACTGGTAGAGTTCATAGGGGCAGGAGGCAGAGTACCAGCACTGCAGCAGAGAAAGAGGGAAGGGGAATTAACCTGGTAAAAGAAGGGGTGAGGAAGAAGAGGGAGCTATGTCCCATTAGCACCTCCAAACTGGATGCCTTTGAATGTGGAAAATTGCTGGACCAAGGAAAATCAGGCAAAGAGCCAGCGAGGAGCAGGCTGTTCACCAGCTTCATCGGCAACAAAGCCACATCCTGACTGCAAATCTTGCAAATCAATTATGCCCACAGGTTGTTGGGTTGCAAAGGCGGGGAAGAGGGAGTTTGTTTTGCTTTTCTTAGTAAACCACAAGACCATTTCCTAGCACATTACCCCAAGAATGACAGGCAGAGCCAGGGCTGCCAGGTGCCTGGGAAGAGGCTGCCAAGTCCCAAGGATCACCATTGCTAATTGGCTCCTCTGAAATGAGCGTGACAGAGAGCCACATTTTCTCACCCACAGGTTTCAGGGTTATATTTAACTGGCTGAGGCAGAATTAAATGTCAGCTTGGCTGGAAGGAGAAAAAACAAAACAAAACAAACAGCAACAAACAAAGTGAGAACTTGTCATTAAGCCGGAGAGGAGTCAGTGCTAAGTGCACTGTGGATGGTGCCCACACACAGCCTGGCAGGCACCAGCAGAGGCAAGAAGGAACCGAGGGTTTTATCCCTTGAAAAGCACAGTTTAAATTCAGGTTGCTTATTTTGATTTGTAAGGAACACGGGGGGGAGGGAGAAGGGACATATTTTCCCCCTCTGATTTCTGTCCTGGGTGCTCCCACCTCTCTCAGTTTGATTGCAGCCACCGTGTTCCACATCCAGCAGCACTGATAGCAGAATCTTACAGCAAAAAGAGGAGGGGGTGATGAGAAGAGACAGACTCCTCAAACACATCTGGAGCCACTGGAGGAAGTTCAGTTCAGCTGGAGAACAGGTCCCTTTGCGGGTGATGAAAGAGGGTGGAGGAGGAAGGGGAGGGAGCATTGGGTCCCCTCGCCACAGCACCTGCTCCAAAACAGCCAGCAGGGCTTCTCACAGCAACACACACATCACTGGCACGGGAAGGGCAGCTCCAGACCTCCATCCTCTTGTTCCCTAAACCATGGGTTTGGGCTTCCTTGGGTCATGGTACCAGTCAGAGCTACACCAAGACCCCATTCCCACAAGCTCCTATTTTCACCCCCTGCCTGCCTCCAGGCATGCAGGTGTGGGAACAGCCCTTGCCACAATTCTCAACAGCATCCAGCCCCTTCCCCTCTGGGGGAGAGCAGTGCTGGCACATCTCAGGCTTCCAAGCCAGTATTGGGCTGTTTGAGGCCTCAGGGGCACCACTCAGACACAGCAAAGGGGATATTTGTCCTCTGCCAAATAGGATGATGCAGGATGAGCAAAAAGACAAGGCACATTCAAGGCTGGCTTTGGTTGCACCCCACTTGCTGTGGCTCAGGAAAGAGAAGAGGACTGAGTCTATCACCACGCTCACCCTGCAAGCCCTTTGGGCAGGTTTGTGAAGGCAACCCCAGGACCAGCAAAGAGGAGTCACAGACCTTCCCAGTCCTACTGGACAGCATGAACTGACCCCACTGCAAAGGCAGCCCAGCTGTGCGCCCTATCCAGCGTCATGGACTGGGAAAGAAGGACCAGGATCAAGGGGAGTTTGAGGGGAGATCTCAAATCATGGGAGATTGGCTGTTTCGTTGCACTAACCACTAAGAAAATGTAAGTAGAGATACAGATAGCGCCCTAATTTTGCACTACTGGATCTCTTTTCTTTCCTCTCCTCCATCACAAACTTTTGTTTAATCCATGTGATCTCTTCATCCTCCCATTCCCCAAAGAAGAGAAAATGGCAAATGCTAGGAAAATAGAGCTATAAAATCAAAAGCATCCTTTTGAAACACAGCATTTCACTTTCCAGCCAGAAGTGATGTATCCTGGACCAAGCTGAGTTTAAAATCACGCCTTTCCAAGTCAAAATGGTCATTGCAAATGAGATAATTGTTTTGTAGCAGTGTAAGTATAGTTCCTTCTTTGTGAAGAAAATGACAGAATTAAATATTTTGACACTATTACATCAAAACTTCTTACTCACTGGAAACAGGTTATTTAGACTTTTTAATCTTAACCAGGAACCAAAAACTTCAAAAACCCAAAAAAATGTTGACACATCCAAACTTCCTTCAGGCTGGAAGGACTATTTCTAACCACCCCTTCTTAAATGAAGACGGAAATATTAAGCTGCAGCTCATATTTCTCAAGGCTTATTTTCTTTAGCTCCCATCTTTAAAAACTGGAGACCATAAATAGCCTGGGTTTTTTCCTCCAGACTGCAACACAGACTTTTAAACCAAACATTTGCAATCATTGCAGCTGTAATAAGTACAACGTTTCTTCAAAGGGATTACATTGGACTGTGGTTTTCAGTATTGCCTCGTTGTCTGTTGTGAAATCTCCTCATCATAAATTAATTTGATTCTATTATCTTTCTGATACAATCTGCTTTCTGACAGATCAGTTTTAATCCTGGTTGATTCCTGTTTCTTATTGACAGCTCAGAGCACTGTTGAAGAGATGCAAGTTATTAATGTTGACAGGGTTTGTAATGGAATATCTTTTATCCAGCAACGTATCCTTTGTAATGTTTTTATTCCCCCTTCTCTGGCTACTTTAAGAGGCTAAACAGAAAAATCAAACAAGCCATACAGCTTGACTTTCCTGGAACCCTTTCCAGTTCTTTCTGGAACTTCCTTCTACATCCACTGAGGATGTTATGGTATAAGGTGTTATTCATATTGGACAAAACTACTAAAACAATAACATACTGAAGGTTAAGCCCAGTGCAATCCAGTTGGAAATCCAAACTGGATCAAACAACTTAAAAGAATTTCATATTTTTACAAAATTATGGAAGTCTGTGATGCCAACCAACAAGAGAAACAAAGAGGGAAATCAGCAAGACAGCTGATGCACTACCCAAGCTTGAGATAATACCTTCCCATGCACCACCAAATAGGACTAAAAAGAAACAGAGACTTGACCCTTGGAGCCAGAGGTCCTGGGCTAGCTCACTGGGAACTAGGCTCCTATCTGCCTTCTGTAGTCCTGATCCCTAGGACAAAGTAAGGGAACTTGAACCTCCTCTACCCTGCTTTACCAGCTATCCTCAAAACACCCTTCTATTTCACACATGATTCGTTTAGCCTTAAACGCCTATTAAATATTTTCTTGAAAACATTATAACTGTGCAAGGAACACAAGAGAAGAATTAAACTGTCACGCCTCTCCTTTTGCACCTTTTCTGCTGGAGCAAATAAATTCCAGGCACCAAAATTTCAGCAGCAGTGACTGCAGCAGCTATATCAGGGACAGCAGACAAAACACCTCTAAATCGGCGTAATTCTCTATTCAGGTCCCCCTGCAAAAGTGTTTTACAGCCACCCTGGGTTCACACTGCACAAGATACCAGGATTTACGACTGGGACTTAAGCAAATCTGTAACTCCTAATGAATGGGAAAAGGCTTTTGCAGGGAGCATGACCCCCAGCAGCTTCCTCTTGGTCTCCTATCTCTCTTTTCCAAGCGTATTGTGCTCATGCTGCCACAGGCAGCAGAGGGACCAGGTGTCCAGGAATGGCCCAAATAGTTCCAGGATAGAGCAGGAACTATTCTTGCCTATAGGAGAGAGGGGGGGGGGGAAAAAAAAAAAAAAAAAAAAAAAAAAACAAAAAAAAAAAACCCAAGCTTTGACAGTCCCAGTTTCCACCCTGAGCTTGGTATTTTCCCACTGGTCTCTTAGAAGCTGCGCCTTTGGGAATGCATCCCCCAACAGCATGGCAGGAGACAATCCCACCTCCTGCCTCACTCACAGGAATTTACCAGACCAAGGGCTGCCTCAGTCTGACATGCCCCTACACTGACATTTACTAACAGAATGTTTTCTCTAGATCTGTAGGTTTACTTTGACCAGCTTCCACATTCTTATCTTTCCTCCAAAGTGATCAGGCCCTTTTTCTTGGTATCTTTAGCAGTAGGCTCTCAGAGCTCAGCTGGCTTGCCTTCCAGTAAAATTAATAGTACCTTTGCCCAATTATCTGGAGCCCTTGAGAGCCCCGTGTTATTACTGGAGTGTTTTTCATTAGCTGTTCTGGTTCAAGGCGGCAGGAGGATGGAGCTCAGCACAGGAGTCAAACTGTTCTGGACAGAACGAACTAGAAACCTCGTAACACAATTAGAAGTACCCACGGGGTAACATATAACTTTACCGTCAAGCCCTGAAATAACATGGCTAGCTAATGAAATAAAATAAACTTTGTTTTAATTAAAATTAAAAACATTTTATCTCTCTCATTTCAGTCTTAAAACAGGGGCAGTTCAAAAGTCACCATGGAACAAATGAGAAAAGCATTTGCAAAGCGAGGGGCAGGGATGAGGGTAACATCACCGGGTTTGGAGTGACCCACACCACCAACCCCTGGCAGGATCTTTGAAAACAGCCTGCAAGAGATGTTTGTGGAACAGATTCCTAAAGACAACTTAAACCTAAAGAACGCAGGGATGCTCTCATGGACCCACCCTACCTCTAGATTCCAGCTGAGCAGAGAGTATTCCCACAAACCAGGAAGGAAGGGGCTGTGAGCTGCTCAGGACCCATGTGGATACGAGTGTGGCCCAAACAAGGGATCTTGTAACCCTCTGGGCCCTTGTGCTGGGAACAGCAGCTCTGCTGCCTGGAGGGAGCTTCATTCCACTTTTTCTTCACCCACTGGCAGCAACTTCCCAGCGCATCTGACAGGGCATGGCTTTGCTGCCACAGCCACCATCAAAGGCAAACTCTACCTCCCCCAATTCCCATTTCTCCTGGCCTCTTCCTCTTATAGCTGGCTGCTTCTTAACTGTTCTCCAAATCCTTGCAAGAGCAGCCCCATTGCCTTTCTCTCACTTTCCATGGTTATTCAGCACCATTCAGAAATGAGCCCACCTAGAGATGTCCTAGATGAACATGGTGTGTTATAGAGGCTTTATGCACACAAAGGGAGAAAATGAAGAGCTGGTAAAAATAATAATAAGCTTTCCTTTTTTAACATGTATAATTTTTTTATTTTTTTTTAATAGAAATTTTGGTAAAAGGTATTGGGGCAAAAGAATATTCCATGCTTGCCCAGTTTGATGAACAATGGAGGTATGTGAAGAGCTGTATGATCAGGGTCTGATGAAAACCAGCAAATACCCAGGGGAACCAAAACCTCCTGGTTGAAATCCCAGTTTTCTGTCAGAAGTTCTTCAACAGTTTTAATGTAACCTTATGTAAAACCAGTTAGGTACCTAGCCTAGTCCTGCTGAAGATGAGATTTGAGGAATTTTCTGATCTCTTACTGCTCCATCTACATGTGTACCACCAGCATATCCAGTACAGGTATGGATGAGTACTTCCACACAGGACAAACAACTTCAGAATTCCAGAATGAAAAAGTTTATATATATGAAAACATACATATTAATTTCTATATTCATATGAATGTTAATTTCTCTCACACTTATTTTTGTCTTGTACTCTAAAATTCAGTCTAACCTCTGGACCTCTCCATCTGTTCACTGACTCCTGTATTCCCTAGCCATTCCTGTGCAAGCTGGGGAACACAGGTCACTACTGCTCTAGGAGTGAGTGAGGGCAGGGTGGATTTGTTGGTTGGTTCCTCCTGCTCACAGACTGGTCTTCCTCATCTGCTCCTGAGTCCAATGGAAACACAGGTAAATAATAAACCGTACTACATCCTCATTCCCACTGCTTGTTAAGGGTCAACAGTACTGGAGGGGTGCTCTGTAGGGAGCACTAGATGTTCAGAAGGCAGATAGATCCTCAGCTCGTTCAGAAAATCAGGCCAAATTAAAGTGCCCAAGCCCTAATTTCACAGAAAGTGGGTCTGAAATCACCTGCACAAGCCCAACAGCTGGCTCCCTGCTCTCAGATATATCTACCATTTTCCAAAGAAACTGGCAGGATCTGTAGATTGTTCTAGTTATCAAATGCTAATGGAAAAAGAAAATCCCATACCAAAGAGGAAGTAATGCCCAAAGCCAAGGAGTATCAAATCAGCTGAAATTGCCTCCCTTGCTTACTGTGAGAGAGCTCACTTGCTCTGGAAGGGATCCAGTAGATGGGCAGCTTTCTTCTATCCAAAGTTTAATTAAATTCTTGACCTCAACCATTAGATTCAAGAGCCAAAACCTTGAAGTTACAGGGAAATCTGTCAGCAACCAGGCAGGACTGTGGTGGGGACTCTGCCAGACTCAGCACTGTAGATGAATTTGCTCTTTCTACCAGATCTAATTGCCAGATGACCGGAGCTCCACAGCAAACACCAAGGCAATGAAGGACACTGCTACAGTGGTGAATGTATCTGCTGCAAACCACAGCACAAGCAAGGCTCTTTAGGGCTCTTTGATGCCATGGGTACATTGCTTTCTGATTAAAACCAGCCCAAGTTTGCTCTACATGTGCTGTAATCACATCCTAGAGACCTGTTTAGTGCAAAGTGTGCACTCACTGTGACAAATATTAGATGTCCATTAAAAGGAAACAGACTTCCAAAGCCAGAGAAGGAAAGATTAAGGGAAGAGGTGTGAAAGGAAAAGAGCAGAGGAATAGGAATGAAAGTCTCAGAAGCAAACTCAGGATACAGAGAAATAAGAAGTGATGTAAAAATAACACAGGAGGTCAATCACAAGTGATACAGTTCACTGTTCAAAACATGTATATCTTAAAAACAATCTGAACTTAGTCAATCCAATAAAAGCACCAGTTCTCATTACATACTTACTATAGGGAAGTATTATTTTTGTGTTGGCTTACAAATTGTCTGAGTCTCTTTCTCAAACTCATCACAATCTTAACTAATACAAGTAAATCTCTGCACATGAAATATGAGCCACTGGCAGCTCTCAGGCTTGCTTTTCATCCCAAGCCTAATGGGCAAAGCACTGTGATTTCATTTCACAAGCTTTTCCAACTGAGCTCAGAGTCGATCATTTGCCAGGGTTTCACTCTTGCAAACAGCCTGCTGGAACCGCTGAACTCACGGGGTCAAATCCATCAATGGTGCAACCCCAGCTAACCTGAGACACTTTGGGCCAGAGACTGGTTTGTTCCAAAGCATTAAATGTCCTTTGAGACCTGTGATCACAGAACATTGTCATAACACTTCAGCAGCTATGGTATGGTAATTTAAAGTTGTCAAAATACACATACAGCCCTGCTTGTGCTTCACTTGGATGCACATGAGAGGCCACAAAGTCCATTTAGAACATGGAGAATATTCCCAGAGTGCTGCAGCTCCACGAGATGGTGAAGGGGCTGCTCAGCACAGTGGGACAGGCTTTCAGGGGAAGCTCTTTGCCTCTCCAGTACCAAGTTCTTGTCCCTTCAGCAGCTCAACCACTCATTTAAATGCCTAGAGCAAAACCATGTGTTTCCCACCTTAAGTAGCATTGGCACCTGGTGCTCCTCTCCAGAAAGAGGGCTCTGGTAGTTTAAAGGATTTTTAAAACCCCTAACTGTCAGGCTAAAAGCCTATAAAGCTCACTAGATAGTGGGGTTTCCCTACACCCAAGGAAAATTGAAAGATGTCACATTATTCAGATACATTTGCTGCTGACTGGTTTCAGATGTGGCCAGGATGAGGTGCAAACACCTCCTGATAGAATTAAAGGCTGCTATAAAGAGTGGAGTAAATCAGACCTCAAAGCAGTGGGGTCCCATGACTGAAAATTAAGCCTGTGATTACACACAAGAGCTGACGGCCAGTCAATTTCCCACCTCAGTGATTTTTTTTTTTTCATCTACTGGAAATTTCTTCCTGCAAAAAACATGGAGGAAAGCCAAGGCTACAGAACAAGAGATGTGCCAGTCCTTGCCCACTCTACAGGGAGGCCAAAATGTGAATCCTGGCCTCGTGGCATCCTCAAACACCAATCTAGGAACACTGTGGATCACCTCAAGGTCGATGTCCCCAGGACCACCCCTGAGAGAAGCAGAGCTCTGTACTAGAGCCCCATGCATTCCAAACCAAGAGCATTGCCTTTTACACTCCATTGAGGGGCAGGACTGGCTGTTACAGCCCTGCTCCACCCACTCCTGTGCTCTTCAGAAAACCCTGAACAGCCCAAACCAAAGCTTGCAAGGGAACCAGATCCCCAGCTCCTACCTACTGGAGACTGCTCCACTCCCAGGGTGCCTTGGCCAAAATCCCATATCTCCCCCAACACAGTAAAGTCTGGAACAACCTCCCTTATCTCATTTTCACGTCTTTACCAAAGTGCTGCTGGGAGGACACACTTTCCACAAAAAACACAGTGAAAGCAGGAACTTTCTGTTAAAAATTTCGTTTTTGACAAAGGCTTCAGTTTCCAAACAGGGGTTAGGGGACAGCAAGGGGGAAATGGGTTGTCAAAGAATTCTCATAGTGCTTTCTTTAAGTGCTTTGTTGGACCTGGATACAGAGAAATAAGAGAAAGGATAAAAAGCATGGACAACATGCTATGAAACATATTCGAATCATTTAAATCCTTGGGAAAAGTATTTTGGTTCCCTATTGCTATTAATTATATATCATAAAACATCAGGAAAAGCATTGTGGCTACAGCCTGTAAAAATAACATCATGTTTCAACAAAATACTTCATTATTGCTTTCTGCTTAACTGCCCTACAACAGCAAGCTACAAGAAAGTGGAAATTTCCAGGAAATGCATTAATCGGAAAATAAGGACGTGTTAGATTTTTCATCAGAGAAAAAGGCACTTTCATTGAGCAAAGACCATTATTAAAATTCAAGTCATGCAGCTCAAACTCTGAATCCAAGAGGCAAGAACTTTCCAGAGTTACTTACAGTACATTTTCATAGTATTAAGATGATACACAGTTAGTTCTTTTTAAGCCAATTATGCAGAACAAACAACATTATTTGGGTGGATCTAGGAAAGCAAACAATATTTGTTTCCAAAAGAGCTACATGGAGCATTTGTTGACTTCTGCCAGGTAGCTCTCCAGTTATTCACTTTTCAGTGGAGTTGGCAAGAGCCAACACTGAAGTAAGGCAGCCTGACTTGTGGCTAAGTCCCTGTTACTGTGAATAATGGGAGAAGAAAAAGTTAAGTCCAGAATCAAACCAATATAAGTTTTTAAAAGTCAGAAGCCTTAAATTATGCTGGTGTTTCCACTTCAGATGGTCTCAGTCAAAAGAGCAGTGTTCCCTCCACCACACACCCTGTTTGTTCTACAGTAACTGCAATGAGCCCAGGAGAGGAAAGGAGGGACAGAAAGCACCTCTCATCCTTTGGACTCAGTGATACCAAAAGCAACTCTAGATGCAAGTTGGAGCTGTCCTAGAGGGGCTCTGATTTACAGCTGTTCAGGGGCCTGGCAGCCCTCTGCCAGCAGCCATTTAGGGATGCTCACTGGCAGCAAGGGCATAAAATCCTAAGCACAGCAGGTCCTTCTTAGCTGCAGGTTTTGTGCCATGAGCGCCAGCAGGGCATCAAGCAGGAGGAAAAAAATATTCCATTCATCCTCAACTTCAGCACACCTGAGCTACCAATTATTCTTGTTTCTCCTGGGTTATTTCACCTAAATTCCTAATCCTATTCTTGAAACACCAGAAGAAAAAAAGAAAAAGTAACTTAAATGCACATTTTACAAAGCTCTGCTGAACTTGGCAGTAGGCTCTGGATGTCCTCAGAGAGCTCAAAATTTAGGGCCTGAATCAATTCCTATTGGAGCTTTTCCATTCATTCAACAGCAGAGAAATTGGGATTGTCAGTAAGAAGACAGGGGAAGCAATTGCACAGGAAAGAGGACAGCCAGGATGCCTGGGTTGCTTTCTCAGCTCCCTTTCCCAAACTCATAGCCCAACAAGTCCCTGCACCTTCCCACAACTGTTCCCCCTTCACCCCACCTTTGCAGACAGCATTAGGCCATTTTAGCTGCTGCAGCTCTGCCCAAAAAAAAAAATTTCACCCTTTTCAAGAGAGTTTCCTTCCCCATGATTCATGAGCTCATAGACCAGAGGTGAAGCCTGGGAAAGTCCAGCCCAGAAGGGAACATTTTGGATAGGCATGAATATGTAAAAGCAGGGTGTGGAGACTTGGAGGGCTTTGCCAAACCCCGGCTGCCCGGGTGCTAGAAAAACCTCTTCCCTTCCCCGGGATCCTCGAGCAGAGCAGGGAGGCAGCTAAGCACTAACAGCTTGTGCTGCAGGGTCGGGGCCTCCATCGAGGTCAAAGACGCTCTTCATTCCTGGAATATCCCCACAGTCTCTGGCCTCCCTTGAAACCTGGGAACACAGCCACCTTTGCCCCACCTTCCCTGGCTGTGCCAGGCCCACGCTGGCCACCACCCAGGCTTGGGGCCACTAATTCTCTTTCTTAAAGAAAAAGGGGGAAAGGGAAGGAGAGGAACTAAGATACAGAAAGGTCAAGGGCCTTCACCAAGGTGAAATGGTACATCAGTGGTGGAGCTGGCATTTGAGCACAGGAGCGCCTGTGCTCTACACCAGTGCTAAAACATCCAGACCACCCTGCTGCCTCCGAGACCACACCGCCTCTGTGAAATGTGTGGAAATTTGCAGGCATTTTCCCTGATTTTTACAGGGATTTTTTTTGTTGTTGTTCCACACTTGGCTCCCAGCTGTTTGCCAAAATCAAATTGCTGAGGTGTTTCTGTCTCTTTAAAACTTCACGAACAGACACTTGGACAAAACCCATCAGTGAATCGCAGCTGCAGTGGAGGGGGGAGTTGATTTAGCCATGGCAGGCTGAAAGCAGGAAACCCAAACTGAGATCCAGCACAGTCCCTCTGCCACTCCAGGCTGCTCACAACACACAGACCCCCTGGCATCACCCACAATTCCTTCCCCTGCTGTGAAGGGTGCTGGTATCTGGAGAACCATACTGCTCTTTAATTCCTCCCAACAAATTAAGCAGCATTTTCTACAATAACACTTTTACTTCCAAAGGAAAATAAATAAGAAAATATTCAGATGGCCTCCTGCTCCAGCTTGCCATCCATGTTTCTGGAGGATTATGACAATTTGCTCAGTTAAGCATCTGCACCTCACCATATTTCCCCAGCTTGTCACCACTCTGCTCTGCTTGTGAGACACACACAACCCCAGAATCTTGAAAGCCAGACAGAATCCTCTCCTGTCCCGTCTCAACACTCATTCCTGATGGATGTGCCACAGATAAGACTTCATTCCTGCCCTTGAGGTCTGTGCCAATCCCAGAGCCTTTGCCTGTACCATGCACCTCCTACAAACCAACCCCCAGGCACATCAGGTGTATCAGAGAAACAGAGAGAGATATTCAAGGCTTACCCCAGGCAGAGGCCATGCTGCAAGCAGAGCATATGGAGATGATCTGACTATTTCTGCCTCCTTAAAAAAACCCCAATGTAAGACACCAACACATCTGCAACCAAATCACATTCTGCAACTTGCCACCAAGGTTCTGAACAGCAAACAAAAGGTTAAACAAACAAACCCTGAGCAATATCTCAGGCTTGACAGATGGGGGAAAAAAAAAGAAAGAAAAAAAAGAGCTTTCAGCC
>VWZN01011583.1:13182-40381 GCA_013396955.1 Regulus satrapa | reverse complement strand
GGGGGGGGGGGGGGAGGAGAAGACAAAGAAAAGCAAACATTTCGTTCACAACTGGATGGGAAATGAACTGGAAGCTCACATTTGTGTATATTTTTCCCTGGCGAAGAGAAGCCAGCTGGTATGTTGGAAGGTCCTGAAAACCTGTCCTGACATCAGCAGAAGTGTGAGCAGCAATACCTCTCCCGTGCTGGCTCATGCGTTTTCTCCTATCTCACTTCATCTCTCACTAAGCTCGAGCGAGCCCACACTATTGCAGATTTATCGCCATCTGAAAAACATTAAATAACTCAGGGTTTCAAATATTTGCAGACAGCTGAAGAAGTGGCTGTGATGGAACTGTCTCTTTCTGGCATAAAGCTATCAATTTTCCATGAAAGTTGGGGCCTGGATTTTTTTTAATTTTATTTTTTTACCCCTGGTAAAACACTGTAACAAATGACTTACTCCCCTTTTAGCGAGTGCGAGGAAAGCAGACAGTCATTATTACCAAATGTGTGCACGCACAAGTAACTAAGGGAAAATAAATCCCATTTGAAGGTTAATTAACTAAGGCAGGGTCACAGCTTGACAATCTGCCCTCAGCAAAGGGGAAGCACAACATCGGAGGGTCTATGAAGCAGAGCCATAATGAATTGTGACTTGAGGCTTGTCTATACAGGGAAATTACCGTGCAGCCAGCTCGAAGCTGGATTTATAGTGCTCACTCCACATTTATAGCATTAGACCCTTTGTGCAGACTAATTAGGAACTAGTTTACCTCATTTACCTTCTGACAAATGCTACTTTGCACAGAAGCCCAGAAAAGCAAATTGAGCCACATCAACTCCTTGGTTTTCGGCCTCACTGCTGGCTTTGCCCAGTGAGTAGCAAGTCCAGGCTGAGGAGTGAGAAAGGGGTGAGGACAGACACATTCAGCCCCCAGAACCTGAGCGAGAGCTTAGGCTTGAGCCCAGCACCATCCGGTGCCCCCAGATTTGCACAGAAACAAGCCTGCAACAATAGTCACATCCATCCTTGTAAGAAAGCTGAGGGTGAAGTGCTGGAGGAGCCAGGGTACATTTGGCATCTCATTCAATCCACTCCTCACTCCATCCCTGGAAGCCTCATGTGCCTGGTGGATCAGAAAAAGCCATGGAGGTTTAGCCTTGGAGGCTATGGGGAGTCAGAGCAATGCCTGTGAAGAGAACCACACTTCCAGTGCACGGCACAAAGGAGTTCCAGTGGAGCAGCCCAGGGCTAAGACCAGCCTCGATCTCTTCCAAAGAAATTTCTAAGAACAACCCACTGGTTCACTTTCACTCTCCCCGGCCTCTTGGCCAAGCTGAAGGGCACCAAGCCAACACCAAGGCCACCACAGTGCTGAACAAACACACCCATCACGGAGGTTTTGCACGGGTCTGCTTTCACCCTCTGCCATGCACCAAGCACAGAGGCTGCATGGAGTCAGTGTGCTGCAGAGAGGGGCTGTGCCAGGCACCAGCTGGCACAGGGACAAAGGGCAGAGCTGGCATGGGCAGAAACAGGTCAGGAAAGGTGACAGGATCAGGCTCCCACACACTGATTGACAGCTAAAGTCAAGTCTTTTAAGGTTGCTTCACAGATGCAGGGTCACACATGTGAAGGTAGTCAAGACACCAGGTGCCAAAAAGTGCTGGGGAAGGTCAAATATGCCATCAGCAGTTAAAAATAAACACACTTCTTTTGGCATTTTGGCCTTTTGAGGCACCATACAGACAGGGATGTTAACAGATGTCAGGAGGAGGAGGCGTGGGAAGAGCTGTCATGTGGGACCCTACAGAGACCTAAAGTCAGTTCACCTCCCTGTGCTGCTGTTTCCCTGCAGTAACAGAAGAAATGTAACCTCCTCTGGGGGAAAATTTTCCAAGTCTTAAGGGGTGGCAGAGGTCTGATAAGAAGGAACCCAGGCCATGGCTTTTGAGGCTGCTTTCACACCTGGTTTCCTCCATACCAGAGAGGATAGGCAAGTTTAAGGGGTAACTGCAAGGTGCAGAACACACTTTTTGTCCAGCAGGGTCTCCAACAGAGTGAAACAGGCCAGCCAGTGGGGGACACACCATATGGTGGGCTAAAAGCTCCCCCTTTTGGGGAGATCCCTTTGGAGACAGCTCCAGCACCGGGAGGTGGTGTCTGGCAGACACATTTCCGTGCTAAAACCAGAGATAAGAGCTGAAATGACTGCCTATCTCTCATCTGCTGTGGCAAGAATGAAAGGGGTTCTCTATGAACATTCACTCCCTCTCTTCCCCCTGGGGCTTGGAAGTCCACCATCTCCTGTCTGCAGCAAGTTTTTCATTTGTCACTTTATCTCAGTTTTCTTTTCCTGCTCACAAACTGTGGGTTTCACAGAACTTCTGAGAGATCTGCTTTACTGAAAAGGAAATGCTTAAAGCCTGCTTGACTACAAGGTGAGCCCTGCTGAAGGCTCAAGTCAGCTGGTGAAAAGACTGTCTTTTCCCCAGTAGTCCAAAACCCAAAGGACGTGGAGATAAAACCATCAGAGAAACTGCTGAAATGAGAAACAGGCACACAGGCCACTGAAAGACAGAGCAAACCCCAAGAGGCACCATCTAAGCAAAACCATATGGCAATCTCAGCTGAGCCATCAAGAGATGGATTCTTTTCCTACCCGGCGCCTGCCTGTGTACTCGCCAAGCCCCTCACTGCAGTCCCTTCCAGCATAGAATATCCCAAGTGACCATCCCAAAGCGATAACACCAAGCTGAAACCTCCTACATGACCCTTTCAATTCTCTGTCCTCTATCTTGCTTCTGTTTTCCCACCATTCTACTTTTTTTTTTTTATTTATTTCCATGCATAAATATTCTTTCACTAGTCACTCCTAACCTGCCATCATCTAAGACTCTTTACTTTCACCTACTGGATATTAGGAAAAGTTTCTTCACTGGAAGGTGGGTCAAGCATCAAGACAGGCTGCCCAAGGGAGTGGTGGAATCATTGTTCCTGCAAGTGCTCAAAAAACCAGAAAGATGTTCAGGTGGTGCCTAGGGATATGGCTTAGGGTGGACCTGGCAGTGTTATGTTAAAGATTGGACTCTATGACCTTGAAGGGTCTTGTCCAACCTTAATGATTCTCTGATTCTCAACCCAAGCACTGAAAATAAAAAAAAAAAAAAAAAAAAAAAAAAAACCAAAAAAAAAACAAACAAACCCAAGCACCTCACAAGCTTCCACAATGCTGGCATCACACTACCAGCACTGGCCAGCTCATGAGAAATCAACCACAAGACAATATTCCATCATGGTCCATCAGACGAGCTCTTTCTCGAGCAATTGAGGGGAAGAAAAAAACAGCAGTGAAAAGGGGATTAAAAAAATATAATAATAATCTGTGGGTATGTAGTTTTATTTCCAATGGTCCGTTCCAAAGTAGAGATTTGCATTCATTGCTGGATATACAGATTTAATGCCCATGAAAATAAAGATAGCCCCTTCTCTATGAAAAACAGCCTGGGGAATAAAATAGGTATAAAGCTGCATAGTACAAAATCTGCAGGCCGGTTCTATGAAGTCACAGCCCACCGATGTGTGCATACTGTCATATATTTACCTAATAAAATCTAAATAATATTTTATGTAGGAGTCAGTTTATGAGACTGTGTGTATGCAGAAATGGAAGGACCTGTTATACAGGAGGGAGGGAAGGTTAAAAGACCTGTGTTGTCACACTGATTTACAGGCTGATTTAACTGGTATTTAAATATGATTATTTTGGGGGATGTGGGTGGTCATTCACAAGGGAATGCCAATATAATTATTTAAGGGGTTTTCATTTATTTCTTGGGCTTATGTAGTTGTATGAAATCTAAATACGTGAAACTGCCAAAAACTCCAAACATCCCTTTTTGGGTACATTTGTATGGCACTTTTACCCAAAACACCACAAAAACCAGGCAAGAACCTTTATTCCTGAGCCTCTAAGAGCAAGGCTGTAACATCTATGACACAGACAAAACCCTCTGGGGACAGAAGATGTTCAGCAGCCTCCTCCAGCACAAGGAAGAAGGTGGCTTTCACTGATGCTGTCCTGACAATGAGGGTCCTCTCCCTCATGCCCTCACCCACTTCATATTTCTATGCTGTGCACGCTCATATAGTCTTATTTTAAGAACATGAATATATACATCTGAAAACCCAAACCATTAAAAAGTAGTTGGCTCAGATTTTTACTGGAACACGTGCACAAATATGTTGTTTGGATATTTTTACGGCCATTAACTTTTCCATATATAACCCAGACCTCCCATTAGGTGTTGTGAACTGGATCGCCTCTTTACTTGCCAAGTTATATTTCAATTAAATTAAAGTCACCTTTGGTCCTAATGAACCCCCGTTGTTTGCCTAATGCCATGATTAATTCCAGCTGCAAGAAATGGTATTAGCCTGGGTGGGTACATGGTTGAAGACTCTGATTCTCCTCCAAGATTTATGGGTGCTAGAGAAGGCTCCATAACTCATGTTGCTGAGTCTATAACTTTTCAGGCAGTAAACAGAAGCCTCTGCCACAACAGGCCTCCAACTGGTGGATTCACCCTTAATTTGTTCCTGCAGTAGGAACTTGACACAATTCTTTGGGCATGGATAAATTCTTTTCTTCCCCCCAAAACTCAGCAGAAAGAGGCATCCCAGACTCTGCACAGACACTTGGTGACAGACACCTCACCTGCAGGGCCTGGAGGGACTGAAGCCTGTACCTCCACCACACCCTCCAGAAGTAAAGGGCTCCCTCAAATCATGCTACCACACCAGACTCACAGAGCCCAGAAGGGAAAAGCAAACAGGGTCCAGATTTTGTGCTGTGGTCTGAAAAGTGCTGAGCTCTGGTTCTAGGGCTAAGCATTTATCTTGGATCCAAGACAAGTGACCCAATGACTAGTTTACATGGAAGAGTAGTGTTGGAAGTAGAAGCCACAGGCCATCAAAACTTCAGGTCTCTCACGTAATGTGCAGCCATTAAGATGCTCAGAAGGAAGAGGATGGCTCACACCCTTGCTCAGTGCCATTACAGTGATCCCAGACACACCTAGGACACGTCTAGTGGTCCTCCAGGAGATGCAGACATGAGGGACTTGGCTATGAACCAAAGCCCACCCTTGTGATGAGGTCTCAGCTTTGCCAAAACAGAGCTGCCTCAGTGCTTAGCAGAACCCAGACTTCAGGCACCCCAGCCCTAAAGAGCAAAGATTATCTGAGTGCAGAATTTCTTTCTCAACAATGTCCAATGCAGTAAAGGTTTGTATGATCAGCAGCCACTGCTGAGCTTCTCCTTTACTGTGTCTAACCCCGTTTGACCCCACTTGCACTCATCATCAAATGGCAGAATCCCACCACCTCCCTACCTCTGGTGTAGCAAAGGCAGGTCCCTGCCAGGCACAGCACAGTGCTGGAGGAGTTGTGTCAGCTCTTGCCTCTAAATTCCCACTGTTCCATCAGATCCCAAAGAGAGCATCATAGTGGCCTACAAAACCCTTGAGTTCTTTTATTTTACAGGTGAACTTACTTATGGCCAGCCCCTTCTTCACTCCCATCCCCTCCTCCCTTCTGTATTAAGGCCATAAAAGTTGCCAGAGTATTCAGAAACATGACAAGATTATCAGTCCTTTTATTAGTGTCAGTGGAAATCTGATATCGTGTCCCAGGCTGGCCACTTGTTCACACCTCCCAAGCCAGCATAAGCCTTCCGTATTCGTAGCTGCAGAGATTTTCAGAAAAGAGAGGGAAACCAGCAAGTTTCCAGAAAATGAAGTACTGTTTGGACTGTTCAATCAGAGATTGAACAGGCTAGGAACACATGGGATGCCTCAGCTGCATGAAAATTTCTGCCCTCTCCTCAATATCATCATCATTACAGAAGGGGGGGGGGGGAGTGTTCTGTTGCCAGTTCCCTGCTTTAGGTTTGCATCTGTGTAAGACAAGACCTGCTGCTTACATCCAAGACAATTGCTCTCCCTGGCAATCAGCCTACAGGATCAATTCTTAGGAGAATTATCACCTATTTAAACCCAGGTATATCAGGAATAGCTCAATCTAGACGGAGCTTAAGACAGAGATGAGAATAAGGGATATGATTTCAGAAGGTAGCAGAAGCAAATATCCCTGAGTCCAAGGTTCAGAATTGTTTTACTCCATGCAGCAGCTCAATACAAAACACAGCCTGAGCACAACATCACCATATTCAGTTCCCATGACTTCTCTGGCACCCACCTCACCTAGACCAGCACTACACTTGAGTAAGAGTGAAGAGGCAGAGCCAAACCATGTTACACAACTCCACAAAGAAATACAGAGGTTCAATATGCTTCAGACAAACCCAAGAATAACCATTGCGCTGTGGAAAGTATTTGCCACTAAAGCATTTTTCATTAAAAGTGGCATTTCTGAGCGTTCTATCCTGCTGAAAAGCAATACCAGCCTCACAACAGAAAGTCTTTAAGAAAAATTTCCATTGCTATAATTAACTTCTATGTTGAGATTGTATTGTTCCTCTTTCACAGAAAAAAATCTCAGCAAAATTTCCATGGTTTAGAGGCAGCCAAAAAGGTGTCCTACTCCATTTTTCAGGAAAAACTTGTGGTCACAAGGCATCTAAGAGAAGGTCAAGTTATACTTGGGGTGCAGGGCGAACTCAGGGTAAACATCTACTCCCCTGAAACCCAAGACAAGCCAAATGAAAGGCCCTGCTCATTCTGTGGTACTAGAGCAGCTACAGAGTCCTATCTGTTGGCCAGCAGTTGCCATGGGACCACAGAAGAGTCAGAAATAATAGAAGATCCAGGCTTGTACAGCATGTTCCTTCTCCCAGTACACCTTTTCTTACAAGCTTTATTATTGACTTGTGAAACACATGAAGAGACTCCAGAATAAAGACAAAACTTTAGAGAAGGAATCTAAAAGGAAACACAGCTCAAGCAAATTGTACCCCTCACTGCAGCCAGCTTCTCACCCAGCTTGGCTTCAACTCTGCCAGTGCTCCAGCAGTGAGACACCCTCCTACATGAGCTGGTATTAGTCCCCACAAGACCAAATTCACCTTTTCCAGACAGAAACAGCCCTGAATGAGGCCCTGTAATTCCCCTGATCTCTGGTTTGGGGTTGCTGACACATGCAGATTAATAGACCAGCCACTACAGGAGCCTGCCCCACATGTTACTGCAAAGTCCTCTGGCTCGTGTGCTGCATTTCAGAGATGCGGAGAGGGCAGGCAAGACCTTCCAAGGTAACATCTAGAACAGAATTTATCTCAGTTACCTGTCCATTGAGCCCTCTAACTTCCTGATTTCTCTGTGCAGCTTGCTTCTCACCATTCAAATAAAAGAGAAACATGCTTGAATTCTAATTTGAACACAGATCTAGTAATCAGGTGTTGTTTTTACTCACACGCCCCCAAACGAGATTAATAATTGCATTTCCTCCTGCCAATAGCAGTCCACATACTGACAAGGTAATATTAATTTATTTTTTCTGAGATGAGGATATTTAACTTTCTTCTTTTAACCTCAAGACCTAACTCCAAAGATACTGGTGCACTGACTGTTGATTTCTCCATCCCTGTAAAAAGGTCAAAGCCATTCTCACACTTTTGACACCTCTTTATCAGACTTTACTGAACTTAAACTCTTTCACAGATGTGAACTGCTGTGAGCTGCTGTGGGTAGGGTGGGGGCAGAGAAAAAAAAAAAAAAAGAAAAGAAACAAACAAGAGAAAAAGAAAGAAAGTCTAGTTTATGTCCACCAAGACAAAAGAAGCAAAAACTGTTCAGCTGTCCCACAAACATGGAAATATGATCAGCTAAACCCCACAAAGAGCTCAGAACCAGATGCACCTCATGCACTCTGCTGCCCAGAGAACCATTAGGAGACCAGGGAAATGTGAATGCATTCTGGAGAAAAAAAAAAAAAAAAAAAAAAAAAAAAAAAAAAAAAAAAAAAAAAAAAAAAAAACAAACATGATAGCAAAGGTTGCAACCATGATTTCATGAGATTCATTGCTTATAAAAGCCTGATTTTCCTTTGTTACAGCAGAATTTTCTTACATTTCAGGAAAAAGATCAGAAACAAGAAGCCTTGCTGTTTAAGCTGCATGTTTCCAGGATACAGTCTGGGGCTCACCTGTCTGAGAGAGCAGGTTAAGAGACTGTGAAGCAGCTGACCCCATTTCCAGCAGAAGACATCCCACCTAAGAACAAGGCACCATCTCAGCTCTCCTGGTTCCCCCGAGCCAAGTGCATCAGGTCGGTGCTCAAATCCCCTCTTCCCCCACAATGCCTGACCTGCTGCTGCCTTCCAGCATCCAAGCAAACCCCAGTATTGTCCATTCCGGTGGGGGCTGGTTTCCAGGATCTGAAGCTGATGTTGCCAGATACAGGGATTCCCTTTATGAAAGCCACATCCTGCTCTGCTACTGAATCTTGGCTCAGGAAAGCTATCTATAACACATCTGCCCTCACTCTGCCACGTAAAGACCACTGACAAGTACAATTAACACCAGGTCAAACATTCCACTCCACATTTTAGAGACTCTGGTTTCAGCTGTTGTAATGAAGCTCTTTGATTGTGCCAATGGCTGGTAACAAACAGCACACATAAAGCAGGGTCAAGAAATATCTGCAGGATTTTTTTTTTCCACTGAATCAGTTAGGATTTTAGCCTGTATTTTGCTTACTAATTGAAAGAAAGGGGATTTGTTAAGATTACTTTCCCTGTACTGATATGAAACCTGATAAATTATAAATACCTATTTTATATATAGAATATCTATTATACAGGCTTAAATGACACCCCAAACCATCCAAAAGTCAATATAAAGTTGAACAGACTTATCTTGACCCTCAGTTATTCAAGGAGCCAAATCACCAAGGGATAAACTAACCAAACAAACACCAACCAAAAAGAAAAAAAAATTTTAAAAGCCCAATGCCTTGTCCAGAGACTCTGATGAACAACAGTGAAGATATTCCAGGGTATCTCAGCAGAACATGAAGCTGACAGGAGGAGCAGATGTACTCCCCAACTTTTAGCAGCTTCAGTTTGAAGCTGATTTTGTTGTTGTGCCATCAGACACTGCAAAGTCCCAGGACTTGGTTTCACATTCAGGGAACACCCTGTGAAGGCTCTGGGTAGAGCCGCATGGACAGGCACATAAGATGAGCACAGCTTCTCCTCTACTTGTGTTTTAACCCATGAAGAAGGAGGAATTCCCAGAAATCCCATATGCTACAAACATCCTTTCCCAAGAGGAAGAGAAATAATTATAACATGGATTCACAGAGCCAAAAGACATGGTTTGTTGGACTGGAATTTTGTTATACTCCCAGCTACACCTGATCCCCTTCACTGCTCACTCACCATCCCACAAGGAACACCTGGAGCAAATCATCCACTTATCCTAGAAAAGCATGTCTGGATAAAAAAAAACCAAAAAACTGAAAAAAAAGGGACTTCAAATGCAGGCTCACATCCTATGAAATTCTCCTTCTCCTACTCTGGATCTTTGCAAGCAAATCACAGACATTTGGTTTGTTCATTGTGAAACCTCAGATTCTGCAAGTGACCTTCTCCCATCACACCATCTGCACCACTACATGGGACTGCTGACTACAAGAATACATTCAGCCCCTTGTCTTCAGAAAGCTTCCAAAGACTGCTCTTAAAAGGTCTGCACAGTTAGCAAAACAAAATAACAATTATTTTCAGGAAAAAAAATTCCACATTCCCATCATATTCTGTTTACTAAACATACATCAAGACAATTTTTAACCTTCCCTTTGACAATATAAATCAAACAACTGCCATCCATATCAATCTCAGTCCTCAAACCTAGAAGGGGATCACTACTCATCTAAAAGGGACAAAGTTGCCCCAAGCAGCACCACAAAGAACTCGGCCAGAAGGAAATTTTGAAACACCAGAGGAGAATTGTGAATAGAGATGAATAGGATGACACTGCAATAAGCTCCACAGGGGTACAGCAAACCAATAACAATAAACGTAGGACGACAATCAGCTTCACCTTTAAACTCATCTCTCCAAGAAAAGCAAATAGTTCTCACCTGTGAGCCCATGGCAGATGGTGACACACAAGGTCACGAGGATCAGATGGCTGCATAGCTGGTAGAGCTTCTTCCTGAGGTACAAAGCTTGTCCTTACAGTCCAGGTGAAGTCTGTAGCCAGGCTCTGCTGTCCTGATGGATCACCAATCCCAGCTGCTGGCACATCAGGGGACCTGGCCAGAAAGCAAAACAGAGACTCATCACAAAAGGCCAAAATGTTCATCTCTCTCCATACCCCAACCATCCAACTCATCCGTCAAGAACATCTTTTAAAACAAATCCTGGTGGGTACATGGAGCATGGACTGCCCTGGTATTGGAGGCTCAAAAGCTGAAGGCAACATCCCACTGCAAATGGGTAGAAGAATCCAGGGCAGATCCTTCCCCTTCTCAAATGACATCCCAGGTAGAGTCTCTTCAGTCAGACTAAATTAGCTAACACTTTTCACCTGGGATACTCATAGCTAAGCCCAAAATGGATTTGCTGGCAGTGTTCACCCCTTGCTGTCACATTGCTGGCACCTGGCCATACCCCTGAGCAGTAAAGCAGACAAAAGTACAGAGAAAATTATGGGAGGAACTCTTGGAGCAGCCATATGCTCATCTAGAGTTTCAGACCCTTCATTTGCAAATCAGTTCTGGCTGACACTATGGCAACTGGGCCGCAAGAGTCTTCCTTCTCCAAGAGGAGAGACAAATTAGCCCCATTCCCATCGCTTATTTTTTCATGCTCAGCACTAAAAGCTTTATCCAGACTACAATTATTCCATCAATGACTTACAGCACAGGCAGGTTTGGAGGATCATCAGAAAATAAAGGCATGTCTCTTCAGCAGCATTTCTCAACTGCTATGACATAAAAAATAAAAATATTATTTATTTTATATATATATATATANGAAAGGGCCTAATATTTTTGAAACATTTTTTTCTCCTCTTCCAGCTCCTTTACCTTTCTCCTACCGTTTTAGTACAGAAAAAGAGGAAATGCCACTTAAACACAAAGTTCAGCTCATGCTTTTTTATTTCATCAAAAATAGATTCAGAAAGTAAGTAAAACATTTTTTCCCTAAGGAAACAAAAATCAAGTTTTTAGAATTAAAAAAAAAATTATAAAACCAACCTTCAATAAACTTCCCTTACAGAGTTTTAACCTGGTGCTCTCTCCAATTAGGGCTACACATTTAAAGTCCTTCTAACAGAGGCATAACAAAGCCATATTAAGTTCGTTTATTGTTACTTGCTAGCACAAAAATTTCTTCTTTCCAGCTAAAACACCAACCTGCAGTCACAGCCTCAGGAAGAGCTAGATCCGGGGTCAGAATCCCTAATCCCAAAACCTCCTTTAATGTTACAATCAACAAATCCATCCCTGGTGAATATTCCAGAGATGACTTTCCAAGCAGCAGAGGGAGATTGCCTGCCTAACTGGAGGACGAGCAGGAAAAAAAGAACTCACACAAGCTTTGCTGGCAACCTAAATACCCTATTCCCCCCCTCCAAGCAGGACACACCCTCCATCCCCGCCCCTGCTCAGCACCTTCTGCTGCACAGCTGAGCCTGCTGGGGCCAGAGGGGTTTGTACTGGGGAGGTGTCTTGGGCTGGGCTTGATGCCACTGGGCAGGAGGTGTTGTTAAGAGGAGGGGCCTGTTCATCGAATCCTGGGATTCCAGAATCCTAGAATGGTTTGGGCTGGAAGGAACCTTAAGGATCACCTAGTTCCAACCCACTGCCAGGGGCAGGGACACCTTCCACTGGACCAGGTCGCTCCAAGCCCAGTCCAACCCGGCCTTGAATGCTGCCAGGAGTGGGGAATTCATTGGGCAGCCTGTGCCTGGGTCTCACCACCCTCACAACCAAGAATTTCTTTTCAGTGTCTAATTTAAATATCTTCTCTTCTAGTTTAAAACCGTTCCCCCTTGTCATTACCCGGCTCTGTAAAAAGTCACTCACCCTCTGTTTTATAAGCTCCCTCCAAGAACTGGAAGGTTGCAAGGAGTTCTTCCTGAAGCCTTTTATTTTCAAGGCTCAACAACCCCATCTCTCCCTCCCGTCTCCACAGGAGAGCTGCTCCAGCCCTCTAATCACATTTGTGTCCCCTTTGGAGCCACTCTAGCAGACTTTCTTGTGTTGGGGGCCCCAGAGCTGGATGCAGTGCTCCGGGTGTGGCCCCACAAGGGCAGTGCAGGGTGGGAGAATCCCCTCCCTCGACCCTCTGGCCACACTGCTTTGGGTGCAGCCCAGGGTTTGGTTGCTCTTCTGTGCTGTGTGCGTGTCCAGCCTTTCATCCACTAGAGCCCCCAAGTCCTCCTCCACAGTCACATCCCAGTGACTGCTGCTCCCAGTCACATCCCCTCCCAGTCCATACCCGGGTCTGGGATTGCCCTGACTCAGGGCAACATCTGAAACTTGGATTTCCTGAAGTTTGTGGGTTTTCCATGGGCCCACTTCTCAACTTCCCTCTGGGTGGCATCCCATCCTTCAGGAGTGCCACCTGCAAATTTGCTGAGGGTGCCCTTGATCCCACAGATCTGTGGGAGCTGGAGATTGATGCCACTGATGGAAGTATTAAAGAGTGCCAGTCCCAAGACACAGCTCTGAGGGACAGTGCTTGTCATCGGCCTCCACCTGGACACAGAGCCATTGACTGCAACTCTCTGGCTGCTGCAATCCAGCCCACTCCTTATCCACCAGAGAGCCCACCTTTCAAATCCACGTCTCTCCCATTTGGAGATAAGGATGTCGTGTGTTAAAGGCCTGTTGGGAAAACAGGGGCTAACACACACACACAGGGTGGCCACCAAGCTGTGACAGGGGCATTGCTTCCCTGCCTCCAGAGCAGTGCTGTTTTGCAGGGGTTTGGTTCTTTAAATGATCTTTAAGCATGTGGCCCAAAGTGATGGCACCTTCTGGCTCTCTGGAAGGGCACAGCCAGGCTGAATGCCACAGGATTCCACAGTGCTCCACAGCAACACTTGGCTCTATGTGCTGCCTCCAAGTTAGTGGGTGCCTGGGTTGATTCCTTGGCCAGAATATTTGTCTCAGCAGCATTCAAGAAATAGAGGACTCCAAGCCAACTCCTACAACAATTAAAGTCTCCAGCATTATGCCCAGTAGAATCCACACTGAAACTTCTGCCAAGCCTCATCCAAGTGCTGGCCTAGGAAAGCCAGAAAGATGTTCCTTTAAACAGTTTGCAAAAGCTCCATTTTAGCTCATGAGTGCTGCAGATTTATCAGAAGAGATGGGAACTCTCAAGAATACCTTGACTGGCTCTCCCCTCCACACTGAGCTACATCATGTGCAGAGTTTAAACTGGGTTGGCTACGAGCCTTTTGGATGTGAGCGTGGAAACCATTCCATGACAGTGGAAGCCCAGCCAGGGCTTTGGTAGGTTCTGTGTGGTGTTTCTGGGACTTCCCACCCAGAGGAAATCATTAAAAACTGTGATTTTCTGCATATGTGCTAAAACCTGAGAAAAAGAGCAACTCCATGCAGTAATAGCTGGAGTAATAATTTCATGTTCCAAATAACAAAGTTCTCCCTTCTCTGTCTCCAGAAGCAATCATCAGATACAGAGGTTGAAGGACCAAGAGAACCCCTTTAGCTCCTTTTCCTTGAGGTTGTCTTGTATACCTCTGGGGGAACAGAGCCTGAATTAAATCTTTTTAGTGTCCTAGCACATGACAACTCAGAAACCAGTAGGGTTTCCAGGCAACTGCTGCATTCTCCTGAGAAAGCAGCATCTCGAGCCTGTTTTGCCCCTAGAAATACTTCACTTAAACCGTGTATGAATGGCCAAGAAGTATCTGGATGTTCACAAAAAAAAAAAAAAGACACAAACTGCTGCCATCTCTTAAGGCAAAGTCAGTTTTCACTATGGTGAGGTGAAATGAAGGGCTTTATTTACCTGTAAAATCAGGTATCTATTATCAATATGTAGTTCCTTCCCCTGAATGATGGAAAAAGTCACTTTGCTCCATAATTCCCTGGTAAGCATTGTGTCTCTGAAAACCATGCTCAGGCTAAGTCAATGAAAGCCAAGTATTTCTCTTCTATGCAAATCAGGCTCTAACGAAGCCAAGAACAGCTCAGTGTTTCCAAAGACGGAGACTGAGGATGCCTGTTGGCACTTGCCCTCTGTGTGATCTCAGAGCTGTGAGGATGCCACGGGAGCCACATAGAGTGGCCCAGGAGGGTGCAGGCAGCCAGGAGATGGGGTTGGGACAAGCAGAGAACCCCAGTGGGTGAGCACACAGCTTGGTCTCCAGCTGCCACTGCGGCACCTTTGCAAGAAGCTCTCTGATTCCTGAGCCAGGCCCCGTTTTGTGGGCACAAGGTCTTTGCAATATTTCCAGCACTGTCTGCTAAGGCAAGCAGGCATCCCAGAGGTTATTTTACAACCAGATGCAAATACAATAAAGCCCACCACACACAGATACAGATTTCCTGGAGGGTGGTGGGGAAAGGAGCCCTAACTCCCCACACACACACATTTGCATTGCTTGATGTGGCACCTGTGTGCCACCACTGCATCCATTCATCCTTCACCAGCTCTGACTGCATACACGTGATGGCTCAGCTGGATTCTGATGGCTTTTGCAGGAGAAGGTCAGCGGGCTCATTTGAGGATATCCAAACTATTACAAGCACACTGTCCCATCCCTTTATGCTACAGTGATGTAGGAAATGCTGCCCCTTTCCCTACAGAGCACAGCAGATGCAGAGTCAGGAGTTTGAGCAGAGCTTTAAGCCATTGCTGTAGATGCATCAGCTTTCCAGGCTTTCCTCAACTCTCTAGCTCGTCGTGTCTCACACAGCCCCCTCTCAAAGCAGAGAGAAGGATAAACATCTCAGACAGTCTGGAGAGGCTGGGTATTCCTCCCCTTTCTGCATGACCGCCATGGACTTGTCTTCCAGGGTTTCACAGCTCTCCCTGGGCTCAACTCTTCGTTTCATTGCTCCATGCTTGGCCTCTCCTCCGTCCTCCCCACGACTCCTCGCAGTCGGGGGTCACTGAAGCTCGAGCTGCCGAGCCTCCCCAAGACCCTATCCCTCATTCCCGACCCATGAGTCACTTCCTCTCCTCAAACCTCACCTTTCAACTTCCATTTTTCATTTGCTTATGATTTTCTCTCTATCTCCATAGGGGTTTTTGCTCTACAGCATTCAGTTGCAGCCCTGTTGGTGCAGGCAGGAGTGCTACCAGTGGATTCAGCAGCAAACGGAGAGGGGTGAGGACATCACATAAACACAGGGGGCTAAATCTTCCCTCCATGCAACACAGTGCCAGCCTCTGTGAGGATGACCTGACTTGCATCTGCTGAAAATCTAAGCCGGGTTGCTGTGGTCACTTGGGATTTCTTTTCTCTCAAGAAAACAACATCATCTCTCAAGAAAACAAATCCATCAGAAAAAGGAAAAAAAAAAATCACTTTTTTTCTCATGATTTGAAGCTGGCACCTTTTTATGATATTTTATTGGTATTTTGTGTTGGAATTGTTGTTATTTTTGGAAACCATCAGAAATACGTTTTTGAATAGAAAAATGTAGTGTCTGGCCAGTAAAAGAATTACTATCAAGATTTCAAGCAGAGAACTGAAAAATCACCTCTAATTTAAAAATAAGTATGAAAATATAATTAGTGATAATTTAGCCTCATAAATTTTCATTTTATAAGAGCCTTTAAAAATCCCCTTTTGTCTACGAAGCATCGCAAACTTTTAGCTCATAGTAAAACCATGCAGGCTGAGGTTTGGCTGTTTTGCCATCCTCAGCCCATGGCAAGCAGTAGCAAAGCGGGGTCTGTCTGGGACTTGTGGCTCAATGGTCTCTGATGGACACATCCTTTATGGTTCTGTCTCATATGAAGCACTGACTCTTCTGCAGTTAAGCAATCCTTATTCTTTTATGGAGTCAGTTTAGAATAGGAAAGTCTTCTGTGGAAGAAGTGGATGCTCAACCAAAATGGCCAGGCCTGGGATTTTAGGATGTCACTCCTACTTTTGGCATCTTCCTCTGAGCTCTTCTCCCCTTGCACCCTCACTAATGCTCAGGGACAGTGTCATTTCCTCAAGGACTTGCCAGCTGAGCACTCTCCCTCCTTGCTGAGATTGTAATTGTCCAAACAAAGTTCTTCTTCCTGGAGTCTCTTCTGAAGGTCCCAGCCTCAGCCCAAACCTCTCCAGCAATTTTTTTTTTTTCCAAGAAACCACTGGGCAGAGATAATTCTATGAAGTCATGAAACAGGGGTAGTAAATCCACAACCACCCCAGGAGAGAAGAACATCCTTCTTAATTTTTGCCGCCTTCTGACAGCAAGCTCAGACCCTCCAAGAGCTCAGGTCTGAGCCTGCCCAAAGCCTCCAGTCCTTGCCCTTGACCAAAAAATCCCAGACTGTGTTGGGGTCTGGGCTCACCTCTCTGGCTTACTGCTGGCTTGTGTAAATCCCAAGCTCTCCCTCCTGCTTGTTGCACAGACCCCAAATGCTCTTTCCCAGCATCTTCCCTAATGCCAAGTCCAACACTTAACCAGGGTTTGCTCCCTGGCAATGCTTAAGCTCTGCCTTGTCACTGCTGGAATAGTCACAGATGCAAACCAGGCAGGGAAGAGTGCACCCTGCCAGGGACAGGGGACTGCCCTCCAGGGATGGTCCCCTCAACTCCTGGTGACCATCAGCCTGTGGCAAGGGGGGGGACGTGGGTGAGCAGGGAAGAAGGGACAGACAGAGCAGGGTGCCTGCACTCACCTCAGGGAAGCCTGGTGGTGCTAGAGGATCTTCCACATCCCCAGATCAGCAAGCCAGAGATGAATTACTGGGGACAGCTGAGACAGGAGGCAAATGGCATCACACTGAAGCTGAACAAGGCCTGTGACTGTGCGCTGTGGGATCCTAAATATTTGGAGAGCAAAGGTCAGGAGAACAGGACACTTCTCAGAGATGATTTTCTTCCCACCCAAGGCAGGGACATGGAACAGCTATGCCTGGAATGACCCTGGGCGTTAGCCAGAGCCAGCGCCCTTATGGGTCACCCCAAGGTTCAGTGGTCCCCGCAGACAGGTCTGTGTTCTCCAGGTTTGGCTGCCACCAGGGCCCAGCATGATGCACTGCCTGTGCCTGGTCAGTGTCTGTGACAGACCTGATGTGGTGCAGGCTGAAGGCAGGAGAAAGGAGCCCTCTGGCCAAGCCACATCCTCAGTGGGGCATGGTAGGAGCTGCTGCTGGGTGGCTGTTCCTCCTTGCCATGAAGGAGGATCATGTCCCCTGTGCCTGCTGGCCAGGCCCCAGCTGTTTCCAAAATAAACACTTAGGCGTGACAATGCTGACATTTGCTTTCCACAAACAGGCGCTGGGAGAAGGAGGCAGCCGTGTTCCTTTTTGCAGGCTGGTCACGAGGCAGGAGACACCCTGCTCAGCACAGGGAGTTTAGGATCATGTGCCACACACCATCCATCCCTCCCCCAGAAAGAGCAGCCCTCCGCCACAGGGTCAGAGCTTTTCCTGATGTCCCACAGCTGGCTGGTGGCTGTTGCTGGGGTGTGGGCAGGGGTGGTGAGCTGGGATTTCACCTGCTGGCTCTTTTCATGCTGGAAGAGGTGAAAAAGGCATCTGGAAGGAGGTTGGAAGGGTGGAAAAGCTGAGCAAAGGATCCTGCCATAAATGGGGACATAGAGGATCCCAAGGGTCACCACAACCCAAGCTACCTACAGGAACAAGCATCTGTCAGACCCCAGAGGGAGAAGAGTCCATTGGGACTCTCACAGGTGACAGGGAGAGGTTTCAATAGGGACACCCACCCCAGGGTGCCCTCTGATGCTTCAACCTTTCTCTCCTGTCTCAATTCCTATTCCCATTTGGGAATCAGGTGAGATTCTGACAGAATGCTGGCATCCCTGGGATTTCCCCTGGAGGGAGGGCTGGGGACAGAGGGCAGTCCCTGGGAATGTGGTGCCAGTCAATTTTATTCTGGGAGAGATGCCAAAGCTGAGCACAGCTGCCAAAACAGGGGCTTTCCTCACGAGCAGGCTGCTCTCCTGCTGCCCCTGCCCTTGGCTGAACGCTGTGGGGAAATGGGTGAGAGATTGTACATCCCTGTCATGCTCCCCAAACACCCTGCAGGGGGGAGAGGCATCAACATCCCCCCAACCACAGTCCCAAACTCTCACACTGGGGCTGTGTGAGCATTGCCATCTCATTCATTAGTTACCCAGAAAATTCAGCTCGGTGAGAAATGAAGGGATTTATTTTTCTGGTTATTGCTGCAGGTTAAGGCATCTGGAAAGAACTCCCACATCTTCAAGCTGAAGTGAATACTGAAGTGAATATTGCAGCATCTAAAGGTCAGGCTGTTAAATCACATGTGTATAAGTATCACTCCCAGCTCATTATGAAAATGGTCAGGAATCACACGGCTGACCAGGGAAACTGAGGCACGGAACAGCAAAGCAGCATCCTCCAGGAGCCAATCATAGTTCTGCCTCATCCCCAGCACCAGCCTGATCTCTCCCTTGGTGGAAAGGTGGGATAGAATCCTTGCTGAGCCATAGCCAGGCCCTGTCCCTTGGGGAGCAGCAGGCAAAGCGGTTTCGGAGGGTACTGAGGGCACACGGCCCTCAGGGCCCGAGAAAACAGACTGGGTGAATTCCTTCAAGCTGCTGGCTGCTTCTCGCAGCTGCAGAACAAATTCAATAACAATACTCTGAGCAATGCCTTTTTAATAGGCACGAGGTGAAAAGAACCCGACGAGTCAATATTTGCGGACGAAAACAAAATAAGCCGAGCTGTTAGCGCAGAGGAATGCGAGGGAGGCCGGAGGCGGCTGGGGTAATTATTATTTCATCTGCCAGACAGCCGTGGTCCTGCCCGCTGCCTCCTTCCCCCACTGCCCACGCTGGCTGTGCCGGAGGGAGGGCAGGGGGACGTGGGGCCGGGGCAGAAAAAAGCGAATTTGGCTGCGGCAGCACCGGCGTGTGGCTGGGGCTGGCTCAGCGCTGCCCCGGCCCAAGTATTTAATGTCAGCGCCTGGAATGTGCTTAACACAACATTTTACAAGGGAACATTAGTCAAGCATCTGCACTGACAGAGCGGGTCAGCGATAAGGAGCCGGCGCATGGGAGCTGCAGGGAGACGGCTCTTGTTTCAGGCTAAGGAGGGCAAGCCTTGCTGAGGTGATGCCAGGGCAGGCTGAGAGGGCCACACTGAGCCGGGCAGCCCTGCTGTTGGTCTTGCTGTCCTGAGAAGCATCACACAGGAGTGAAAGTGCCACAGTGACCAGCGGGGTCCCGCTTCCCACACTCTGCCAGCTACGGCCTGTGGGCTCTGAGAGCCCTCCTCCAAACCTCCTGCAAGGTGAGATTTGGGGAAACCTGCCCAAAAGCCATGCCTGCCACATGCCCTTGTTTGCAGGAGTGTTGGTGTTCAGCTCTCCATGGGTGGGAGCTTCCTCATGACACATCTCAGGCTTTTCTGCCTTGCCACAGGGAGAGAGCAGCTTCCCCCTGAGCCAGCACTGTCAGGCCATGGCAAGAAGCATCCATCCCTAATCAGCAAGAGCAAGATGTGCCTGGAAATCACCCAGAAATCAGGTCAGTGAAACATTAGTCAGCTTTGCCTGTGACCTGAAAACAGCACTTCCCTCTATCTATTCCTGGAGCTATCCCTGTTCATTAGCCTTCTTGGCCCCTAGGCTTAAAAAAAATCGCCCAGTGTCATGACTCTTTAATAAGATGTCATCTTCAGCCATGACAAACACGAGCACTCAATAAATAATAGCCCTGCCATGTAATGTCATGCCTCCACCATCTGTTGTAGCAATGACTGTGCCTCGCTCACCTGCCACCCTCTCCCGGCTGCTCTGTGTGAGAGAGCCAGGCCAGGGTTGGCCATCCAGCCCCTCTGACAGCTGTCAGGCTTAGCTCTGGGGTGGGCAGGGCAGCCAGCACTTCTGTGGGGCAGGGAACATGCTGGGACACAGGTGGAGATGTGTGATCCAGGGCAGGAGAGCAGGATCGTGGGCCTTGGCATCTGTCTGCTTCGGGAGATGCAAAGGGGCTTCCTCATTTTCTCCCCCTCTTCTCCTTATTTTCACATTTTTTCTCATTTCATTATTTTCTACTTTCTTGATTCCAGCAACCTTCTGTCTGTTTTCCTTTCCCCTTTCCTTTTCTATTTCCTTTAATCTCTGCCACACTCCTGCATCTCTGTGCTAGCCCATTTGAGCACAGTCTCTCTCCTTTTGCTGCAAACTCACTTCCACAAAGCTCTCCAAGCACTGCCAAAGGGACAGAGTAAAGCTGAAGGCATTTGAAAACTCACCTCAACAGTTTTGGAACAGAGTTCCCCTTGTGCTCTCAATCCTCTACTACTAGCAAGTTTAAACCCTTTGTGCCTCAATTTACCCATCTGCAGATGTGGGATTAAGGACCCAGGGCAAACCTGTTGCTATGGGGCGGGGTTTTCACACTGGTTGGCTGTGGACACTTAACTCTCCTCCCCAGCAAAACACCTCCTTTCTGAGCCACGAAGAGGAGACTGCACTGCAGAGCAGCTGTTGCTCCTCACTGCTCAAGCAGCTCCTGTTTCCCTTCTCCACACCCCATGCCCATTCCCACCCCTTGGTGCAACCCCTTCCCAGGGCTGGAGGGACACAGGCATCAGGCAGGAGTTGCAGAGCCAGGAGGTAATTGTTGGCAGCAATTTTTATAAAGTTAAAGCAATTTTTAAAATGGTATGGATTAACGAAAGCTGTTTCAGGGAGGGATTCAAGTGTGCAATGCCCTCAGTCTGCAGTGAAGGAGAAGGACACTGCCTTTCAAGATGCAGTTTTTGCCCCCCTCCCTTTCCTGTGAAACTTGGGTTACACCGAGTGCGTAAAGGATCGCAGGACGTGGCAGTGCTGTTTGCCATGAAAACTAATAGGGCCATGCCTGCTTTCATCAGGAGTGTAACCAGAGCCACGGATAATGTTTTAAAAGGCACAGCAGCTCCAAGTGCAAGCAGGGATTTATTAATGAAATCGAAACCACGCTCGAGGCTTTGCGAGTCTTATTTTAAGAGTCTGAAGGAGAAAGGAGCGGGCTCTCTGGCTGGGTGGGCAGGGAGGCAAGGTGGCCAGAGCTCTGACACTGAGCAGTGGTGACAAGCAGCTCTGACAAGGGCTCACAATTCTGCTGGGCTGCAGTCCTTGCCCTGCCACAGGTTATCTGCCCAGCCCTGCTCGTGTCACTTAGCCTCGCTGTGCTTCAGCTCTTAGCCTGCACAACAATCACTCCCTGCAACACCTTTTGAGAGAGATTCTACTTCTGTGTAAATAAAGATCATGCTCTAAGGATGCTTGCTGTCTCTGCTTGGTTTTCAGGCCTCTAAAGGACCTAAGGCAGTAGCCAAGGATCCTACAGGCTCAGAGAGCAGATCTGGGACCTATTCCCATTCTGGCACTGCTGTGTGACAGGACAGCCATGCATGTGGGCACAGGATGAGACAGGTTAAAAATGTCCCGGGAGGTGGTTAGACCAAGCAAATAGATGCCCAGACTCTGAGGGTCTCTGGTTCTGCTACAGACACAAAGTCCATTCATGCTTGAGGTCCCTGGTTTCTGCTACTTTGAGACAGAGGCAGAGGACTGGCCACTGCTGGAAGGTTGAATTCCTAGCTTTGGCCAGCTCTCAGTGCTCCTGATGCTACTCAGCAGACTCAAATAACTCCCGTGTGCTGATGGATGTGTTACCAGTCCTCAGTCAGGCTGCAGGAGGCAGCAAACACAGTCTGCTCCTTCTGACTCAGGAGACAGATGAGTAGGACCCTCAAGTGCATCTGAAAGTTGAATTTGGTGCTAGGGGAAAAGGTGACTGTGCTCCTGAGATCATGCCTTGGTTTAACCCCAGCAGACAACTAAGTACCATGAAGATTCTTGCTCAGTCCCACTCACCCCAGTGGGGAAGGGACAAAAATTGGAAAAAAAAGAGTAAAACTTATGGTCTGAGAACAGTTTAATAATTGAAATTAGTTACAGTATTATATTAAATAATTAATAATAGTAAGGGAGATACCAAAAAAGAGAGAGGACTAAAACCCAAGAAAAACAAGTGGTGCATGATACAATTGCTCACCATCCCATCCCCAAGCAGTAATAAGTGGCTCCTGGCCAGCTCCCCCTGTTTATATATCAAGTATGATGATCTATGGTATGGATTATCCCTTCGGTCACTTGGGGTCAGCTGTCCTGGCCGTGCTCCCTCACAGCTTCTCGTGCACTTCCACGCTGGCAGAGCATGGGAAACTGAAAAGTCCTTGACTTAGGGTAAGAACTACTTAGCAACAGCTAAAGCAGCAGTGTGTTATCGACATTATTCTTATAATAAATCCAAAACACAGCACTGCACCAGCTACTAGGAACAAAATTAAGTCTATCCCAGCTGAAACCAGGACAGAGCATGATATGGGTTTATGGTCTGTTTCTCCATCCCGAGGACAGTGTGGCTAGTTAGCAAGTATAAATGGTACAGAATAGATATTCCTGCATCTATGTATCTCTTTTTAAAGGGGGGTAAACCCTGTAAAGTAAGAATTTCTGTTTGGAAAAAGCCTGTTGGAAAGGCTTTCTTAGCCTCAGATGCCCTTGCCATCTGCACACATAAGAAACCCTTCATAAGGTTCTCATTTCCTCTTTACCTTTTTTATATAGCCCATAATAAGATCCCTAATTTTAATGGACTATGTGGATCTTGCTAGCAGGGAATGGCTCCAGCAGAGAGGCCTTAACCCTCTGTTTCAGCCGGATCAGCAGTGGAGTTTTGGCCCACTGCAGGTGCTGGTAGGATTTCTGCAGCCACCTCCACCCAACCCTCCCTTCCTGCCAGGAGATGCTCAGATGGACGAGACCCAGATGGTGTTTGTGGGAGCTCACCCCTCTCCCTCAAATGCTTATCAAGCTGTACAAGGTAAATTGGCAGTACTTTGCCAAGCTGGGAGATGTGGAGAGATGTGGTTTGTTCAGTCACAGAAGGAGAAAATGGAGCCACCATCCTCCTGGATGCAAAAGGCACAGCAAGGGAAATTCTACCTAAATATTCAGAAAATAATTCCTCGTGAGACTAGTGACAAGAGAGTTAGAAAACACATGGAAATGTGACTTCTCTTGGCTGGTCCTCTAGGGAAATAAAGGACCCTAAAGGTATGACCCCAGGGGAGTACAAGTGGTCACAGCAGGGCACCACACCAGATCTGGGTCTGTTTTAAAATCCTCTACTGGCCTAGGTGAGATACAGGGCAGAGTGTAACCCAGCCCAAAAGATGTTTTGGTTTTGTATCCCCTGCTCGGGGTGTCAGGAGCCTGGCTGGGATCTCATCTGGGAAAAGCAGCACACGGGAGCTGATGGAGTTGTGACAGCAGATGGCTGAAGGCAGCGCCAGGCAGAAGAATTCACAGAGCACGTATCAGCAGATCTGGGCTGGTTCCTGGGTTTCTGACAGCTCCTTTCTCCCAGAGCTCCTGGACAGGAGACAAAACGTGATTCCTTGCTCCTTCCACTCAAAGACGGCTGTGAAAGTCTGATTTATGCTGAGCACTCTGGAAAAGAAGAAAGCTTGGCTGTGGAACCAAGTTCAGCTCTCAGCCAGGAGAACCTTGTATGGGATCAGCAAGTTTTAACCATGCAAATCAAATTTGAGTCCAAACAGAGCCCTGTTTCATGACTTCTGCCGCTCCCTTTCTCACTGCACAGGGTCAGGCTACCTTTTCCCTGAACAAGTCCCCACATCCATTTCTAGGATCAGGGACAGGCTAGGTTCTTGTAGACAACTTTTTTTCCTTTTTGTCTTTTTTCTTTTTTCCTTTTTTAAAGTTTTTTTCTTCTTTCCTGCAAGGCACAGCCAAGCACGTCACAGCTTTGTCTTTCACTGAGATGATTCCCAGCTGCCAAAATGTACTGGAAGAGGTCCACCTGCCTGTGAGCCTGTCACCAAAAGCTGTGTCTGAGCATGGCCTCATGCTGTGTGACCCCAGGCAGTCTGGAGGAGTGCTCAGGGGAGAAGGAATTTCTTGGCTCAGTTGTCAGCCATGAAGGTGAACAGGTGACCTTTATTATCCACGCCTTTGTTTCCCCAGGTGGATGCAGCTGGACAAAGGCCACCATCTGTCCTTTTTTCTCCAGACCCACCACCTCCTGGATGATCCTGAAAGCTGGTGAGGGGAGGGATGTTTGGATGCTGCTTGGGATGTCTCCAGGTGCAGTGACACCAAATCCTCCTCTGTTACTCAGGTGGGAGCGATTCAAGGGCAGCACTGATGCCCCGTGGAGAGGTAACACCTCCCATCCAGGCCTGCTCACGCTGGCAGGATCCAAGAAGGGCCCAGAACCCTCTGTCTAAAATAGGAGACTTGTGCTCAACCCTCTGCTTTACGAGGGAGGTACAACAGGCCCTGAATGGCTCCTGATGAACCTGAACATCTCCCTGGTTTACACACAGACATGGAAGGAGAGCGGACGAATACGAGTGGAGGAAGGAAAAGCTTGGATTAGATACTGGGGAAAAATTTACCCTGAAGATGGCTCAACACAGAAGACCAGAGGTGTGGGAGAACCTCCGTCCTTGGGGACACTGAAAACTTCACTAGACAAAGCCCCGGGCAATCTGATCTAAGATGAATTTGCTTTGGAGCTGTTGGACCAGAGATCTTCAGAGGTTCCAAATAACTCAAATTATGCTGTGACCTACATCCAAAGCACTACCCAAGATTTTCTTGCATCATCTAGAGTTCAATGAGCCCATCTGGTTTTCTGCTTCTAAATCAACAGGATCCTAATTCTCCCTTATGGTTTAATCCCTTAATTCATTTGCAGTAATCCTGTAGTATGTGGCTGGAGGAAAAGGAAACAGCACAGCAAAGAAAAGAGAGAAATGCAACAAGTGCCCCTGTGACTAGTATATTACTCCACTTCTTTCCTGTTTGCCTTCCTGCTGTTCTGCTTCCATGAAAATCTGTGGGATTTCGTCCAAAGCTCCAGAGTCTCCTCTCCAGCAGGGTCTAGGTATGGATGCTTAGAAAGAAAATAAAAGAAACAGTGAGCACAGAATGATTCTCTCCCTGCTACTCTCTGCCCGCCTGGGGCAGCTGAAAGACATCTGAAGTTAAAGGCCACAGCCAGACTTGAGTACTTGGTAGTGACCACCTGAGAACCTGCCAGCAGTGCGAGAGCCGTGGCAGAGTGAGTTTTACAGGATAACCATGGGAAAAGTATTTCCTCTCCTTCATGTGAACCAGCCTGTCCAATTGTCTCCCTGGACACCTCCCTGTGCCCTGTTACCTCATCAGTGCTGCCTTGGCAAAGTTCATCTGAAACGTGGCTCTCTGGGGAGCTGGATGTTGTGTCCAAATGCCCCGTGTTTCTTCAGAGGTGTGAGGGAGCTGGAGCACAGCTTTATGGAGGAAAACCATCTGCACACGTACTCACTGCTGTTGTCCACCAATGCAGCACGCAGTGGTGGCAGGAATTCCCTCTCCGTGGCGTTTTGGGGTACTCAAAGTTCATACAGCTGCAAGAGGAGAGAGAGGGGATGCCTCGCCTGCCCCCATGCTGACACACAGGGCTGGCTTTGAAAAGATGTCAGTGGAGTTTGGAAAAGAAGCAGAAATATGTATTTCCCTAATAAGCTGAAAACTTCAATAAATGTTTTCCCTCAGTAGGATGTAGCTGAGGAATCTGGGGACCATTGCTGGAGCCAGCCTCTGTGAGAGGAGAAAGTGAAAAGCCAGTCCAAGTGCAACAAATGCCTGGACAATAAAGGGATCTGAAGGGGTTCAAGGGTAGGAGGGATTTTTTGTCTCTCTGTTGTTGTTTCTTGATTAATATTTACATGTCAGAACCAGCAAAGCACACCTCCAGATCATACACGGGATCTTTTTCTCCTTACTTGGGCAACAGAACGTATGGGCAGGACCACTGTGCAAACAAAGATGTGTGCCAAGCCCACCGCACCGAAGGGAAGAAATAGAAATACCAGTTATTTAAAACACGTGTATTAACAGAGGGGTTGACCTCTCCCCTGCCTTTGTGCTCTGCTGACATCGAGGAGGGAGATGAAAAACTTCACTGGAGCATCAGACTGGCCCCTGCCCCCAGGGATGGAGGGGCTTTGCTGCACTGCCCATGGACTCTCTGGGTCACTCATTGGCACCTGCTCCATCTCTGACCATCACCCCTGATGTCCCAGGGAACAGAACACAACTGCAGGAGAAGCTGGTTGAAATTCCCAGCCCTTTCCTAGCAGGGAGAAGTACAGCTTTGGTTCCAACAGAGGGGCAAAGCAGGCTGCTTCGGTGTTGGGATACCTGTGGGATGATTCTTGCATGGCTGAGCCTCATCTGCGTGTGGCTGCAGCATCTCCTGGCTACAGTGACACATGACAGCCACAAAAGGGCAGGATGCAGACAAATCAACTTCATGCCAGCAGGGCTGTAGCTCTTTTTCCTTTTCATGCCCCTCTCTGCACCCTTCTTCCCTGTCAGGAGCCTTCAAATGCATCCAAAAGATTCCAGTCCAAAGGTTCCAAATTTAGGGATGAACAGTGTTCCCAGCATTTTTTCTTTGTAAGGGAGATAGAGGGATACAGAACAGCAAGGGGCAGCCCCTTCACCCAGCCCCTTCCCACTGCCCAGCTTTGCACCAGGTCTCCAAACCCTGAAGAGCAGTGTCAGGTCATGCCTGGGGGTCCTCCTGAGCAATTACAGCAACCTGCTCTGGGTGCTCCAGCACCTTGATGAGAAGGGTGCAGAGCCCTCAGGGAGATAATGGGAGTCAGAAGGCCAGAATGTCTTATCAGCTTGCTCTAAAGCAGAGTCAAGTCCTTCAAATGAAAGCCAGAGAGAGAGAGAGAGAGAGAGAGAGAGAAAGGAGATGATCTTCCCTCAAGTTTCAGCAGTTTAGAAATTCCACTGTCCTCCCTCCAGGGTCCTCGAAGCACTGGCTGTGACATCTATCCTGAACCTGGTTCTGACAGAGCTGAGCCCCTGTGCTTGATTCAGACAGGGTGAGCCAGGATCAGACCTCACGTGTGGGTTCCCAGAGGCACTTCCAGTTGCAATTTCTTGGTTCAGCCTTCACAGGATTGA